>BMAW01118669.1:505745-544143 GCA_019974015.1 Nephila pilipes
TATATATATATATATATATATATATATATATATATATATAGCTTACTTCTGGAAGACGTCCGGAAATTATCTCTAACTTACTGTCGACAACCATATAGACGCTATCTTCGAAAAGCTGTGTTTCCGTCTAAAGTGAAGATCCTCCAAAAAGTCACCGATAGAAATTATAATCAACCTCTAGGAAAATACGTACTCCGTTTTAAATAAATGGTTGAATCCAACCTTTTGAATTTATAGTGTTACCAAATTGTAGTCATGACTTATTTTTGGTTGGGATTTTCTGGAAGCATCACAAGCTGAAATAGACTGCGGGAGATCTGAACAGACATTGTAAATAAAATTATAAGTCCTCAAACCTGAACCTTACACGCTATAGACGATTCCACTGTACCTGTTCATTCTGTTGTCGAAACTCATGTTGCCATTTGCAGCGGAAATCAAAATATCGACGTGATAGTGCAAGGAAATAAAATGTTGTCCTTAATAAAGGATATTATACCAGCTACCATAATTACATTTTGTATTGGCAAAGGTGAATTATGCTTTGCTAATGGTCAAGCTGCTGCTCAGATTATTCCGAATGTGTTCATTGGCAATGCATCAGCAATAGATGAGGACTGCATGAGAACAATTACTCTCACCGAATCTAACATTACATACCTTGCAAAACAGAGGGACCAGCAAGTCAATTTCTCAGTAATTTTAGCTTCTATTTTCATGTCGATGTAAAAAGGGGAGCTTCTTAGAAGGCTTTAGAAATTTTCAGGAGTTTTTGACAAATTTAGAACATCCAAAGCTTTAAAGGGAATGGTTAAACACCACATAAATACTGGTCACCATGAAGCCATAATCCAAAAACCTTGTAGAGTGCCACTAACTAAGCATCGCAAAATACAAGGAATTGAGAAGATTCTAGATAACGGCATAATTAAGTCATTTTAGAGCCCTTGGTCGTCTCTGGTTGTCTTGGTTAAGCAGAAAGAGGGAAGATGGCTCTTATGCGCAAATTACCAGCGACGCAATCAGATCACTAAAAAGAATGTGTACCTTCTACCACGTATATTCGATACACTATATTGTTTAAAGGGTGTTACATTTTTCTCGACCATGGACCTCAGGGACCGGTTACTGACACACTGAGGTAGATGTAACTGACTGTGAGAAGACAAAGTTTATTACCCCAGAAGGATTGTACAAGTTTAAAGTTATGACCTTCGGTCTATGTAATATCCCCGCAACATTTAAAAGAATGACGTATTGTGTCACATAAAATAGACAATGCGCCTCTGTTACCTTCACAACATCGTGGTACTTTCTGAAGCCTTTGAGGAACATTTTGAAAAGTAAAGTATAATTCTGAGTTGCATCCTAGAAGCTGGCTGATTCTCATTTACAAAATATGCTACTTTGCTCTCAAGAAATCAAAGTTTTGGGCCATCTAGTTTCAAAAGATTATGTTCAGCCTGACTTGGACAAGATAAAAGCTCTCAGCTGTTTTTCAGTGCCAAATAGTTTATATGACGTCAAAAGGTTTTTGGGATCTGTTCTTATGACCGCGTTTCATTTTTGCTGTCAGGCTCAAGTACTTCAGGAGCTGCTGAAAGGAGATTCTAATTTTTTGGAGGTCCGAGAAAGCTACTTTCTTTCATAAGGTAAAGAAAGTACTAATTTTCGATCCCATTTTAGATCAGTTTTACGAGAAGTTTTCCACGTCACTACAAACAGATGCTAGTGGTTGCGGAATCAGCGAATTTCTTTTTTTACAATTATAAGGTGTACAATAGAAAGTAATTACATATGTCCATTGGACACTTTCAAAAACCACGATTAACTGCTCCACAGCTGAAAGGGAATGTCTTGCTGTTATTTGGGCAATGCACGAATACTGGCCTAAACTTTTCGGGGAGCATCTTACTGTTGTGACTGACCATCATTCTCTTTGATGGCTGATTAGTTTTAAAGACCTTTCGGGAAAATTAACAAGATGGGTTTTGAGCCTTCAAGAATATGGCATGCCGATTGTATATAAGAGTGGAAAGAAGCATAAAAACTTTGACCGCCTTTCTCGAAATCCATTGGAAGGTAGCATTGACTCCTGTGAAGAACTAAACATCCTTGACTCTCTTTCTTGGATCTAGTGGTGGAACAGAAGGATTCAGAGCTCAAAAAAATTATCTCTTCAACAGAGAAATCGGAACGTCAACTTATGAATTAATTGATGAAATACTTTGCAAAAAGGACTTTGATCCAGATGGAGAGATATGACCACCGGTCTTTCTGAGACACCTACGTAAAGATACACTGCGATATTTTCATGACGCACCACAGCAGGCCACTTAAAATTGTTTGAACGTATGTCTGAAAGAAAAAACGATTCTATTTGCTGGGCCTCTATCACACTGTAAGTCGATATATTGCGTACTACTGTGAATGTTAAGGAAGAAAGACCGTTCCACTTCAGCTGGCCGGTCATCTAGTACCTATTCCTCTTGCAATCGCACCATTCCATTGGATCGGGATAGACTTGATGGAACTATTTCCAAAGTCTCCGAGGGGAATAAATTAATCACGTTCTGTAGTGATAACTTAATCCGCAATCACGATGGTATTACCTATTGCTGAATATTGTAAGTAGTAAAGTATCTCCTTGAAGACATCATCTTAAAACGTGGAGCTCCAAGTGTGATCATTACTAACCGAGAACGAACGTTTCAATCAAAATAAGTTGTGGAACTTTTTCTCCTCTGTAATATTTCCTGCAGAATAACGACTGCTTACTATTCCCAAACTGATGGAATAACAGAGCACTTAAATAAAATATTAAAACACATGTTATCTAAGTATCAGTCTGAGGGAGTTTTCTGTCAAGTAAAATTGCTCTCTGTTAATAAATCAGGTTATACAGATATCTACTGTGAATTTAATTCAACCTGTTCCAACATCTAATTGAATATATATATATATATATATATATATATATATATATATATATATATAAATATGTGTGTGTGTGTGTGTACTGCTGTGCAAAAATATTAAGAACGAGATTGGTTTCTTCAATATAGGGTTGTTCAAAAGCTTTCCTAATCAACACAAATAATACTATAATATCCCTAAAATGTAAGAAAGTGAGTAAGGTAAGCAAAACTTAACAATAAAGAAATCAAATGGATAACTACGACCTTTATTGAAAAAGTAACATGGAGAAAAAGGGGACAGAAGGCCAAAACATTCATATAACAGGTGTCCGAACATAAGTATTCAGCCTTTTGTTGGGATATGATCTCCTCCGATTGCAATGCAGGTTTCACTTTGTTTGACCTTGCTGAGTATGAGAATGAATTGTTGTAGAATTACATCCCATTCTTCTTGTACCGCCAATCGGAGCTCCGGAATCGTTACTGGCGGAACGTGCGGTCAAGTAAGAGTCCCTACCATACTCGATGGGATTTAGATCCGGAGGCCTTGCAAGCCAGTATATGCATT
This sequence comes from Nephila pilipes, assembly GCA_019974015.1. Classification (NCBI taxonomy): domain Eukaryota; kingdom Metazoa; phylum Arthropoda; class Arachnida; order Araneae; family Nephilidae; genus Nephila; species Nephila pilipes. The sequence continues at coordinate 509,232 of BMAW01118669.1, forward strand.
CAATGTCCTCATTGCCCAACAGCTCTTCAACGGCTACTTTTTGATGAACTGACGCATTTTCATCCATGAAAAGGAACTGCGGGCCCATAGTGCCTCTAAAAAGATACGCAAACGGAAGGAGAATCTCATTACAATAGTGAGCTCCGATGACTGAGCCTTCTTCGAAGATGTGAAGGTTGGTAAGGCACCAAGTGAGATGCATCCCCTAGAGAGAAAACCGTGACCTCCAAACCGATCTCTCAAAGATGTTGGAGGGGTTATTGCGTATTCCCCCCTCTTTCCAAATCGCTACTCAGACTACTCATCCGCAAAGATTATTCTATCTCATTGATTATCTGTGCAATTCTGGGGTTCCAAGCGCCACAGAAAATGCCTTCTCCGATGAACAGGCGTTAAACGTACACACCGCACAGGTCGTCGTGCAAACAGACCACCACTGTGCAGCCTCCTGGCAGCCTCTCTACAGCTGTTCCTGTAGTTTGAAAATCTCTCCAAAATCGTGAAACGGTGCTGTGAGAAATCCCGAACTCCGCAGCAATACTTGCCACATTTCTCCCTCCTCTATCATTCCATTGATTCGACCTCGGTTAAAATCATCTACATTCGTCTAACAGATTGATATTCGACATTTAATACTGATACAACCCTTCGAAGTTATTTAAACTGATATACACCGAGCAATTGCTACCCCAGAAATGTCGAGATTACACCGCGGGCATGCGGTGTCCCACTCCGACACTCCCAAATTACGTCTAGCTGCATATTTGAGCACGTGTTACCATATCTTATAGTAGTTAATCTCCTGATTGGTCTTTCAGTCCACTCTACCTCTTCGTTCCGCTGATATACTATTTTTTCCACTTAGTCCTTAATTTTTGCTCACCAGTGTATATATTGTATTTTAGTTTTTTGTTCTAAATAAGTTTTTAAATAGACTTAGTGAGTATAACCATATTTAATATGATTTTGTTCCCAAATATATATATAGTATATATACAAGGGTCGCTTTTTTCAATCTCCGATCTAGCTGCTAAGCACTCAAACAAGTAGTAGAAGGTGGGAATACGCAGTGGGAGACTGCGCATCTCTCTAATCATAACCCTGGATACAACAGATGCCATCTCGCCATTTAAAGTTGAGTTGTAGACAAGTTAACAGAATCTGAAATTGATATTCCCTTCAAGTGTGTGTTGTGTAGTGCTATTCACTTTCTTTAAATATTAATTTTAAAAGATATTCTCCTGCCCATTAGTTTTAGTTTGCATTATAATGTTTTATTAATTTCAGATTATGTTATAATAAATTATTATTATTAGAACAAAAATGGATGAGCATATTACGTTTATATCCCATTCCCAGTGCCTACTGTAATTATTTTCTGAATTCATATTCCTCGAAACTATCACATTTTTGGAATAATAATCTTTGAACCTTTTAATTTTTTTACTTATTCCAAGACCCTAGAATGCATTAGAATGTATTCCATTTATCGTTTTTTTTTTTTTTTTTTTTTTTTTTTGTTACATGATATTATTATTTCTGTAATAAACTTGTATTAAACCTTGATATTACAGAATGAAATTGTTTTTATCATTAAAACATATTTGAAGTCCGTGTTTTTCTACATGTGTAAAAAAAGTTATCATGAAGTTATGTCTGCGTACTTTTCTTGGGAAATAATTTTAATTTTAATTTATACCATTTGAAAATTAAAAAATATGTTTCAGATTTGTCTTTTATTATTACATATAACTAAATTAAAAATCAATATTTTGAGGGATAAAACAAATTTGCTTTCAATAAAACGTTTTGGAAAAAGCGTAGTGATTAATATAAAAAAAAAACACTAGTTTTACTTAGCACGACTGATTTTAAATTTGATAGTAATAACGAAAAATATTTTCTCAGATTTAAGTGTCCTATTGAAAGTTAGTAAAAAAATTGAATTACTTTTTCCATATTATACTGATTCCAATTACATCATCAAAAAAAATGAAATTTTAAGCATTATTTAGGTAAAATATTTTTCATGCAGGTTACATATTTAAAAGATCAAAAATTAATTTTAAAAACTTTTTGCGAGTTATATACAGACTTAGAATCGGGAAATATTTTGCTTTGTTAGAGTTAATCTTTCAAATTATGATATGAAATTTCTTATTGAAATAATTATAATGTACCTTGTAATCGTCCTTTAAAATTCGCTTTGGAATGAGAAAAAAAATTCCATATAATAGGTGAAAAAAATTTGAATGAAAGTAAAAATTTCAAATTTCTTTTTTTTCTAGATTAAAATAAAATTTTGTTTTATGCTTGTATTAGATACCGTAAAAATTTAACTCATGAAAGCAATGCAACATATAACACTCGTTTAGGTAATCATCTTGCAGACTAACTATTTAAACCAAATCTTCAAATAATTATTGGTGCAACTTTGTTCAAAATATACGTTTGACGGTTCGCTTTACTATGGATAATTATACATTAATCTACAGAATGTCATAAAATATATTTAAAAATTGTTTTAAATTCTTTTAAAATTTTATCATACATAATAAAGGATTACATTTCCTTAAATATCTCTTAAACCTGCATGTGTGGAACACCTCATTAGGATGCGATTCGTATATGTTATATTAATTGGGTAGAGAGAGCCATTGTAATAGTATTAAAATGAAACTTCACAAATTAGTGGAAATTTATTCAATGTCAGTGTTCCACAATAAATAGGAATACAAAAATATCACAAATACTGGCTAACAAATTTATTCACTATTATTTGATTTAATGCGAGTGAAATAATTTATAAATGTATTTTTTATTTTAAAACTAAAATAAATGTAGAATCTTAAAACTAAGTAGCAGTAGAAATATTTTTATAAACATTTTGCATGGTGTTGAAAATGCGATGAAAAAATTAAATTGTCTATTTCAAACAGCACTTAATTAGTACAATCCAATTTTAATTCTGAATCATAATCAGTCAATATAATAATAATTAGAATAACTGTATTAAATTTTTGCACGCTAATTTTAAAATTTTAATTGAATAATTAAAAAATCAATAATGCAGTTAATATGTGTTTTTTTCCGTTTCATATAAATAACAATACACAAATTATTTCTTCATAAACAAACTTATTTATAAAAAAGTGCTTTATATATGTATAATACAATTTTGAATAGTAAAAGATGACAATGCGTATGTGCGTTACATAATGAACTTACAAAGCAGAAGTCCAACAAGCATGACGGTGCGAAAAGCGTACTCATTTGCACACGAAGACGATGTAAAAATTCCCTTTCTTTGAGAAATCATCTGGATAAAAATCCTCTTTTTTCTGAAATGTTTTCAAATTATACACACATCAGTATTTTTCTTGAAAAATTTAATCCTTTTTGGATGCCTCGTGAAATTAGACGTATCTTGTGCTTTTCTTTCACTTGAAGTAGTTTCAGATGCATACAATACGGTAAATTATTCCTAAAAATAAACAAGTAATATAAAAAAAAAAATTAATTCAATTCCTACTTAGGTCAACAAAGAAAGTTTTTGTTTTACTTAATTTTTATTAAATAATTACAATTATTATAACTATGTATGATAGAATCACAATATTTAAATGGCAAAATAAATTCATCCGGTAAATTAAATGGTTGGAATGCAGTTTAGCCCAACCACCCTTGGCGACAAGAATAATTTGGCAGTATTTTGCCAAACTTGGCTACCCTGGTCCACTTCGAGGACTTAACGTTCAGCCAAAAAAAAAAAAAAAAAAAAATCACCGAGATTGGGAATTTTTGAAATCTCGCCAAGTGATTGGGCTAAGCTGCATTTTCACCAATTAAATTTAATTGATACTCGAAAAACTGCATTAACATCAAGTGTCGTCCACTACAAGTTTTAAAAAATGTATTTGAACTTGAGTCGATGAATAAAAAGTATTTTGAACAAGATATATATAAGGGAGAGTGTGAACTAATAGTAGGAATTTAAAAATAATAATAATAAAAAAAAAGACATGCTTGAATATCCCACGAGCAAAGTTATTACAATGAACAATTTTCTTATGTTCCTACAGTAATTTATTAAAATTTGAAAGAAATTTTCAACTTAAATTAGACTCTATCAGTTTTTAAGAGCAAAATTATATGGAAGAAAATTATCGTAAATATTTTTTTGAATAATATTAAAAATTATACATGATAATAAATTTATTCGCAGCAACATTTTATTAGTTCTTATTTGTGTTTGTGATATTTTATTTTCATTTAGAAATAGTATTTAAATAAGCTCTTTTTAATCCAGTAATCGATTGCTCGATACATTCCATAATCCGGCATCGATCAACCTGTTCGCTTTCGAATTTTTTCATGGGGAGTTGACATTGCGTAGAGTTGACTTTTTTTCGGGCGGATTTTTCCCTATTGTTGACCTTGACCGCCAGGTCATGACAGCGCCTATAGTTTATCTAATTGTTAGTTTTTATTTCGTTACAGTATTTCTTGTTTTTTAATGGACTGAATACCACGTTTGAACAACAATATATTGTTGTTCAACAATATAATTGAACATCAATATAATTGTATTTTACTACACTATACACTGTAGTGTATAGTGTAGTAAAATGTTCTTGATGTCCAGTAGGGTTTCTTGAAATTCTAATAACACTAATAAGCATAAATATTGGACTCTAAGTATACGGTAAAAACTAAACATAATTAATGCCCAAGAAAGTCTTGTGACAACTTCTTTCAACTATCGTTGTACTGTATTAATTTTTCTTTCGTGCTGTGTTTTTTGATCAACACAAAAATTTCAATGTCTGAAAATAATTTTGTAGTTGCTAGGACGAGAGACGAAACACTTCGTCGGATATTTATATTGTCTATAAAGTTTCAGAATGTGAATAAATACATTAAATGTATGTTTGAATCAATAAACTTTTTATGTAGACTGATTTATTTTTGGTATCTCCTCATTAAAACTTGATAACTGATGCTTGATAAATCTCTAATCCAGCGCAGCCGAAATCCCAAACGACCGGATTAAATAGCACCTATCGTATATATGAAAATAAAGGAAGTCTACAAATAAATACGAAATACCTTTTTCAAATTATTGGTACAACTTGTATTTTTAGATTGTCAATATGCCAGGAGAGGAATGTCAATCTCTAAGATCAATTTGACTACGAATGTACCTACAGTTGTTTTGGGGGAAAAAAAACCTTGCGTATACAAAGCAAAACAAACTATTTTGAATTATGTATAATTTGTTTTACAAGTAAGGATTTTCAAATATTTCTCAACGTCAAAGAGTTATGAGTTACACTATTTATGAATGAGATTCACGAATTAAGCTCACGAATACCTTGTTTTTGTTTTCAGCAAGCGAATATTTGCTTACCATAACCTAATATTCACTCAATAATTTGCATTTATTTCAGTTTATTCAAATTTCAAAAAACAAACTATTAGAGAATGTAGGGGAAATAATAAAAATGAGTTAAAACCAGATGTGAGTGATGGTAAAATTTTAAACCGCAAGAGCCAGATATGGTTATGCTAACACCAAACAAAGTGTAACTGTGAATTATAAGTTTGAAAATACGGGGGAAATATAGGATTGCAAGTGACATTTCAAAGACGTTTCCATGATTTTTCTGAAGAAGAAAACTGCATTCTTGCCTTTATAAACCTATTTTATTCTAGTGAACAAAACAACGCAGATGCTTATTAACATACAAATGGAACTAACTGATTTAAAAACAAATTCATTCTTAAAAATAAAATTTGATGAGCTTTTCCCAGATCAAAATGCTTCTGAAGTAAATAATTTCTAGCCTTGATTACCCTGTGAACATTACCCAAAGTTAAGAAAATTTGCAAAATATTACATATGTCGCTTTGGTTTGACATAAAGATATGGTCAAGCAATTTCATCAATGAAACTGATTAAAAGCAAAACAAAATCGCGAATAAATTCGTCGAATTTTAAGAATTATCAGCTGCTCTCAGTAACAAATTTAATATCAAACGTTAAAAACTAGCAAAATCCAAATAAGCTCAAAAGTTTCATTAATTTTAAATAATGTTTCTGTGGTATAATAGACATTGTTTTACATACAGTAATAAAATCATCTTAAAAGTTAGTAATGTCAATACATTTACTTCTTTTAAAAACTTATTAAGCATACGCTAGGACTCCTTCTGGCAAGCAGACAGAATAGACAAATACAATATCCAAGCTAATTTCGCTCTCAGTGCCACAACTGTGATCCAGACTTATCTTCGCCAATCGAGACTCTCTGGCAACTATAGCACCATCATGAAACGATCACCCAAATACAGAAGGTCATTCCTGACTATTGTACATTGGTGCTTCATTAAAGTGGAATAAATTGGTTAAGTTATTCCTTTTCTTCTTCAAGCGAAGCTTATTTTATCCTTTTCCCTATTTATTAACCCCTAACCATGAACATAAGCTGATATAAAAAGTGATTGTGTTATATGGCGCATCTGAACTCATATGTCAAAAATTAGGGCATAGTATGCAAAAGGTTAGCCACCCCTGCTCTAGCCCATTCGGTTGGTGTTTCTGTACCCAGTAATTTTGGCTTAATCTTGTTGCTTCTTCTTCCCCAAATTATGTGTAAATTGAATTTCAAATTTCCTTGTATTTGGGAAGTGTATATAAACATAGTAGACTAGATGTATCATTTGAAATCTTAAGTAGTTATGCATTCGGATATTACAATCCAATTGAATATTATGATAGTAAAAATTCTGATAAATTTTATACACTCCGTTTAGTAAAAAGAACTGTTAGTACCGTTTCTTAAAAAAATTTTAAACATATAAACGAAATAGAAATTTTTTAATAAATCAATATAAGGCAAGTAACGATGGAGACCATAGCTTTTATATTCGACACAGTAATTTAGGATCACCTAGACCTGTCATTTAATATATAAGACTACAACTCCGAATTCTTTAGAAATGTCACAAAATTAATATCATATTCTGAGTTTACTAGCGTATATAAAGCATCGAATAGTTTCCGACAGTCGAAATTTCTGTTTTATTTGATTCTGCGTAAAATAAATTCAATATTTCGTATGATTGTCCGTGTCTATATTTACATCTGTTAAATTAACTGTTCACACGCAAGTTTATAATTCACCTTTATCTCCAGTTCTAGTTTTCCTGAAATATTTCCCTCCATCGATAACTTATAAATTGAATTTGGAATCCAAGGATTAGTTTTCCTGGAAATATAAATTGCATTTTGTGATTTATCTTTAACTATCGATTCACTCTACACTGATCGATATTTGATACTTGTATTCCTAACGCAAGGATTAGAAAATAAGTAATTCTTCATTTCTCTGTTTTGGTTGTAAGTGTATTTTTGATGTTTTTTTAAAGTGTTTATTTAATTATATGATCTTTTCTCGTAAATCGTCTTATTTGAAGAGTTGTTGATGTAATACAGTGGGCATAGAAACAGAATAACTACCAGTTGATTTCATCTAAACAATTTGCATTAAGTGATATTTAACTCAATAAAAAGGACTTCAAAATACTTTTAAATGTTCTTCCATGACTTGTTTATTTACGATGGTGAACCGTTCAGTTTTAATTATTGATAAGACATAACCGAGACAACTGGTTAAAATTCATTCTGCAAATTAATTGATCCTAATGTAAATAATGTTGTAACTAACAGCTATTAAAGTTGATTTGTTTGGTTTCAGTAAGCCATACATTGAAGTAACCTTCAGTATGGAGAAGATAGAGCTCCAATCTTCCAAGTGCTACAATGACGGCCTTTGAAATATCAAGAAATTCAGAGGAAAATGTCTAACTCTAGTTGGTGACTATGTAGATAATTCTTAAGAGTAATGAATAAAAGTTAAGTTTCCGTCTCGATTATTTATTTTTAATAATTAAGAGTTTATGATATCCGAGATAATAATTGTAATTTTACGATACTGCGGGTTACTTCAATCTATGTATTCCGAAAACCAAACGCATCAACATTAATAGTGGAAAAATTCAATATTATATAAAAGGAAAAATTAATGTGCAGGGTAAATTTATCCAGATATTTCGGTTATTTCTTCGTAATAATTAAAACCTTTCGATACATCTCGTATGTCTGACAAAGTATATTGTGATATACGACTCCTTTTTCACAGTAGCTTTTTGGAGAATTAAACATTACCAAGCGGAAATCCTAACTCTCTTAATTAGTTGAGAGAAAAATATAACACATCTAATTGCAAGTTTTCTTGCCAATAGGTGCTAAAAAGCTTATTTCAAACATATCAAAGCAAAACTTTTTTGATTATATTCAAAAATATCAAGAATTATTTTCAAAAATCAAATCTAGTAAGAGATACATAACTTTAAACCATCTATTACCATAGGACATTCGTTAATATTTTTTCATTTAGGGATTTAAGATTATGGTACCGAGATTTTATCTCCTGTATTGCAGCACCAAACATTTGTTATTTCACATATTAAGATAAAGAATTATAAATGTAAAAATTGTTTTTCTTAATGCGAAGGGAGGCAGCATGGTTATCGAATATTCGTGTTCTAACCATATATACTTGAATGCTTTGCAGCAATTTTCTATCGGAAAATCTAATCCTCGTCTGAACATTAAGCAAAAATGGCCTTCAAATGGAGCCAGTATTTTAATGATAAAAGATTATGCAAATATTGGTAAAATGCTATATGAGCTAACATCAAATAAAAACTGAAACACGAACTCATTTTAACGAGTGCTAGGGAATATCGTGCAATAGCCATTCTGTTGATATAGAAAAAAAATATTTTAGATAAATGAGAGTTTAAGTTGAAATTCGCGTGATCCCAGGAATTCTTGAGCCGTTTTCCAAGATTTTGCGTGCTAGCCGAAACAGTGTATTCAACAAATACATCAAAGTTAAACAAAGAAATTTACCTCAAATGCGCTTTAAATTTTTATTTCCTTATTTCTTGTAGGAAAGCTAAAAGTTCATTAAAACTGTTCACATATCATTAAAAACTCATCTATTATATAAAAATGACAAGAATATTAGTTTCTTAACGTGAAAAATCAAGCTCAGGGTCGAAAGGCTTGAAATACAACAGAAACTTGATTGCTCGGTTTAAATTTACTTATTTTCTTATACGAGTAAAAGTGTCATTCCTACACATTTCAATAGATTGTGGTTGCGTATTAATATCGCATTGAGAAGCAACAGGATGGCTATTGGCGATGAACCTCGCAATTTTGAACCTCGATCAAATGACGAGGACAACACTTGATCTGGCACCTCCCTCTCCAAACTTCCACACCACGCTAAAGATACATATTTAACGTGCATCAGCCCCGCTGTACTGCGGGACTTCTGTGGCATCAGTGCTCGAACACATGACTCGTCGAAAACAACGCCGGCCGTGAGTCCGTGGCTATAACCGAGCAAGTTAATGGATACATAAGTAGATCGAATAAAGGCAGTCATCATTTTTTTTAATATTTTTAACAAAATCATTCTATTTTCTGAGAGTCAATTAGAGTCATATATGAGTTATAAACTTTTGAATATCCGCCAAACAGATGTATAAATATTTTTCAAATTTAAAATTAACACCTGATTTTTACTTAAAGTGAGTTTCTAATCGTTACTAATTCAGTTGAAGTGTATTCTGTGCTTGTTTAATTTAACAAAAATATTCAAATAAATATAGATTATGAAATTAAAACAGGATATACTTTTGAATATTTTGAAAGCATAATTTATAATAGGGTTCACATAGGTATTTATTTCCCTTCATCAAACTACTAAAGGATTTTCATACGATGTTATTTGATTTGATAACTTCTTGTTGTGAATCAAGTGTGATTCATATAAATTAGAATAGAAATAGCGAAATATTGTGAATAAGATTAATGTGATAGAACTTTTAAGCAGCAAAGAGCTTAACAAGAATGGTTAGTAATAAAAGAGAGATTGGAAGTCTTGACTCAGAGATAAGTGTGAAGTGATCATAGGTGAATAGATATCCAGTCGAAATATAGTTTACACGTCTATTTCTGATTCAGAGCAGGATAGTTTCGTGATAAAATAACGTTGCAATTAATAATGTTAATTATCTTTAGGTTCGGAAGCGTATGTGTAGGGACCAGTTCCACACGTATAATAAATAAGGTATTGAATTGTGATTATCCGAAGCACCGAGTAAAACAGAACTGAGTTCGTTAACTGTCTGACTTTTGAATTAAAAATTATTCCAACTAGTGATACGATGTGATTATGTATTGACATCGCAATGAGTAGCAACGGGAAAGCTATTGACGATCAACTTCGTAATTTTGAACTTCGGTCAAGTGATGAAGGAACATCTGAGCTGGACCTTCCCTGTCGAAAATTTCCCCACCTCACCCTTACGAAGACTTGGTATCTAGGCAAAATTTAACGTGCATCAGCTCTGCTCCATGTCGGTCCTTTAGTGGCATCAGGGCTTGAACAAATGACTCGACGAAAACAATGTCGGCCACGAGTCCTCGGCCATGACTACTAGACTACCACGTCCACATGAAAGAAATGAACCCAGATCGTTATAAATTGAAGAACGTCTTAAATATTTGAACTTTTATATGTTTTTTCGAACCATAAGACGCACTCCAAATTTATAGGATTATTTTTAGAAAAGGTAATTTATTAAGTACAACAAACTTGACATTTATTTTCAAAATATAGGGCTAATTTGATTCCACAAAATGGTTTAAAGTGAATAAAAGTATTTAATATTTAATAATATTTTTAGAAAAACAAAAACAATTTTTTTTTTCATTTTAAATGATGGTTTATATTTGTATTATTTTAATGCTACGTTTGGACGATAAAAAGCACTTCAATTTTAAATCGATTTTTCTATGGGGAAAAAAGGCTTTTAATAGGTCAAAAAATACGGTATATTACAGAATAATGGCATTTGAATATTAAACAATTACACTTCCCTTTTTAACGACAATAACAATATTGACAAATTTCTAAAGAATAAATGTCTTATATGTGTTGAATATATATAATACGAATTTAAGTTTGAAATAGAATTTGCTCAGGCAATTAAAAAAATTGAATTAAGCATAAGTTCTTATATTTATTATCAATAAATTGAAACTAAGATAGATCACAAGTAAATTTGTGAGTTATTTTTAAAATGTTGCAAACAAGATGAACATTTTTTTTATAATATAATCTACAAAAAAAAATTGATAGAATGTTTAAATATTTTAACTGCTCTTAATAACATTTTCAGAAATCACTGTTAGTATAGTTACTGATAACATCTAAGCCACTCTTGAACGAATGCAGTGAATTAGAATTTTGCATTTGAAAAATACAAACCCATTAATGCAAATGCTCTGTTAAGGAAGGCAAACAACAACCGTTTCTAGGAAACAACATAAGCTCATATTTTCTGGTCTTGACACGACCCTTAAGCTGTTTTGAGAAGCTTTAGATATAAATTGAAATGCATTGTTAGTGATGGCACGTCGTGGGAGAGGTGAATGAACTGGTCGCTATGGCAACTAAGTTATCTTAATTTAAGCTTTTGAAGCATAACCGAGACAGTGGAAACAATAGAAAAACATAAATTGACTAACGGGAAAATCTGCTTTTTTCGGAGAACTTAAAACAAACAAACTTTTTTAATTTCACACGAGCACTCTTAGTTTTTTGAAGAAACATGAGTAATGAGATCCTTTTTTAACATTATTTTTAGAAGGGATAACATTTTTAGAATATAAAAACTCATATGACCTTATATAACCTTAACAGTATATTTATTATGTGGAGTTTCAAGAAGATGTAAGTAAGTTTTCAAGAGCATGTGTATAGTATTTCTCGAAATGCAGTTACAAATAGCTATAAAGTATATAAAATTTGTTCAAACAGTAGTATAATTTTATGTATAATGAAATACTATAAGGATTTGAGTAATATGTTAATTAAGACTGGAAAATTCCATAGAAGATTTATAAATCTTCATTGCGAATAAAGTTTTACATATCAAAACAATTTATTCGTAATACACACATTCAGCTTCATTTATTTCATTACTTACTCAGAATTCAAAAACATTTATATGAAATGCTATGTTTAAAAAAAAAAATTTAAAAATTATATTTTGTGACGTTTGGTAATTCGCAGATTTCCCTTTACATACTTTGGGGGACATTTTGTAATTCCAATTGCATAAAATTCCACTCCTTGCCAATCAAATGAAACACGATGAGGTAAATTAAATGAAGATAAGAAGAGTAATGAATTGAATTAGGAATAATGATGCATAAGATGGATACGTTTCCAAATATTTTTTAAAAATATTTGAGGCTATTGAAGTATTGATAGATTCTATTATTGATAAAATAAATATATATATTTTTTCAAATAAAATATGTGTAATTTAACATTATAAAAATAAACATATTGTATATGTTTGTCCTTTTTTAGTAACTTCATTTAATAATCTCAGGGTTTTTGTTCTATCTATTCTAAGTCTTTCAGTAAGCCCTCTTTCAATACCCGTATTGTTTTCAATTATGCTGATTTTAAGTCCATCTCATATTTCAGTGCAGTGTTCTTTGATGTAGTTTAGAGGGAGATTAAAATTTCAGGTAGCACTCCTTTTTAAAGAGGTTAAGCTATTTACCCACACTGTAGATGTTCTTAAATGTAACTTTGAAAACTGCGGCCTTAAACAAAATAATTTCATTGTAAATTATTTAGTTGTAAATTAGTTAATCTTATTATTTTATATATCAGTAGTTTAATTTTTCTATTTATTTTAAGAGAAGCTTATCGTTATCTTTCTTTCACACTGAGAATCTTGTGAATTGTTCTTGTTCAATAAAAGAAGTACGTTTATTATAGTTCTTAAAACGTCTTGTGTGACTTTGCCTTTTGGAATTCTAGAACCGCACAACTATTGTAGCTTAAGTAAGGAGTCCAGATAGTTAGATAAGCATAGTTAATAGTTGTCTATAATTCTTGATAAATGGGCTAATAATAAATAATCAAAAATAGCTATTTTTAAGTATTAATATAAATATTTAGAAGTTTGATCTTGTGCAATTAAATATCATTATTTAGTTTATTTTTGTCAACAGAACAAAGGCAAGCCAAATTGTATGTATTGGAAAAAATTCAGAAATGTTTTGACTGTAATAAAAAATTATCTTGAATAATTTAAAATGTGTCGATTTTTTTTCCTAGTAATTTTTTTTAAAACTTATTTTTAGAGTTAGTCAATTCTCCCTTTCGTTGTAGCCAACTGAACTATCTTTAGACAATTACTATGTTTTATAGTCTTTTAATCAACTTTAATTCAAACTCTAATTTCATTTTTCTTCTAAATGAACTGAAAAATAGCAACAAACACTTTCGTAAGAAATGGTTCAAGAACCCAAGACTTTGTAAGTTATTTTCACTTAAATATGCTTAATTTAAAATTATTAAATTCTTACAGAAAATCGTTACAAAACTATGAAAAAATATAAAAGTACTTATAAAACAGCAAATCTTTGAAAACTTCAATAAAAACCTTTTTTTAGTTTGAATAATTTGCATATATGAAAAAAAAAAATGCTATCAATCTATGTCCTTTCTCTGTCAAGAATGCAAGGTCGTTAAAACCGAATAAGTTGACTTCTAAAATTTATAATTTTAAATAATTATCAAGGAAAAAAACTATACATGCAGTGAAAAAAAAATTCCCATAATAATTAAAGATTTGAATATTAAAATGTAATTAATTTAATTCAAATATATTTATGCATGCAATATTCATTAGTGAAAGCCTTATACGTATATTTTTAGATCCCCAATCTTAATTTATATATATGGGAAACTAGAATTTAGTAAGATAATCAATTATTTTTCAAAAAAATATAATATGAAAGAATACTTGACTAATTATGTAAAAAAAAATCGCTGTGTTATTAAATATTAGAGAATGCTAAATCTACAAAATGTCATGATGTAACGTTATCTACTTTCACCTGCACATTTTCCACTTGAATATCAGCATCGATTGGATTTATCTTCAAGTCCGTATCTTCCAAACGCTGAGGTGAAAGAAAATTATAAATCAATAAAACTAAAAGAAACATTTCACAAACTTTTCGAAACTAAATGAAAAAGTAATAGCTCTCCAGGTTTAAAACTAAATCAAATATTTTAACAGCCTTTCATTGAAACTTTTGAAGTATTTCTTTTAAATAATTTGAGAACCATGGTCTTAAGTGTTTCTTGAGTACAGATATGTATTCTCAAAGGATAATTACAACATAAAAGCAAAAATTTTAAAAATTTTCTTACTTTATTGAATAATTAATGTTAAAAAAATGAAAAGACACTCCTTTAAATCAACAAATTTTTGTTACAGATCTAATGAGAAAGTAAGAAAAGTTAAATTTCACCTGTGGTTTTTTAGGTGGATGCATTTTAATAAGGCTTTCTCCTCTTCTCGATGATGATGAGAGCCTGTTTGTGTCAGATTCTGAAACAAAAAATAAAATGTGAAGTTAAGGAACTGTAACTTAACTTATGAAATCAAATTTCCTTTGAACTCTGCACAAATTACCTAACTCATGAGGTTAAAAGTTCAACTACATCTGGAATGCTCAAAAACTGTTTCCTTTAAATTGTAAATAGGAATGTGTTTCCTCTGAAGTTGTTTAAATTCTTAAAATATTTTTCTCTCATGATTATCTAAAAATTATTAAATTTCTTTCGGAATTTAATGGCAGAAGCTCTTATCGAAGAGTCTAGAATATTTAAAGTTACCCAGAATATACAAGGAACTTCCCCAAGTTTTCCGGTTTCCAAGAGTAAATATTGCGTGAGGTCCATTGAATAAAAATTAAATTATAAAATAAAATCTTAAGAAAAATTATTATACAAAGCAGCAAAAAATACATTTATTTAATTATAGTTGTTACGTTAATCTATACATTAATATTAACAAAGAAAATCAAGGTAACTATATTACATGCTTCATTTGTGTATGTGAGTAGAGTTATTTATTCTCTTATTTACATTTAAGACTTCATTTGAATTATTTCAATGGGTATAAATACTGGGTTGAATAGTCTTTTTTTTTTTTTTTCTTCTTCTTTTTTTGTTTGTTAAATTGTAGATTAAATATGCCTATTTATTATTATTATTTTGAACTGCATTGGATGAGCTTCGTTTCAAAAGTAAGCTGTAGCTTTGTGTAAAAGAACTTATATTTATTTTATCAACGAGTAGGATGCATTTTGAGAGGTTGAGCAAAATAAGATAACTTGGTGTTGGTCCTCACTATTTCGCAGGGCACTACCGGTTTACAGACGTTATGTACCTACAGTCTTCTACAATTTTACTTTCTCTTATGGACTACTGCAATATGGGATCTACACAGTGATGGGAATAGGCAGGAATGCCTCATTTATGTTATTAATACAGAGCAATAATAAAATAATCAACTGATTTTAAAATGTTATAACAGCAAAAATGTAAATTGCTCTCTCGCGGTTCTGTCAGGAGGAAGAAGAAGCAGATGCTGCACTTTTATTTCCAGACTTTCACTTCTCTATACGAGCCTCTAAATGAGTGCAAACTCATTTCCCACTTTCAAATTAACAGGAATCTACAGTTTATTAATGTTGCACGTAGAAGCAACACGGGAGCTATTGGCGAAGGACCTTATACTTTTGATCCTCAGTCTAGTAACATGGACTGAACAGACAACACCCCTCTCCAAAGTTTTGCACCATGCCAACGTATAGTCCTTAACTCTCAAAGAGCATTAGACTCGCTACACGGCAGGTCTTAAGGACTCGAACCCACGACTCGATGGAAACAACGCGAGCCACAATATCTCAACCATGATCATCAAAGAAACAGGGGGAAAGCTGTTTATCTACTGTGTCACATACCTCAAAATGCGACGAACCACCGGAACACGTTTTTTATGTTTTAGAATAAGCGAATTCTTCATATGTTTCGGTGCAGGAAGCATACTGAGGAAAACGTGGATCTCATATGCCATCAGAGGTTTCTGCACTGGTTTCGCCAATTCAAGAACAATGTCTGTGTAAAAGAACGATTCCTGGTAGACCAAGTGATTCACACGATGTAGCGTATATCGTTTGATATTTTTTATTTCTTAGCCCACATGAATAATCACATCTCGTTTGTCGTGAACTGGGAAACGAGCGTAAAGTATCCAGCTCTCTTCTCATAAAAACAAACAACTCGCTTGTCGTGAAAGCAACCATCTGTTCAGAAGATTTTATGTCGGTGATTACGTCCGAAACCGCATTCAGTAACAACAATGGCATGCTCTCAATGTCTCTGGAGAAAATGGTACTACTGTATAAATGTTGAGTAATAAAATAAAAACATATAGAACATTTATTAACTGATTGAAAGCAAAATTGAAAAATTTCTCTTTTTCATGAGGTATTGTTCATTTTCATAATTGCAATGCTTTTTGCAATATATTATATTTAAGCCCGTTATTGTTTTGTAATAACTCTGTATTTTAGATAGAAATCAAATTAGGAGCCATAAATTATTATTCCCATGCACTTAACTATGTCTTAGAAATATGTCTCTCGAAAAAAGAAGTTGAGTGCTTTTAGTAAATTACACGTACTCTTTTTTTGAAATCTTCATCGTACTTTAAACATTATACGTACGTTATACTTTGTCAAAGATAACTGTAAGTTATTGGTGTACTAAAGTTTACTCTTGCACTCGAATATAAAGCAAATAATGCAATGAAAGCCGAAATCTGGAATTAAAAGTAGGATTTTTTTGTACGTTAAAGTTATCAAAAAATATGATGAAACTGTTATAAAATGTTGTTACTCTAAATCCTAAATCTGGTATATTTTTCAAGCTTCTTAGATTGAAAAGAACTTCTTATAAAAGGAAAAGAAAAACCAACATACTGTGTAAAAAATATCATAATGTTTGTTTCTGTTATTCTGTTGGATACAAGCAATACAAGTTGGATATGCAATAGGACTAAGTATCACTACTCGTTTTCTGCAGCCCATGAAAAACAGTTTTTTAAAACCCCTTAACTGTGATATATATTTCAGAAAAATGGACCAAAAATGGAAAAAAAAATTTGACTGTTTAATTTTGTTTTTTATATTATTATAAAAGTTAGAAAATGGTTTTTTATTACAAAAATAAAACTTTAAATATACTCATTAATTAAAAATTAATTAGTTAATTAAAATTAATACCTAATTAATTAAAAATACCTAAACTGTACTCCACATTGGTGTCTGAATCGGACATTGCAAAAAAAAGAAAATTATTTGCAAAAAAACTCTCTGAAAAACAACCGAAACTAAACGAGAAAGCGAAACTCTGCCTTTGTTTATCAATTCAAGTGTGTCTTAATTTATCTGACAGCACCCACATTTTCCCTCCCTCGACTGAAGGCGTAATCGGTGAAAAACTAGGACCACTAATGCCATCTATTAGGTAAATAGTGAATTAAGTTTCCTAAAGTAGAAACGAACTCAGCTCGGGCTTCAAAAAATAGAAACGTTAATTTTTCTCCTGCCCGAAGTCAGTTCGGGCATCACAAATTCTGCACGTAGCATTTGCCCGAACTGGATTCGGGCGACACTGGTAAGGGGTTAACTACATGTAACCTAGATTCAGAAGAGTTGTTCTGATAGACGACTACCTCCACTATTCCATTATTCTTCAAAACGCAATTAAATTTAAAGTGCTGCCTTTCAAATAATAGTTTTCGATACGCTTCAGAAATCATTAACACGAGTACCACTCGAAGCGAAGATTCTTAATTAATTTATTAATATATGTGCGTGCGTGTGTGTCGTGTTTAAGTTAATACATATCATTTCCAGAATTCTATACATTTGGTTCGGCTATCAGAGCATATTTCAGTTTCTTAAAGAAAGGATATTTATTTCTGAAATTATTAAAGAAAAGTTTCCTGAATTTAGCAAGGGAATGATAAGAATAAATTAGGAGAGAAGTGTATTGATTTATAATATAAAACATTTAAGATTTGCCGAATTTCCAACATGTATATATATATATATATATTTTAAATATTACTTTGAAGAAAATTAGAACATAGCGGAAAGTTGATATCAATAATTTCAAAGATGCAGAAAGGGAGTTAATATGCTTACTTGCTTACTTGGAGTTATAGATGAAAAAACCCGGAAAAAACAATTATTTTTCTGTATAAGAAATAATTAATGATGGTAGTCAGAGAGGATACAAGTAATTGTAAAAAGAAAATAAGTAAAACTTCTCATTTCAAATCACAAACGATTCAGGCATGGAAAAAGGGAGCAGTAATGATGAATGCAGTAAATGAAAATTCCAATAAATACCAGTGATAAAATCAGTTTTGTGAATAAAATGCAACAATATCGAATTGACTATTATGCTGAATAAAATAGGGAAAAATATTTCAGCTGCTTAAGACCACTTAAAAACTGAAATAGCATTCAAAATAATGAGGTTTATTATTATTATTATCATAGAAAACACAAAATATTTACACTTTTTATTAATTTCCTTTATTTGAAAATATAATTATTATTTTTATAAATTTTCATTTTAATTTATGTGGAAATTGTTTCCTCTAAATAACTGAAGCCCTATAAAGTCTACAAAACTTTAGCGTTTTTTTCCGAAAGTTAAAATTAGAATTCTATTTCGAAATTTTTTTTTTGTTAGAAAAAGAATGACAAAAATTGATTGAAATAATTATGAAAACATTTCCTCAGTAAAATAAAGCAGAATATTTTATTATCTCTTTATAAGCATAACTCAAACTAATTTTTAAATTGGTTTGGTACATTTTAAGGCTCCTGTCTACCTACCATTTTGATTTCATGAACGTAATGTGAATCCTATGGAATTTCTACAACCGTCCTCAAATCTTTATTACTTAATTTTTTTTTTGAACACATCAAAGTGCATCCAAAAAAAAAAAAAAATGAAGGTTTCTGCGAAATTACATGCGAATTTGCATTTCAATATTTTGAATATTTTAATGCAAAGCACACACAAATGGATCATTAAAATAGCTGTAAAAATACTTTCAAAAATTCGGGGAGAAAATGTAATTCTGCAAAAACCTTCGTCATTTTTTTGCTCTTTCGGATGCACTTTGTAACATTCAAACAGATTAAATAATAAAGATGTAAGGGCAGTTGTGGAAATTCCATAAGATTAACATTACGTTCACGAAATCAAAATGCCCGTTAGACGGGGGGCTTAATGTAAATAAATTAAGAAAAATGTATTTTGAGGTTCAAGCAACAAAAACAATATTCTCACAACTATCTTAAAATGTCATATCTAAAGTTTTCCCTGTGATGAAAAGAACTTATTCATCGACGGCTCTGGAGCCAGATTCTTCTCGTCATAAGTGGTTTATATATAATGAGCAACCAGACATAAAAATCTTTTCTTAATAATCCATTTACAAAACTTACTCTCTATTATATTCGAAAAACTCATAATTTAAGCCATTATAAATCTCACCTTTTTATACAGCTAGGCATTTAAAATTAGACTAAATTTTTCACGATGGACCATTCATCATTTCTTTTTATTTTAAAAATACATGTTTCCTATCTGTGAGGCTTATTCTTATTTTTAGTTACTTCGTTGCGTAAGAGTGATGTTATTCTCCCTATATATCTCTTCTATTCTCATTCTTCTAATGGGTTCATATTTCTTTACCATAGTTGTTGCGAAATGAACTTTATTTTCCAGTTTGAGAACAGAAAGAAGTTCTTGAAGGCAATCTAGAGGAACGATTGGATGTTTTGAATCGTGCATCAATAAATCAATTTTTAACCTCTTCAAAGGTTAAGCCACCAGCCGATATTTAATTTGAAGTACGACGAATTCAGATTTAAAATAATTTCTACCGATGCGAATTGTGTAGTTGCAGTACGTAAAATCTTATAATATTCTTTTAAATTGTTTAATTATCCTGTTTACCTTTTATTATTTACCCCTAAGAGTGAGAAGCTGTTAAACCATACATTTCAATAAAGAGAATTGATCTAGTTCTAATTCGCGTACAGTGTGAATCGAAAAGAATAAACACTATTTTATTATATTAAAAGTATTTTTTACAAATACTTAATTAGCATGTAACATAAGGTAACAATATATTATTAAGTAATTATTAATAAAGAATTTAATTCCTTGTAAATATTAAACACAAACTGCAATATTACAGTAATAATATATATATATATATATATATATATAATAAATTTGAGATAAAATGAAAAATCATTACGGGAAATGGGAAAAATTATTCAAAGAAGCCTTTTCACAGTCAATAAAATTATTCACAAGTACACCAAATACCAACTGGTTAAATACATTCTGGGAACAAAGAGAACTGGGCGACTTTCTAACGTAGAAGCGAGAAATGTAATAGAAATCAAAGTAATTAATAATTTAAATAAAAATTTAAAAAATAATAATTTAAGCTGCAAGTAATGTAAAAATTTCACAAAACATCTTACAAACATCAGGGAAGGCAATAAACACAAGTACTACATGAAGGAATCATAATGAACTCAGTTTACATTGTAGAATTCAGAATGAGAAACGATTCATATTTAAAACATACCAGAACAAATATCCCTAATTTGCCAGAAAGTATCATAACAATGATTAAAATTTTTGGAATAAAATTTTTTTTAACAATTTTAGTGATGAAAAAAAAATTTGAAATTTTTGTCACAATAAAAAGTTTGGTGATCGAAGAATGAATTTAGTGATAAGTACGTAGTTAGAGGGGAAAAAAAGGGGGTTGATTCTTTTATAATTAATCTGGGTGTGTGTGGCGATAGTAGTATTTGAAATTTAGTTTTTATCGAATCTGCAATGAATAAAATAGACTACTTAATTATCTTGAATGAAGGTCTTCTATTTAGCATTGGGAAATTAAAAATATCCCGAAGATAGATTGCCAATAAAATAACGTTTAAAAACACGCATAAAAATTGTGAAGGAAAGGTTATTATATCGGGCACCTAACACTTAGGACCATCCTCCGCATCCCCAAAATTTAACCTTATTGAACATTTATATGGGAATATCGATACAAAAAACCATTTCGAATAAGAAGAATTGAAGGAAAACTATCAGATAAAAATATAAATAGCAGAAAGTTTCTTCCGAACTGACAAAAACCAAAACAAAATTGTTGGCATTTATGCCTAGAAGATTAAAGATGTAGAAAAAAAACGAAAGGAAGCAGACGATATTTTATTTGCTACTTTATTCCCTTTATTTATGTAATTATTGCTTTTTGTTTACACTTCGACGCATAAAGTTTAATACACTTTTAATTAAGTTCATTTATATCTTGTTAGACTCCCAAGAGTCTATTTTTTAGGTGGGGCGTTTTGGGTACTAGATCACTTTTCAATTTTTTTTTTATCGTTTGCTTTAATTTTAATTACATGTAGCTGATTTAATATTCAATTTAATAATTTATTGTTTGTTTTAATTTTAATTACATTTAGCTTAAATACATTCAATTTAATAATTTATCGTTTCCTTTAATTTTAATATCGAAAAAGTTTACTAACGTCCATTTCTTGACATTTTATCGCTTACTTTAATTCTTAAATATAATTGAGCAATTTAATAATAATTATAAAAAAAGCGCACTTTGGGTGTCTAAATCTGTTCTTTGCGAAAATTTGCATAGATCTTTTTTTAAAGCTTGATTTAATGAAACTAGGAATTTAAACATGTGACTCTAAATAATGTACGAACGAAAGAAGGGAGAGAGATAAGAGAATAATCTTAACAGGAATCAAAAATTTGATATACGAACTTACATTTAGTAGTTGTTTAAATACATGGTGATCAATTTAAAAGAGTACCCGTTTGTTTATTGTATTATCCACATCTATACTGCTGTTTGTAGAAAATGCAACACCATGAAAGAATCATCAGAATCAAATGAAATTTAATGCAGAAACGACTTGTACTGATACAAATAAATGATGAAATTTTCAAAACAAAAGAAACAAATTAAGCGTCCGAAATCAGTATTTGGTGCAGCCACCATGCGCTGCAATAAGTGCTGCTGTACGACGTGGCATGGAGTCAAACAGATGTTGAATATCTGCTTGAGGAAGAGAATTCCATATCGCTTGTATGCGCAACCAAAGTTCGTCTTTGGAAACTGCAGGACACGGATCACGAGCGAGACGCCGACCAACCATATCCCACACGTGCTCAATAGGCGACATATCCGGTGAATAAGCAGGCCAAGGAAGAAGTTGCATGCGTTGTGCTGAACAGAAGTCTCGAACAGTCCGCGCAACATGTGGGCGTGCATTATCCTGTTGAAAGATAGCTCCAGGGATGCCTTGAAGGAAAGGAACGACTTCGGGCTGTAGCACTTCAAGGACGTACCTGTTGCTATTGAGATTACCCTCAATTCGTATCAAATTGGATCGTCCATGATACGAAATCGCACCCCAGACCATAACTCCGGGTGTTCGACCACTATGTCGTTCAATAATACACTCAGGAAGGCAGCGTTGACCGGCATAACGTCTAACACGAACACGGCCATCATGGGTCCACAAATTGAAGCGTGATTCATCTGAAAAGACAACTTGGTGCCAATCAGCTCGCCTGCCTCTGTGCTCAAGAGCCCACTGCCGACGCAGCCGTCGATGATTCGCCGTGAGGGGAATCCTGTATAAAGGCACCCTTGCACGCAATCCACGGCGCAGCAGACGACGACGAATTGACGAAGCCGACAATTGTACACCTGTAGCAGTAGACCAACGTGCTGCCAGCTGCCTGGAGGAAGCTGTGCGATCATTCACCGCCATGCGGAGCAGGTGTCGATCATCGCGCTCTGACGTCACCTTCTGTCGTCCAGTGCCTGTTTTTCGAGTTGTTCGGTGCTCGTCGGTCCACTGCTTCCAAACTCGCATCACTGTGGAACTGTTCCGCTGCATACGAGCTGCTATTGCGCGATAGGAAAATCCTCCTTCTCGAAGGCCGATTATCCTCCCTCGTTCAAACTCCGTAAGTTGCTTGAATTTCTTATTCTTCCGTCGTGGAGGCATACTCAGGTCTCACTAAACGTTTGCCACTAACAAATAATCATAGACTTTTTTCAACGTCCCGCTACAGCACTTTATTTATACGCTTTCAGCATCAATTCAGAGGGCGCTGCGCGCGCCGCGCACGCGCGATGGCTCTGAAACTTTATTAATTTGCATAATATCCTATAATTGACATTTGCTGCGAATTTCATTTGATTCTGATGATTCCTTCATGGTGTTGCATTTTCTACAAACAGCAGTTTATAATACATGTAGCAAGACTTTCATTATTTTTACTTATTATATTATGTTTCAATAGAAAGTTTAGAAATTGTTAAACTCTACTTGTATAATCTCTTAATTCTATAAATTTACTTTCGTTATAAATCAATAATATATATGATATAAAACATTTTATAAATGAGCAGACTTTTTTTTATTCTCACTGTGCGAGCCTTATTTCCTGGAGCAATTATACTTATACTGAATAAGGTTAAAACTCAAACAGTTTTAATAAACATGTATATTCTTGTGTATTTTTAATCCCCTGATTGTTACCGTGTATTGTAAAAAGCATGTTTATTACCTTAATGCGAAACATCAATGCAGCAGTGAATGGTAATGTGCATTTTGAATGACAACAACTCACCAAAAGGGGGTTCAGGCACTACTCCCGGCAAAGTGAGGGTTGTCGCTGCTTGGTAATAAATATTCCGACGAATTGGATCATCTCTGCGAGGCGGGTGAGCTTTGAATAAAAACAAAAATGACAAATTTATTTTAAATGTGACTAAATTTAAAATAGAATAAGCAAAAAATATACGTGCACTTAAAGTTTAATTTATGTGCTATTAATAGCTTTAACTCAAAAATTGTTCAAATGTCCATTCATCAAAAACAAGTGAAATATGCCGAGCGAAGCACTGCATAATTTTGGGGGGAAACATGATATATACTACACACTATTGCATTTTTAGAACACGTCTTTAAATTAATCTTTAAAAGTTCATGCAAATTATAAATATTTATAGGGAATGTAATATGTTTTAAGGCATTTAAACAAGTGCAAAATTAAATTTCCTATGAATTTATGAGCAAGCAACTTTTGAGCAAAAAACAAATTTTGTAAGAAAAATTTCGTAAAAGGCTTGTAATAATAATTTCCTTTATAAAAATGTGCAAAAAGGGCTAGAAAATCTTTTCAATTTCTGCTGATTCACTAGTATATTTACAAAATTATATTTCATAAAATCATACCAATATTTCAACTGCTATTTAGGATGTTTGTGACTAAAAAATGTACATGATGGTACAAACGAAAAATTAAATATAACTATTAAATAACATTAGTAAAAAGTCGAATTAAATTATTATTTTGATAACTAACCAAAAGCATCTATGAAGAAATTAATATCATCATTTTAAAAAAAAATTCTATTTATAAAAATTTCATTCAACCGTATAGGAATTGTTGTATGAATCTTTAAGTTTGTGTTTTTTTTTAAAGCGTTTGATTAATATTTCTACAAGAATGATTAAAAAGGGAATTTCAAATTATTTGAATTAAGATTTTAAAATTGTTACATAATTAACATAGCATATTTGAAATCTTCGTTAAAATTTTAAAAAAACATGCAAGTAAAATGAGACGGAATATTTAGCAGAACCTACAAGGTTAATCACCTCGGTTTTATAAATCACATTACTCACACGTGCCAAATTATATTCAGTAAAAGACTATCCTTTTATTCTGATTGCTTCTGTAAATGTTATATTTTCTTATTGACAAGGTTATGGACTATATTTGATTGTACTCATTATCCAAGTACAGGACACTAGAATGATTTGCATTGCTCTGTTATTTTTTCCTGTTATACCAGATACAGTTGAAAATATACCAAGAATAAGGGCGTTTCTTGCGTATTTGCAGATTTATAGAAACTGCAACTTGTTTATTGAAACTCGATATGAGGAGGACATGCATTTTATTTCCTCGTTTCGACCAAATTAATAATTAACTGAAAATCTATCATCAGGAACAAAACATTTACCTTCTAAATTATCGTTACTTTTTTGAGCCCTTTGGAGGTACGAGAGAGAAATTATAGAGCAATATTCAAATCTTCATGGTATGCAGTTAAAGAATTTCGAGCATAATTATACTTGTCCTACTTATATCTTTGAATATCATAATCGCGGTCAGTCAGAAGGGCTAAAAGGGAAAAAAAGATAACAAGCTTGGCGGAAGAGTTAAAAATTGGGGGATTTTTTTTTTACCCTATTTTCCATTGCAAACTAATAATGTTCATTTTCGTTAAAATCAGAAAATTGAAGAAATCAGTATTTACTTCCTAAAAAAGATTACTGATTCTCTAGGATAGTTGGCAGCACGACTGATTATTAATACAGCTTCTTTAACTTGATCACTTGAATCCCCCCTCTAAAAGAGGTAGAAAATAAATTTTGTATTTAAATTTAATTATTTTTTACTGTAAGTTATTTCCTCTGTGTTTTTATTATTAGCGCACGTTAAATTAGATCTAAAAGCCTGCTATGAATAACTCTTCTATATTGTAGGGATTTCCAAAACTTGCTGAAAGAGTATATAGTAACTAAAGAAAAAATTGAGAAGTTAAAATTTATTTTGGTCCATGTTGAGAATTTAAAATACACTGGTGTTCAAAATTAAGAGAATTTTCAGATTTGGTCGACTATCTCATTGAACTACTAGACAGATTTTTAATGATATTTAGTGTGTACAAAGGGTTGATATAATATAAAAATAGCCGTAATAATTATCGTGCATAACATTCATCGGAGTCGCAAGGTATGGAACAGCAGTTGTAGAACAGAACAAAAAATATGGGTTCATATGGTCCCCTGTTACAGATATATAGGCCTCATAACGTAATTTTATGCTAGATATAAGGGAGTTTATGAGTTTCGGTGGCAATTGGCCCCACTCGTTCAGCAATGCTGTTTTCAGGTCTTGGATGGTTCTCGGAAGTGGCGTGCGAATTGCGATTGCCCTCCTCAGAGCGTTCCAGGCATGTTCTATAGGATTGCGGTCTGTAGATCTGGCTGGCCAGTACATCCGGCGAATATCCTTACTTTCCAGAAATTCGACGATAAGCTGAGCTCTTTGTAACCCAGCGTTGCCATCCATTAAAAGAAAATCAAGACCAAATGGACCCCCTGAAAAGACGGATATAGGGCTCCAAGACCTTTTTCCTATACCTCTGAAGAATCACAGTGCCTCTTTCAAAGACAATGGAGGTGTGTGCGGCCCTCCAAAATGATGCTAGCCCAGACCATCAAGCCTCCGCTACCGTAATGGTCGATTTCTAGGACATTGGAGGGCAAATAGTGGGTCCCTGGTTCTCTCCATATGAAAGTACGGCAAAAAATGTTGGTTAGGCTGAACCAGGACTCGTCAGTGAAGAGAATGTCGCCCAATGATCTATGCTCCAATCTCTATGATCTCTGCGCCATTTAGCGGACTCTCCTGTTCGTAGAACTGATTGGAATGCAAACAACAGGTCTTCTTGCAAGCAGCCCTCTCTCATGGAGTCTTCTGGAAATTGTCACCCTTGAAACTCGTGTTCCTATGGCCGCATACAACTCATGAGACACATGAGAAATAGTAGCATCCCTGTTATTTCTCGCTGTAATGGACAAATGGCGATCTTCTCTGTCCATCAAGGCTCTTGGACGACCTTGCCCAGACTTTCTTTCGAACGGATCCAGTATCCTTAATCTGTTTCCATTAGTTGAATACGACGCTGGGCGTTAAATCGAATCCTCTGCAAATCTGGAATTGAATCTGGCCTGCTTCTGATCCACTCACAATTCATCACATCATTCTATCATCTAAACGTTGGTGGTTACTCTGTTTTATTGAATAAGTTTTAGTTTAAACGATTGCTGCAAAAAACACCAAGAAATTCGGCGAAATACGCTAGCGAAAGAAATGTGGATTTTGGTAAGCGAGCTTTTAAATCCTGTTTTTCGACTACTTCCACCTCCATACATATACGCTTACGTATTCGACGTACAAGATTTGCATCTTTGTTTTGAAACAGTATCTTTACGTTTAGTTCAATTCTTTTCGTGAAATTCTACAAAATATGCAAATTCTCTTAATTTTGAACACCAGTGTATATTTGAATGTATGCCTTAAATAATTTGTCTTAAAGAAATGAACAGGATAACAGGACATAACTTAGATCAGGGCACCGTAGTAACTTCTTGATAAAAGTCGATCGCCCAAAAAACAGGTCTTGTAACTTTATTTTATTGTTCATATGGCAGATTTCACCCCCTTCTTTGAAACAAGAACTTCATTTCCCTGGTATGAGCATTCCTTGACACTGTTCTGTAGAGATATTTAAAGAAGAAAGCTTACGAAAATAACCCCCAAACAATGCATGATCTGAAAATTACCATTTTACTCAAAATATATGAGAAGTTCATCCTGGTATCTTGAAACGTGTTTCGCAAAATAAGCGCTAATGAGTTCTGTTTTGCCTCCAAAGAAAGAAAAAACAGTTTGAACATTTGTAGTAAAAATATGTAGAAAAAAATTTTCTGCTAAGTCTAAGCAGCGCTTTTCACCACTAGAATGAAATTAAGGGGACCATTTTTTTTACAATGAAAAGGAGGACGAAACAATTTAAGAAAAAAGAACGGTATAAGTAAATGAAGCATTTTATCAATTCACACAAAAATACACTAATTATGCTTACATCTCTTTCAATTATTTAATTAAGTGAATATTGTTCCAATAAATGAAAAAGTTTTGTCACTATATTATTTTCTAACAATATATTGGAAATTTCGGAGCAAATATCCTTCGTATTGAATTTTACGGTAAGTGCTGCAGCTTAGAATATCAACATCTCTCACTTGACCAAATTTCATTACCAATGGAAAAAGTCTTTCAACTGTGGCATTAGTTCCAGGACAGCACAATGTTGATTTAATAAGAATAATTAAATTTTCATGTGGAATGTGTTTATTTTTGAAATGGTTAAATATTTCCTCCCATCTTTTAGCAATTTCAGCATGTTGATTTTCTCATTGTTCTAATTTATCGGAATATAAATATACATCCAGTCTTCTAATTTCTTCAAACAGACTATTGTCATCGATTTTAATATCGGGTATTTCTTTCGATAAAAACTCGGCACATTTTTCAATATCTGCCCAATTTACCTGCGATGAAGTCAAAAAACACTATTGAAAACTGCTGTTACCTGTGATATTTGTTTCAGACCATTCTTCGACATATTGGAAAGATATTTGGTAAAAAATTCTGCACTTTTTTGGTACTCCTTTTTATTATGCTAGGATTTTATTCCTGAAATTTTGGCAATTTTCTTTTTATTATTGATAGAATAAATGTTTCTTCAAATCGTGATTTATATTGAAAGACAAAATCGTTCAAAATAAGACTAACTTATGTAGCCGAAATATGTTCATCTTCAATCTTTTGAATCGCTTCGTGGAAAATAGATTCTTGATTACGTACAAAATACATTAATATCTATTATTCATAACTGAAAAAATGATTTCAGAATTTTTGAAAATTTGTCTAAACTTAAAGAATATGAACGGAGAGGCTAAAATACTTGTATAAATCACGCTTTATAGCAAGTGTTAGAGAGAACCCTCTAACTTTTGAGTATTCTAAAAGTTTTTTGTATTCAACATTCGAGTAATAGTTTGGCGCGGCATATCTGAATAGATAGATTAACAGATAAGTTTTAAAACATCGAAAAGGAGAACAAGAAGGAGAACACTTTCGAGGAAGGACATAACTACAAAAGGACGACTGTCTTCCCTATAGGAGGAAGATTGGTCACCTTAATAAAATAATTGTTTTTAATTTCGTTTTGATTCTATACCGTAAATTTACTCATCGTCAGTGCGAGAATTTCTAAAACAACCGGTATAAAAACATTTATAACAACTGACATGAAATAAACTTGAGACACATCAACTTTGGACTTTGTAAGAATTGCCAGCTCGTGAAATAATTTTAATGCAAGTTGTATGTTATTCTTATTTCAGCAAAACTATTTTTTTTCCTACTTCACTCAATTTGAGACTTATATTTGTTACATCACTGTCACTGATAGTTTGAAAGTAATTTGTTTGATTAAAATGCACTATTCAGTTCTTAATCTGTCCCTTGCGAGTTTGTTTGACATTAGAACCCTTAAGGAATTGAATTAAAAAATGTATAGTTACATCAAATACCGTAATAATGCAATAGATACTAAAGATGTATATGTCATATTATTACGAGAATGCTACAGATATAGTATCTTTAGGTACATCAACATATTCGTACATATATGAACAGAATGCATAGCAGTTGAGATATTTTTTTTAATTATTTTTATTTGAATGCATAGTAGTTGAATCTTTAAAAATATTACAAACTTTGAAACTTTTTCTTTTCCTTATTTCCTTTTTTTAAAATTTTTGTATGTGACCGTAATCATTTACAACACGAAAATAAAGCTATTTTCTATCATGAAAGGAATATATAACTATGTGCAAGTAAAATATATTCTCAGACAGAAATTGGGAGCTTACTATTTTTAAATTACATGATATGTTTTGATTTAAATGAAACTTTGGAAAAGAAACTTTTTCATTTCTATCAATCTATTTATTTTTTATTTAAAAGATAAATAATACTATGTGTTTTTAGGATGTAAAGTTTATAAGCAAATCTCCTACACGAGCATATCTTGAATTTATCTATCTATTATTTGTATTTATAATCTACATAGGCACTTCCGAAGCTCCTGATATGTCTCCGATACTTATAGTATGTACATTAACTTTCATCCTGAAAGGCGTTCTTGCCAAGTGGGGATGATAAGAATCAATGAGTTTGAAAATTATTTCGCTCAGATTACTAAAACTTTTAAAAAATTAGATTTATTTTGATATGTATCTGATCAATGTAACTTTATAAAAATATAAATAAATTGCAGCAGCTTATCCGATGTAAAATAAAGAAAAGTGGAGCATAAAAAGGCTCCGCTTCTTTTATTTTATGGTATACTTGTAGCGCAGAATATATTACTTCTTTTCTTTATTTTACATCCTCTCAGCCTTTCTGGTAATTTCCCTAAATGGTTTCTGGTGATTAATGAGTACAGTATTAGCTACCAATCGAAAAAAAATTTAAAAAACAAATTATACGTTCCTGGAACAGTCTATAAGCAAATGCACATTATCTTTTGAAGTGCAAATAATTTTTTTCTGGATGTTTTAATACCATCGAAAATTACAACTTATTTACTACATTCATAAATTTTTTATTGCGAAAATCTAAATAATTATGAAACTCCACATTAAAAATTTACATTCGAAACTGCTTTTGTGTTTTAGTTTATTCTATTTGCAATAGTATATATTTTCATATTTTATGTTTTAGTATTTAGTTCTCGAGAAAAACAGAGTTTTCTTTTACCGAGTTCTTGTGTGAAAAACAGAGTTTGAATTTAAAATTTTACATATGGACAGAATATTGAAAGAATAAATAATTTTAAAATGAGAAAATGTTGCCTTTCTCTAGCAATTACTTATATCATGTAACATCCTTGCTAATCTAAAAGAAAACGTGGATTAAATATTGAAGATTTAGGATTGGATATGGGATGCATATTGATATGTATGCTCCTACGCGTCACATGAAACGAGATCACGTAAAAACCTAAAAAGAATTTCTAGGTTTGAATTTATTTTGTTTTCATACCATCTCGCAGTTAGACAGGATAAGACATCAATTTTTATATAATCAAAATAGAATTTGTGTTGATGCCTTTCTCCATCATTCAGACATCCCACGCATGGAAACAACATCTGAGCCGGAAGTTCGTTTTTCAGCCTTCCACATCACGTAACACGAGGACAGCCTAGTTGAATTCAATGAAAAGTAGTGATTCTACCACGTATTACCTCAATTCTCATTATTTCACATCTGTATAAATTACTACTCAACTCTCTCAATGAAATCTTCAGTCGTAAAAAGTTTCAGTTTGTCTTTTTTAAAACTTGTTGTACTTCTTTGAGTAAAGAAGTACAGATTATATGAGTTAAGTTTCAACAATTATTTTCTTATATAAGATTCTGAGTGAGAATGATAAGAGAGTTTAATGTCGCAAGAGCCAGATATGGCTATGCGGTGCCAAATAAATTTTAACTGTGATCCAGACGTTTGAAGAAAAATGGGAAAAAAGGTAAAAATTTGGTTGAAAAAACAGGGGTCGAAAATAAAGAAAGATCACTAAGGCATACCGAGGCGCATCAGCCGCACCCAAACAGTAAACCTCACAGAAAAGAAAAAAAATCATTAGAGTGTCTAAAGTTCATAATTCCGAACCTACTTAAAGTAGATAAGCTCCCGAGGGCAAAAAAGGTTCTGAAAAATATATTATTCATTTAAAGCTTAAAAATTATCTTTATAAATATAATTATCATTTTTGACAGTCTTTAAATAAATTCATAATGAGCCCATTTTACGAAATGCATATGTTCTTCTGATATCAAATCTTAGTGATTTAATTAGAGTAAGTAAAACGATTTGCTTTCAACACCAAGAGTTTTTTCAAAAGCCAACCTCAAAATATATTGTCAATAGCATGCTTAAAAGGATTCTTTGAGTCCACTATTTTTTAAAATGCACTCGACCTATTTTCTTCCTCCCTCTTCTCCTATCAAGGAACAAGTAAACAAGATGATTAAATAGAAGGAAAAAAAGTTTATTCTTACTATTTAAATATCGACGAACATATTTTATCGAAACAGCAAACAAATAATGTTCTAACGATTTGCAAATAAACACTGTTCGACGATAATGGAGAAATTTTCGAAAACAGTTCGATACATGCGGGCGGAACGAAACATACTTCTTTGACATTCTTCGTTAGGATGGCCCATATTTGGAAGAACACCCACCTACACCACCCACGCGCTGACTTTAATTACAAGAATGACGTCACAGCTAATCGATCGAGATGTGGTCAACAGTAGTGGTCGTTATTCACTGTCGTTGACCACTTTTCCCGGAATGCTCCATTAAACGTTAAGGACCTTAAGAATCGATCCATAGGAAAGCAGCCATTACATGGAAAGTGTGATTAAGCAGAAAAGCCTTTTAACTCGCAAATTGATGCGGCTATATGCGATTATGGTCAATTACCTCCAACATGAACGATGCTTTGTGCCGAAGTAAGCTTTTATGTCGCCAGAAGCCCGTAAAAAAATATAGAGACAATAAATTAACTTTGCCAGAATTAAGCGAGATTCTGAAAGATTAATTTTTACCGTTAAAATCTTGCTTCTGGATTTTTTTTATGGAGAGATGGTAAAGATATTCATCAAAATATGATTAAATAAATAAGATTCCTTTTTTTTTCACTTGATCTACCTCAAATAGTTTTTAGAGGGGGGAAGGGTATTAGCATAAGTTTGATTTGCTTATATACTAAACATAACACTCGCTTATTTACTACATACACAATTTTCAGTCATTCAACATAAAATTTTCTTTTAGAAGTATGAGATTTCTATTTTAATTTAAAACATGGGAGGAATCAATTTAAAACAATATATAAATTTGAAATAACAATAAAATAATGTAAATGTGAATTCACTTGAACTACACTATATTTGTATTATATAATGAAAAAACCGTATAAATTGAATTATAGTCACTAAAGCGTTGGTTTCCCTTTGAATAAGTGGATGATTAACCAAAACCTTAGATTGGTATGAGGTATTAATAATTAATTTCAAAATTTGTGTTTCATCTAAATATGTAAAATATATAATAAAAACACTTGTAGAAAAAACAACTACCACTGTGATGTTAGTTTTCATTACTTTAGAGTTCAATATTTTGTAAACTTAATGAAAATAATTCGAAATAAAAACCAACGTTTTTAAAAACAACATTTTTATATGGTGGCCAAGTTTATTAAAAAAAAAATTAAAATATTAGTTAAAACTGGTCGCAAATATCTAAATATTGCATTGTTAGGCAAATAAGAACGATTCCCAAAATTTAAGAGCTCTAGCTTGATGGGAAGTTGGTTAAATTAACAATAGACAATTTGATGACACACTGATACACATACATACAGACACACACCAAGTGAAATACATAACAACGTTAAAACTAACTAAAATTAATTAATCCGGTAAATTAAATGGTTGGAATACAGTTTAGTCAAACCACTCTTGGAGACAGGAATTATTTGGCGGTATTTTGCCAAATGTTGCTAAATTGGTCCGCGAAGAGGACTTAACATTCAGCCAAAAAA
The DNA here is from genome assembly GCA_019974015.1 of Nephila pilipes. NCBI lineage: Eukaryota > Metazoa > Arthropoda > Arachnida > Araneae > Nephilidae > Nephila > Nephila pilipes. The sequence continues at coordinate 542,751 of BMAW01118669.1, forward strand.
AAAAAAAAAAAAAATATTGTGCTTCGTTACGTACTCACCATACGACCTTTTTTTTTTATTTATTTAAAGGGGGAAAAATGGAATTCTCACCGCCGCTATCCGTGAGACATTCTTCTATCGTCTTACGATACCTCGCAGAGAAAGCTGTGGTGAGTGTGTGAATCTAAAAGAGGTATCAGAAAGAAAAGAAGAAAGGGGCGAATGAGAAAGATATCCATCAAGGAAAACCGATCAATGCTACTGAAAACAGCCAAATGTTGGAAATTGTTTTATTAAGGCAATTGAAAAGAAACAAAAGAACTCTTTAATACATTTCTCCTTCCATTTAAGAAAGAGAAATGATATTTTTATATCACATACTTTTCTTCGATCGAAACGTTATTTATTTCACGAAGAACTTGACCTAAGGAATTTAGCTTCGCAGCCAATTTTGTAAAAGATGCTAGCTAACTTTCAAAGCATTTAATAAAATTTTCGTTAACTCTTTAAAATAAACAAAAAAAAGGCGGTTTTTTTTTTTTTTTTTTTTTAATTTTTGTATCCAAAATAAGATAAACTTCACAAAAAGTTTACCAGGAAAATTTTTATTCTCGATTATTTTTGGGTTCAATGCAAAATGATGAGTAGTTTAAAAAAAGTGAAAATGATCTAAGTCTATACACAGGGTCTACAAGGTAATTTTAGTAGTGGTGTTAGACTACATTCTCACAAAAAAGAAAAAAATACAATTCTTATTTTTAAAGCATTTCATAGAGAATAGGGTGCGTTTTAATTCTGAAATCACACGATAATTTTTCACTGAATTCGTGTCGTTTTTAATACGCAACTATCCTCTAGTGAATGCTTTTAAAATAGAATTTATTTTTATTTAATGTTGTTGAGATAAAGTTACTCTCTAAAATATTCTTTTTCAATTTGTTGATTTGAAAGCAAAACAAAATTAGATTTTATAATAATCAAAAAAAAAATTATTTTTGAATTCTTCCGTCTCTTATTCAATAAAATTGAAAATCCTAAAGTAAAATTATGTTAAAACTCTTATTTGTTTGAAACAAATTAGTCTTACGAATATGAAATACGAAAAGTATTATTTATATACATATATAGATCTCTCTCTTTAAATTTAAACATGTTACTTTACACCGGATGACTATCATATTTGTAAAGAAAACTATTATGAGCAATATCAACCTTACTACTAAAGAGTTTTGAACAGATGTGGTAAAATAGCAAAGTTTTCGGTTTTTTTTAAAGGAGATATTTTGAAAAGAAAAAAAACTCTTCATGTTATACATTTTAAAGCTGCTTTCTTTCTCTGGTATATGATATTATCCAGAGGGTGGTTTCAAATAATTTATTTTAATTTTATTATCCTAAAATAAAAAAGTTTAAC
>BMAW01118669.1:557127-626588 GCA_019974015.1 Nephila pilipes
AATCGCCAAGTTGGTAATTATTCAAATTGACGCAAGTGATTGCAGGCTAAACTCGTTATTTAAAAAATACATGAGTTAAAACTATGATGCAAACGTCAATATTGCATTGTTAGGCGAGTACGAATGATTCCCAAAATTTCAAAGCTCTGTTGCATGGGAAGTTGTTAAATTAACGATGAAAATCGATGCACACACACCAGAAATTCAGAAAAACGTTATGAAAGTCCATTTAGCGTCTCAATATACTAATTAATTTCAAATACTAAATTTTGCATTCATATGACCTCCTCTACGTCATTCTATGAATAGAGTAAAAATCATAGATCCATAAAAAGGGACAAGCAAATACAAAGAGTTATATAATCCTTTACATCTCCTTCCTTTACGATCTATTGAAATTGATCATCCCCATAGAACAATTCTGAAGATTGATTAGGTGTCTGGTGGGGAAATGGATGGTTAATGAGTTTTTTTTTTTTTTTAAATTTGCTTTAGCATGTCGTATATCCATGATAAGCTAGGTGTCAGTGGTGAACACGAAACTTGATTACTCATATTACTAAACTCATGTAATATGTGAGTGAAAAGTTCTTGATGATTAATAAATAAGCAATAATGTAACTTAACGAAGTACACTGTAAGTTTGTGATTCTTACAATAGGTGGCTGCTACACTTTGCAAATGTCATTTTAACAACCGGTTCATCGGACTCAGTGAAAAAAAAATAGATATCGATTCGGTCAAACTGGCCCAAACCAGCTAAATCCCACCACTGATAACCGAAACCCTTCCTTAAATTGTGGTTCTATCTAGTAAACTGGTTTTTTAGAAAGAAATAAAATACGTTTTTTACGTTTTGAAAAGCAGTCACATACATTTGATACACAACAATGCTCATTTGATAAACAACATAAGTTTAACTTTATGACTTCAATAAATCAATAACATCCATGTTTTTTACCAAGCAGTATTATGCGTATTATTCGTTATTTGCGTTATAGAATTAATTTTTTAAGCTTTTCTTACCATGTTCTACATTCAAATCCTTCGCTTAAAAAAAATATTCGACAGACTTTTATAAAACTTTTTTTAATTTTCTTCAGATTTTACATTCCTATCACTTTAGAAAATTTTAAGTTCTATGTTGATTGCATCAATAGAAGACACACAAAAACCCTGACTTCCTGAAAATGATTCGTAAAAAAAAATGTTTGTTTTCTTACATCTTCTGTCTCATTCTTCAATATTTTCATTCTATATTGCGTGAGAGAATATCTACTCAAGAAAAGAGAATTTCATTATTCTATGTCAATATCGATTGGGCTTACAAAAATTTGATATAAATAACAAGATATTTCATGCACCATGAAAGTGAAGACAGAAATCAATATCTACGATATTCTTGTGACATAACATATTAGCATTGCTGTAAGGCATGTCGGACATTTTGTTCTCGAAATTGATATTTCTTCGAATAATTGCATTACTTTAGCAAGATGACATTTTATAATTGTATTTTTCCATCATCTGAATTTCTTTACTAGCTTCCGGTTTGCTAATAAAATGCTTTTATCCCGCTTCCTAAAATTAAATTGTAAAAAAAAAAAACTTTTCTGTGAGGCAAGCATACGGAAAAAAAATCATTTTTACTCTTGAAATGAATGTTGAGAGAAATTGTATCAGTATTTTTTCCTTAAAATGCAATTTTTGTTAAGAAAAATTCTCATAAATTAACCATTTTAATTCATAAATTCTATATATAATGTGAAAAAAAAAGTTTCGATCGTCTATTTGCAATTAAAATGCGACCTTCTAGCCAAGTAACTGTAAGATATTTAAATACGAAATTATAAACACTTTTAGGATGTCTCTTACGTGACATGCTCTTCAAATTCATTTTTTACTAGAAAGACTGCGGGTCTTTGTAATTACAGTGATGCGGGGCCCTATAATTGGGCATATCTGCTGTTCTGATTACATTTTTAATATTAGAACGTACCCCTTATATTAAAATGTCCCTACATATATTTTCATTAAACTTAGGTGTAAAAATTGAGTTATTTTTAATACATTGAAGATTTTAATTGTTTAGAGGATTTTTTTAAGTTATTCAATGAGTGGGAAATAAATTAGCTGTGATTTTAAGGGCTCAGTCAAAAGAGGCTTGGAGAAAATTAAAACGTTTTTGTTGCTATTGTTGTCGCCATGTGAATGAATAATACAGAGTATACTTTAGTCTCAATAGTCTTAATGGCAGAAGCGATCAGATCAGGTCCATAGGGTTATATAAAAATTCCTATGAGAATACATAAACGTGCGGGGCTATGTCAAGCTTAAAATAGTTCGGTAAAATGATGGGACAGTTATAAATACGTTCAGGTATCAATGGAGTATCCAGGAAATTTTTACAATTGATATAAGTTATTGTGTCTTCAAGATGAATTTTTATGTCCATGTAATGATTTATTTTGAGTGTTGCTATTGTGGATAAAAAAAATAAAGAGGACTCCCGGATCTTGAGATAGAAAGTCACTGATACGATACAGAAATTCTCACATGGAAACATAACAAGTTGAAGTGAAGAGTGCTTTCAGATCTGAAATAAGGCAAGATGGGAAACAAACACAATAAAGTGAAATAATCATCGGTTTGTTCGAATAAGAACACAATGTTTAATAGCATTTGAGTTGTTAATTACTGCGATGATCAGTAAGATGCTTGGACAGAAAACTGAGTAGTATTTAATTCTAAATGATAATTATAGAGATGAATTTTTAGTTTTTTTTTTTTTTTAAATAATAATGAATATTAGTGTTTCGTAAATAAATATCATAATCAAGTTTGAATTTGCTTTGGTTACCTTCCGCATCTATCCAGTCTTCAAACATATTCACTATATATTATGCTGAAAGTATTATTTCCAGGTTTGAATATGGTTTCTTGCTCAAAATATTTAGAGTTAGGGATGGACAATTTTGAATTTTCGGGAATTCGAATTTTTGACTTAATTCCAAAAGAGATATTTTGACAATGACAGTGTTTATCGCAAAGGGCATAGAGATATTTGTACAGCAATTTATATGTAAAAACAGAACAATTGAGAAAATTTTCGTTCGCTCTTATGCGCATGAATTATTTTAATGTCTATAAATCGAATATCGTCCTTTAATGTTAATAGAAATGACACCTTGCTTATTCTGAGTTTAAAAAAATGCCAATATTTCGAGGGATTTTTGAAAAATAAAACATTAACATTATTAAGAAATTATCCTGAATTAATAAATACGAATTATTTTTGAGTACAAGAAATATTTAAAAGTTAATTTCTATTAAATCAGCGTAAAAAATTGTAATTACCCATTATCACATTTATAAAATCATGTGCTACCTCTAACATATCAACTAAAAACTATTTTTGACGTTATAATTCTGTTCCAAAATTGCATCTTTACTTTGACTTAATTTAATGAAATAGCCACGATAACCTAGTGGTCATGGTAGCGGAATCGTGGTTGGCGTTGTTTTTGTTGAATCGAGGGCTCGAGCTCTGATGCCAATAAAGACCCAGATGCATGTTGAATCTAGACGAGCTCCCTAGTTCTTTGGAGGCGTGGTGTGGAAGTTAGGAGAGGGATGTGCCAGCTCAGATATAGACCATGTCGCTTGACCGATGTTCAAAATTATGAGGTCCGTCGCTGTTAGCCCTCGTGTTGCTTCTGAGTGTGATATTAATAAACTGAAAATCAAATGTTTTAATGAATTTATGTCAAAATAGCAGAAATGTCCAGCAATTTTATCGCTTTTCTCTTTATAAGTAGGGAAATAATCCGTTATCATTTGCATATTTAAGTATCTAAATTACAGTTATGTCGAAGTTGTTGAGTATCGTCGAATAATTATATTCTCATTATGAGCGAAATTTGAGAATTTTATTTGTACGATAATTTATAACATGGATAGTTGGACACAATTTTCTCTAACTAAATATTTTAGAAAGACTCGCACATAAATCGATATAATTTATTTCACAATCCATGACCTTAATTTGTATTAATGAATTACAACTCTTTAGATCTCAGTAAACTTTCTTATGTTGTTTAATTTTTGAAGCAATTAGTTTAATTATGTCTCTTAACTTCGTTAACGAAATTATGTGTTTATGAATTCGAAGCTGAAATTACTTAAGAATTTGTACGCTTTGTTGAAGGACAAAGCTTTTAATTATGATGCATTTTTCTTTGATCGGAAACCCACTTAAATTTAAACATATGTTTTAAAATGTAGCAGTATGATAATTAAATGCACAATTATTAAATAGTATTGATAAGAATATAAATTTACGATTATTAGATGAAAGTAATAAAAATTAGATAATTAATTATACGTTGGGACAGGTTATTCATGGTTTTCTCTTCTCTAACTTAGGGAACTTGTTCGCTTTGAAAGGCTTAAAATTCCAACGCCTTGCCAACCAAATGGAACATGATAAGGACATTAGATGAAGATCAGAAGTGTACTAAACTTAATTAGAAAGAATGATATATAAACGAAATAGAATTGGAAGAAATAATCAGTGAGACAGATCATAACGAGAAGCTGATAGTTGTTTTCAAGTTAATTGGAGTGAATTATTGTTTTTAATCGTTATAGTAAAATTTGTTAGAAGTGACTCCGGGTTAGAGTAATAGGAGTCAAACTCACTCTGTTCAAGAAATCTCTCACTCGATGTTCTTGACTTGATAAGCTAAGACTTTATTGTTTATTTAAAGATATGATTCAGGATAATTAAGAGAGATTCGAGAAAAAGCGACCTTACACGTTTTGTGAGGACAATTAATAAGTCTTTCAGTATTGTCTTTTTTCTTTTTCTTTTTGACATCTCTTCAATTCGATTTGTGATCTTACTGACTATTTTAATGAACTTTATATGGCCGTAGAAATAAATAATAAAGGCACCTCTAAATACACCTCTAAAAGTTATTTTTTTGCAATTTTTCTTCCTAGAATGATACAAAAGTAGTAACGAGATAATTGTGATTCATGATGAAAATAATCACATATTTATCTTCCACTTACAAATAATTTTTTTTATATAATTCCAGTAATAAATTAATTGGAATTTTTTATAACATTTTTTTTTTAATTTTCTATTTTAGTTGACAATAAATTTTAAAACTTAATAATTAAAAGAATCAATACACCATATTTTACAGATGTGTAACTAAATAAGTATAAGTATTGCCGGTAATTACAAAAATTCAAAGCGTGATAGAAACAATGGATATCAATTTTATTATTTAAACTTATATCACTTTTATTAATTAAACTTGATTATCATTTAAACTTCATCGAGTATAGAAATAGACAAATTGAACTAAAATTACAGACAAATTAAAATATAAATATATAATTGCTCTTCAAGAAGAAATCTAAATAATGTACCATATGCAGTACTGAATCAATTTTGTAGAGGATTCCAGTGAAAAAAATAGTTGCGTTAATTTTAATTTTAATGAGTTATTTCATTCATTAATAAAAATAAATAAACAAATAAATCTTGCCCATAAAGAAATTGCTCAAAGTATTTATAAAAACTAATATAACTTTTAAGAGCAAAATGTTAGAGAATTAGGTTATCAAAAATCGTTTCCAATATGAACAGAAATCAGTACTAAAATCAATTACTATATAAATATAAATTTTCGAAACGGAAAAACAAGTTTTTTTAAATAATTTTTTTTGCTACCACTTAAATTTGTTTACTATGGAAACAAACTGCTCCAGTGAGCTAAATATTTATCTTTCTGTGCAGTTAAATTTTAAATAAGATGTGCAAATACGAGACCTCATTTCACCCTTAAGGATTATTGTTATGGCCTTATTATGGTAAAACAAACATTCAAAACAAATAGCCGTAGCTTATCAGACGATTTGCTAGATTTTTTTTTTCTTTTGCAAGAAAAACAATATGTCTTAAAAAATAAATAACTCATGACAGATTTATAAGATATTACACTACAAGATGTTCTTTATAATAAATGAAGAAACAAGGGTAAATAAAATAGTCTTTCTCTCATTGTACTAAATTATATTAGTTCACACTGAATATAGAACTGTTGAATAATACAACTTTGAATTAAATTCATTATTGTGAAGGGATTCATAAAATTATTATGTAAGTAATACGCAAGCATTATAAGCAAATCAAAGATCATATGGAGGAAAATTTGTTTTCCCATATATTTCTCTATCCATCCATAACTGTTAAAAAGCAATTACGGATATATATCAAGTGTATATTTATAAATGTATTGTCAGATGTATATCAAATATATTCTTAAAAATAAAAGCAAAAAAAAACATGCAATGCGTTGCAAGGAAAAGATTTCGCCCCCAAAGAGACTCTTTTTTTGCAACACATTGAATAAATTGCACTAGTTTGTTTGTGAAAGAATTAATTATATGTCAATGAGAAAAGCAGATATCTTAATTTGCCGCTGCAGTAGAATAAAACGATATAATTAAATATGCGAGTTGTTTTATATCCTTAACTCATACCTATTTAAAATTTAATTTATTCAATGGAATTTTGAGTTAAAGTTAATTTTTGAAAATAATGTTCATAAATTGCTGCAATTTTAACACGTCGTCTTATTTTCCGTCTGCTGTAGGAGTCTAGAAGTGGTTTGGAAGAAATATTTGAATAGAAGTGAATTTGAATTCTATTTATATACCTTTGCTTTTCAAAAACTTTTTTCAAGAATATATTTTAAATTTTGATGCATTTTAAAATTATATAAATGCGATGCAATTCTTAAGTAATTCAGTCATATAATCTATATAATGAGAAAAAAATCTATAAAGTATTCAATTTTAAAAATGTTTAATGGCACACTTTCCCATAACGCAGAAAAGTATAACCAAGGACGTTGAATAAATTTACATTAGTCTACTATAAACTCCTCTTTTTTAAGGTATTTAAATTATGAATGTATGATAAATTACTACTTTTATATTATTCATTAAAAATTTCTTTGCTTCATCGTTAATGGAGCAAAACGTGATTTAAAAAAAAAGTATTAAATGAATATAGCATCAAATAAAGCATCAATCACGACATTTTAAATGAACTTAATGAGTGAAATGCTCAATATAATGTTATGAACAGTTAAATATAAAAATTTTAATATTAAAAAAAGAACACAGGAAAAGTGAACCAGCTTAAAATCGTTTTTATGGTAAAAAAAAATTATTCATTCACGATTAAATGAATTAATTAAAATTCCGAATTCAAGAGCAATCTCATCATTCGATTTTGCAAATTAACTCTATCTGTACTAAAAAACGTAGTGTAAGAAATATTTGAAGAAAAATATAATATTACTATCTTGACAAATCAACCAAGATACCGTGATCGAGTCCGATTGGTCGAAACAATTAAATTATAAGGTCCGTCGCCCCCCCCCCCCCCCCCGAGTTGCTTCTAAGTGCAACATTAATAAAAAAAATCACATAAATTGTTGAAATAAATAATCAAAAAGCATAATGTTAGCAAAATCTAAAAGATCAGAATCAATCCTTGTTATACTATCTTTTAACAAAAAACTAGCTGTCATCGACTAGTTTTGCTAGACTGCTGGAGCACTGATACCCAAGCGGAGGAGCTGATAAGTAAACATGGTATTCCGTGCCAAGAATTATGTAGATCTGTATTATATGTATGAGGCTGTCAAGAGGAGGAGGAAGAGCGCCCCACGTTGGACGCCATGCTGTGGAATTCCACTAGGATTAACAGAGACTCAATAAGTGAATGCTATCTGAATAACGAATACTTTCCCAGATTTAATTACGTTTATTTTGACATAACACTTTAGGACACGTCAATTTAAGGATAAAATATTAAGGGTTAACATAATAATATAGGTTTACATAATTCTCGAGGCGGAGTACTATGTTTACTAATTAGCTCCCCTCCGCCTGGATTACTGAGTATTAGCACTCCAGTAGTCCTCACTCTTTTGGCGACCGCTAGGTGGCACGCTTGAATGCAGGGTGACTACATAGATACGATTCAACAGTTCATAAAAACTACACAATGCTTAAACTGAGATGAAAGTCTGAAATATCAGGCATTATTTAATAGTTCATAAAAACTTCACATTGCAAAACTACATCATAAATAAAATTCCAATAATATGCCACTTTCCTGATTCAAAATTAATTTGTATTTCCCTCTTTTTTATCTTTTGAAAATATGTCCTATCTCTCTCTCTCTTTCATTCTTCATTTTTTTTTACACGAACTCAATTCAATATAACTCTATGATTTCTTATTTCACAATACTTGTATTCGTTTCCTTCCAAAATACATTTTTTTTCATTTGAAAATTTCATTTCCTAATTTCCTTATAAAACAGAAATTGGTATTAAGAATCAGTTTTACTTACATATTGATTTCAAGCTTCTTTCATTATTATTTTTTTTTTAGCTTTAAGAAAGTGGTAGACGTACTTTCGACATTCTTTGCAACACTTTCAAAGAATAAATTTATTTTTAATATTAATTTTAAAGCTTTTCGTAAAATTTAAAGGGTTTACCCTAGTAAAAATGAACATTTATCATAAAATTATGGTAAATCAATAAAAAAAATAGTTTTTGAAGTTGAATATAGACCATTCACAAAATTACACGAAGAATCAAACTTTTTTAAAAGCAAATAAATAAAAAAAAAAAAAAAACTCTTAATATAAATCACCATTTAAAAACTATCATGGCCACACATGTTTTTACATTCATTCAAAAGGTTGTGAGAAAAATAAAATCTCTGAATCCTTGAAAAAGTAATTCTGGCTTACAAAATGAATTTACGCTTTAATGAATTTAAATATTGATCATCTTCTTTTTCATCCCTCTTAAATATTTTTTAAATTGCAAATTTCTTGTTTAATTAGCCGTCTAACCTCTTATCTCTAATTATCCTTCCAACTTCTTTCCTCTAACTATCGGACCAATAATTTTTTGATTGTCATTACCAACAAAGTTCAATGACCAGACAGTCTAAACTGCTCTTCTGTCACTGAAAAACAATCAAGGCTGCTGATTGACGATGACGGTATCTCTAAAATCATAATAAAAATAAATTTCTGGATTGAAACACTTCACTAATGAATATAACATATTATTTACAATTCTCCGAAATTATATTATAAACTTCTCTTTTGCATCACATGACCTTATCTTGCAGACAATAACTAAGCCTAAAATCGTTTGAATTTCATCGATTTTAAAGATATCCTTCGTAATTTCAAGGTAGCATTAAGTCAAAATCTGCCTATAAATTGGCTTATTTTTCGATATTAACTAGTAAAATATATATACATATGTATGTTAAGTAGAAAAGTTTTCTTTACTTATCTCCATAGCGACTACTTTGCCTAGCAAATAAACAGATGTTCGCCGTCTTTTGTTGATCGAAACATTAACAGATAAATATATTGATTTGGAAATCGCAGAAAAAATTTATTCTAGTCCCTAAAGAAATGTACGAGTTCTTAAAAAAATTATCCTTCGCATACATATGATGCATCTTTTTTATTTACCCTTACAGAAATATCTGCTGTTGCGCTGGTGTTCAATAATTTTTTTCGCAAATTAAAAGTTTTTATCAGTTATCTATTCATTCTTCTTAAACAAAAATATATATAAAAAATAAGGAACTTTAAAGACTCTTAACAAAAGAATCAGAACAAGGTTTTATTTTCAAATTTATTATATACTAATATAATATTTTAAAACTCTAACTTATAAATTGATTGGGATTTTGAAGAAACGTACAGTTAAAGAAATAGAATTACAAATAAACAGAAATACATTGTAGTGTCGAATTCGTTTGGTCTCAAAACATGTCATGAAGGAACCCGAATTAAGAAGTAGTTGTCAAACCAAAATGGTGACTTCCCAAGTATTTCAAAATTTTGAATTATTCTATCCTATTTTCTGTCATTTCTTGGATTCTACGTTACATTCAAATTCAAATAATTATTTGGATTAAATATTTTATCAATTGAAGGATTAAGAACTTCAACACTTTTATGGGAGTTTTACTTTATTCCAATGGAAATTTTAAAAAGAATTTTTCGTTAAGATAATACATTTTTGAAGACTAAATTCATCACTGATAAAAAGCAGGTAAATGTTGATGACACAAATACTCACGTTCTTTTTATATTAGATTGATATAGTTCACATCTTTCAGTGTAAAAGTAGCGGTATTTCTTATTACGTTATAGAAGTCTAGAAATAATAAAATTTTCAGCAAATTATTAAAAGAAATTTTCTAGAATATGTGAATTGTCCCAAGTGTTATTGGACTGAACTAAATGCGGGCACGCGGGGGGGGGAATAAATAGGTATGTGAAATAATATGATGTATTTGAAATCTAGTGAAATTAAACTGTATTTCACATTCGAACATTTCAAAACATTAATTGTTTACTTTTTCTTTATTTTTACTTAAGTAAAGTATGACTATAAATTTTATTAGTTACGAAAAAAATTATGTATAAATATTCTTTGTTCAAGTTTCAGTGGCATAAATCGTATGGCGTATTTTGAATATTCTTTTAACCTGTACGAGTTTGAGATGATGACAGTACTTCTACGTACGGTGAGATTGTAAGTGATTTTTTTTTTTTTTTTTTTTTTTGAAAAAGGAATTATATAAGGATGACACAAATATAAAATGAAGTATTTTATCTCTTAAGAAAATAATTGGAATATTTTTGCACATTAAGTTTGCTCAACGAGAACTCGTTTATTTTGTTTAAAAAAAACTACGATTTTGTATCGTTAAAGTTTTTACTACAAAAATAGATATTCTGCTTATTTTTCATTACTTTCAAATGACTGAATTCTTATGAAATTTATTAATTATTTATTTTACGATTTTTAGTTTCTCCATAACGTTTAGTAATAAAAAAAAGGGGGGCATAATGAATGTAACATCTGAAAATAAGTCTCTTGACATGTTTTTTTTTATATTCCTATTTTCGTAAGTTAAAATATATAGTATTCTTAAGCTATTGAACACATTCTAAAGTCAAATGAGAAAAAAAAATGTCAATGACAAATAAAACCAATAGAAATATTTCTAAAATGAAAATGTAAATTACATCTTTAGCATACTATGGATTGGCGAAGACGGTTCTATTGCTGCATAGTATTGTTCTTTTTTATCAAATTAGGTTACAAGTCATTTGTTAAACAATCTTCTATTAAATTTACATAAACTTCAAAAAAATATCAATGTTTTTATTATAATTGTAATGCCTGAAAAGGAATTGAACACCATTTGATATTAAACAAACTACAAAAAGAGGTGCATTAATTAGAGGGGAGTTAATTTTTATCTATTTACAAATGAGTTTGTTACATCTTTTAGGGATTATTTTTGTCGCACAGCATTTAAATATAATCCCAATCGCATTTATCGTCGAAAGATGTTACACTAACACATGGATCAATAAGTCCCGAGACTAACATTGAAAACAACATTTTTTTTGCAATTTTTTTTTTTTTATTCATCAACATAATCACCTTTTAGGGTGATACAATCGTTCCAACGCTTTTCCAATTTTTCAATACCATGTTTATAAAAAAAAATTATCTTTCTCTTCAAAATAAGCTTCAGTTTCAGCGATGACCTCCTCATTTGAGCCAAATCTTTTTCCCTGGAGCATTTTTTTAAGATCAGCAGAGAGCCAGTAGTCACTGGGGGCTAAATCTGGCGAGTATGGGGGGTGGGGAAGCAGATCAAAGCCCAATTCGTTCAATTTTGCCATTGTTTTCATCGACTTGTGGCAGGGTGCATTGTCTTGATGAAAAAGGATTTTTTTTCTCTGCATGTGCGGTCGTTTTCTTGCGATTTCCTCCTTCAAACGCACCAGCAAGTCAATATAATAATCACTGTTGATCGATTTACCTTTTTCGAGGTAGTCAATGAAAATCACGCCATGCGTATCCCAAAAAACTGACGCCATGACTTTGCCAGCTGACTGCTGCGTTTTCGGACGGCTTTCGTCAGCTGTGCGCCACTCAGATGACTGCCGCTTCGACTCTGGAGTATAGTGATGTATCCATGTTTCGTCCATGGTCACGTAACGACGCAAGAAATCTTTTTTGTTGCGAGTAAATAGCGATAAACAGCTTTCTGAATCATCGACTCGTTGCTGTTTTTGTTCCATCGAAAGCAATCGCGGCACCTACTTAGAAAAAACCTTTTTCATGCTCAATTTTTCATGAAGGATAGTAAATACACTTCCATATGATATCTGTGTCATCTCAGCAATCTCACGGAGCTTCACTTTACGATCTTTCATTATAATTTTTGTCACTTCACTCACATTTTCCGGTGTAACGGCTTCCACAGGTCTACCCGAGCGTTCCGCGTCATTTGTGTCGGTACGACCACGTTTAAACTCGGCAAACCACCGACAAATCGTTGCTTTTGATGGACAAGAGTCCGGGTAACATTTTTCAATCCATTGTTTCGCTTGCACGGTGTTTTTACCCATTAAAAAACAATGTTTTATCAGAACACGAAACTCGGTTTTTTTCTATTTTTTAAACAAACTACAAAACGACTTTACTCCAACCTCGATAACTTAGCTGTTTCTGGTCCGATCGACTTAAAATTTTGACACGTTTCAAGCAAAGGTTAGTACTCTAGAAAGACCTGGTTACTGGTTTACTACGAGCGCCATCTCTGGGTTAGTCTCGGAACTTATTGATCCATGTGTTAGAAGGAAGCAAGGCACGTAAATACAAATTAAGAAATTGTTTCGGTTCGGTGAGATATCCAAATGAATAAAGTTTCAGCCACGTTTGAGTCAATGATATCAGTGAACACGTGATTTATCGCGCCATTAAGGACCCTTTTAAGGGCTCTATCAAAATGCGTAGTTTTGATTCTAACTGCAATGGTGCCTCAAAAGAACAACAAGGAGCTCTACGGTTCAAATTGTCCGCCCCTATCGCATGTTCACCTCTGAGGCATATTACCGAATCCAGAAATTCAAATAATCACAAAATCCTTAGTTACCGTTTCCATTTCCATGTTGAGTATAGGTAGTTTCCGGCTATCTTGTAAATCTATCTATCATATTTCAGTAGTACTTATATCCCCTTACCAAAGGCAACTTAATAATACCCAAATGGATATGTTCGAACCTTTCATCGGGAAACAGAAATTATACCAGAGGAGCTTTAATATTTAAATGAACTTCCGATCGTTGACAATCGATACAAGCCGAACACCAAATACCTATGTCAGTATTTATTTGTGTGTGTGTAGGTGAACGTATTACGAACATACAAACCGCTTCGCACTGAGTAGTCCCACGAGCGAAAAACCATGTATCTCATCAAGAATTCTACGACTATAAAATGTATCTGAAATGCTGAATGGCACTGTACACAGCCAATAGCTCTATATCATGTCTAATACTTGCTTTGTGCAGGCGAGACTTTCTTTGAAAAAAAAACCAAGAATTTTGTTGAAACTGGAACTTTCAGGAAAGATCTCCTGTGCCATAGCGAAATCTCACTACCATCTTCTCTACAAGTATATCACTCAATGTAGATTTGCTCCTAGCTATAAGACTAGCAAAAGAGTCAATCAAACAACGTTTCTTTAGATCTTTTAATAACCAAAATGTTGTAGAATGTTGATTTCGATTATGGGTTTCATTACGTCTACAACAATGAAAGGTCGCTGTAAAATACGTATTGAACCAATGAATATTGAACAATATCAAGTATCAACAATTTGGTCCCGAATGTTTCAATATTGGAACTATTAGCAGCATAGGGGAGAAAAGAAATTTTTTCTGCTTTCTTTCTTCCACCCTAAAAATAGAAATCTTCGCTACTCCTGGAGTGGATTCGTGTGTTTTTGACCAAATGCACGAGGCGGCATATACATTTTCATTGTACCTAAAATAATACCAATAATACCAATCTTCCCACGGTATTGAGCCCTAGTACTAGATCTCGAGGGAAGTTAATCTAGGACGCAGTCTCAGTGAAGTGCGCAAAAACTAGACTTAACTAATTTAGAAAAATCATCTATTAGCTGCTTCCCTTTTAACAATTATTCATCTCGGTGATTGACATGACCCAAAGCCAAGCCTACATCAGTTACACAAAACTTCTCGTAAGGAACTCTACGATTTTGTCAGACATTTCAACCAATTTATTAAGATCCTTTGAGCATGAACCTAAGATGGTAAGCGCCTCAGCCAAAAGCTCTTTAGAAAAGCCGCGTTCACGTGGTTCTTGCTCAAATCATACATTTTTGGGTAACCCTAATGGAGATCTATCATCTAATTCCATACCTTCAATAAGAGTCTACCTTTTTGCTTCTGAGATACCTCAAATTGGGTCAGCCAATAAATTTTAAGCCCTGTGTATGGATATTGAGTTGACCCACTATATCTGTGGCCTGTAAAAGAGCTTCAAGATCCAGAGCCGAAACCAAATAATCAAATTTAATATGCTCAACTGTAACACCCATTAACCTGAAACTGTACTAAAACCGCAAGAAAAAAAAGAGCTCAGAATCACATCTGCTTAAAAATTCAGAATCTTTACCATAATTCTATAAGCAACCCGAGTTCGAGTCCAAAAAAACTTTTAACAAAAACATTTTTTTCGACTTCAGTCGACATCTCATTACAAACCTGAATAATATAAAGAGCCAATATTACCAAATTCAGCCAAGAGATATAAATAAGGTGGTTAGAGATTCGCAGACTTACTACTCACGGTACTTTTATCGACGCATATAGATGAATGCTTTGAAGTCTTCTGTTTGTCGCATTTCTTGTTCGAGTCACTTGTCTGTATAGTTTTATTTTAGTTTGCAGTGAATAAAAGTGATTCTTCAATTATACAATATATTAATTTATGTTCAATATATTTACATCAACATAAATTCATAAGCGAATCCGTGAGAAATTACAAGAAACTTTACATTGATAAATAATTCTTAAGTTCTTTTCAAAGAGACAATATAGTAATAACGTTCTTATAAAACAGAGGTTCAAGTTGTAGCTCGCTTCTCCCGGAAGGATTACTTAAAAGATCCATCTTCTTAAAGACGGTCTTCCAGCGAGGTATCGGTATCTCAATCGCAGAAAGGCTAATTTTAATTATGAGTCTAGATTTTGTTTTAGTGAAAATGATAACCGCGTCCGTATGTGGAGGAAAAGCAGTTTAACTCCACGATGAACGATTTGTTGTCGTTCATCACGCATCCATACACCAGAGTGTAATAATATGGGAAGTAATATCGTAAGATACCTGATCACCGTTAGTATTCACCACAGCCACTTTGACTGCTGTAAGATACGTTAGTGAGGCTCTTCGACCGGGGTCATTACTTTTGTGAATGTCCATTCCAGTCCTCTGTTTGAACAAGACAACTCTAGTGTTCGTACATCTAACAACTCAAATGTTTGCCTCAAAGTCATGGCCATTTTGCCGTGACCAGCAGTATCATCTGACCTGTCACCCATAGAAAACTTATGGGATCCCTTAGGCCGTTCTGTTAAGACTACAGTGCTGCCACAAAATTTATAAGGTTCTCAAGCCAATGTTCAATCTGCATGAGTCAAAATATCTGTAAGAGTGTCTACGTTTCCAGATCCCGACATGTAGCAAAAGGTATTAGAAATAATGGTAGCCCAACATCCTATTGAGAGATGTAACGATTTTGTATTTCTATGAATAAACTTTGTCATGTTCACGTTCTGTGTAATAATTTCCTGTTGTTGGTGAGTACTAATTTATTTTCAAATATCAATTCATTCTAATTCTTCCTTCCAGGTATTCTTTGTCGAAGACTGTATTAACGAACGTGTTGTTTTAAGAGCGATGCATTTAATGTCGTTTGTCTTTTTCTAAAAAGCAGAGGTAATTAGTAAAACTGAAACATATTCAAATTTCCAAAACGCAAAGCAATAATCTTAAGCTTATAGCATATTCAATTTAATAAAAGTATAGTAGGTTTTTCTGCTCAAATTATACTAATTTTAAGCTGATTTTTTTGTGGAAACAGAAGAATTAAAGGAATGCTCTAGAATATATTAAGACCAGTGAAGTCTTTTGATTTTGAATTATTCGTGATAAACAAAATCCCTATAAAAGTACACACAGGTTATGGTTCATCGCAATTTATTTTAATAACAATTTTTTTTTGTGGAACAACTTTTCAGAAAAAAAAAAAAAAACATTGATGAACACTAGATAATTTATTTTTAAAAATTTATATAGTCTGTACTTATCTTCATAATATCGACGTTTAGATGCTAATTCTCAAGCAAAAATGCATAGTAACATTTTTCATCAGCAGGTTGTATCAACATTTGTTCTTAAAATTTCAATAAATCTCAATTTATGATACTCTTGTAATAAAAATGAAGCACGAATATTACTTGGAACAGAATTTTAATTTGCATAAATTAACCCTGTTTTTTATTTAAAATAAATTCGAGAATTCAGGAAAACATTGACACAAAAATAGGAAATTTTGCACACATCTTTGTTAAAGTTTCGGCTATGATTTGAATTCCCGAAATTATGAATTTTAAAATTACTTTTGAATAAGAAATTACATTTTATTTTCTCTCTATATATATAATATTGTATAACATAACATGTTTTAAAATTCCCAAATAAACAAAGAAGTTAATTTAAAAGTTAACATTATCAAAAATGTGAAAATCATAACTGAGTCATTGAGAAAAAAAAGACATGAACCAGATCAAAAATAAAAAAGATAAAACTGTAAATTGAAAATTGAAGGATAACACATGGAACTAGTTTAATTAGAAAAAAAATTATAAATTCAAAAGGAAGTAAATTAAAACAAATAGGCAAAAACTGGAAATAACAAAAAAATGTAGTAATCGAAAAAAAATTTAAAAACAAAAAACAAAAAACTTGAAATATACATATATATATATACATAACTGAAAATTAAATAATTTACATTTGTGCCATAATTTTCGTTTAAGTGCATGATAAAGGGAGGATTACAAGATCAGAAACATTTAAATAAATATTAAATGCTGTTAAGTATAACATTTTCATGAATTAGAATAATTTCTTCTATTTCGTAATGGCATGGATGCAGTATTATTTTTCAATGTCCTCTATGTAAGGCTCCCTTCAGTATATTCCCTTCCTGAGAAAGAATTAAAGAATTATTTCTCTGGAAGTGAATATACTGAAGGGAACCTTACAATGTTTCAACTGTACTTAAACTCTAAAAGAACAATTAGAAAGCAGTAGTCTTGAAATAACATCAAAAGTCTATTTCCCTTGAAATGATTGTGAAGGTAATGTTAGTTAAAAATTAATGCACACGCAATCTTATTGCAATTCTGATAACGTTGCTTGAAGTAAAGCATCATATTGCTTCGAGAGACAAATGGTTTTCTCTAAATGGACTTATCTAAAATGATTAATGGAATATTTTTAATTTTGATGGTTTGTCGACTTTGTGAAACTTCACAATGTCACAAAAAAGTTTTAGGACGGAGCTCATAAATAAAACAGAAAGTATTGTAAATTAATTTATATTATCAGTTATTCTGCAATCGACCCTTATAAAAGTTACACATCGGTTGGGGTGATATACCAGCCTCTCCACACTCTGCAAGAAATATTCAGCTGGAATACCTCGTACCTTCCTCGTAATGTTATTTTGAGTCGTCTGGGCATCATAAAATCATTGTCTTTTAGGTTTCAATTTCAATTCTGGAAAGGATAAAAAAGTAATACACCAGAACCAGATCCGCAGAGTACGGGGGATGGTGTAGCATAGTTAAATGCTTTCTTTGTGTCAAAAAACCAGCTGCATTTTGGGATTGCGCTTTATGGTGCATCATAATCCCAATTTTGTCCTCCAAGAACAAATTCCAAGTGAAAAAAGGTAATGTAATAACAATGTCTTCACTTGAGATTTTTAGAATCGAAATTTTCCCACCTTTGGTAAGTTTGCACCAACAATTCCGCATTCATAAGTCTTCTGTACCATCTCGAAAAAAAATTCCCAAACCGCCAAAACACTTTCTCAATCGAGACAAATAATCATCACCGTAAGCATTTTATTTAAATTTCGGATGCAAATTTGCCACTTTTAAAGCAAAACGTTCCTGCACATCTCTGTTCCAGATATGATTTCATTATAATTGTAAACAGCAAACTACACGCAAAACGTTGTATCTTGACGGAAATTATGTACAAAGTGGTATAATTTGTCAACAATTTTCAAAAGACTATGTTTCAGCTTGTTGTACACAGATAGTGCTCCAACACAGATTCTATTACATGTCTTAAAATAATTTTAGTTGCCCTGTGCACAGTTGGATAACAAGCTAAACGTGAGAAAGTTTTTGGTAGTTTTTCTGTTATTGTATAATCATAAGAACTTTTCATTTATCGTTTGTGAAAAAATCCAAGATTAAAATAATTTTTTAAAAAATTAGTTATTAAAAAGAAACATACTGGCCCAAAATATAAAATCTCTAATTTCATGGAATTCTATATGAAGGATATTTATTACAAATTTATATCTTACACAAGTTATTTTTTGAAAAAAAATATTCATAACCGTATTCGAAATTGTAACACTTTTCGATCTTTTTCACATGTATTTAAACTGCTCCCATTGCGATATGAAATTTAAAACTATGTATCTATAGAATTCATATTTAAACTTGAAGAATGAAATATGACATTTGAATTTTTTTTTTAATTTGATTCATTTATAGGGAAGCAAAAATTTTCAACTTGTAATGCTTTTTTTTTCTTGGGAAAAACACTCCAAATACTTTTTTAAATAGAGAAATTTTTCATAAATAAAAAAAAACTCAGAACGTTTTTGTTATACTTTTAAAAAACTACTGCAACTTTTTTTTTTTTTTTTTTTTTTTTTTTTTTAAGCAAATATTTCAACAATTGCAATTTTCGACGCAACAGTAATGTTTCGCGTTTATAAATGGAATAAAAATTTTAATATCGATTAAATTCTCAATCATACAGTAAAGATTGGTTGGTTTTATGAACGTCACACTGGAAATGACATGAGTGCTGTGGTGACGGACCTCGTAATTATGAGCCTCGCTGAAATGACGAGGACAACACCTCCCTCTCCTAACATCCACACCATGCCAACGGGAGGGCTATGAGCTTCGACAGATTTAACGCGCATCATCCCCTGCTTCACGGCAGGTCCTTAGTGGCATCAGGGCTTGAACCCCCGACTCGACGAAAACCGCCGGCGGCAAGTCCGCGAGCAGGACAACTAGGCTACCGCGGCCTACAGTGAAGAAATAACAACATGATATTAACGTTATTTTGACTATACAGTTATACCTTCTCCTTCCAGCGACTTTTATACCATCCACACACACACACACATATATATATTTATATATATATATATTGGTGAAACTTAAAATGTGCAACCTATCGTAAAATGAACAAATACGTTAAAAAAATCATTTTGAGAAAAATGGATGTAATAAAAACGAAGAGCCGTTGAAAAGAACAAAGTCTCTGAAGATCAAAAAAAAAAAAAAAAAAATGGACGACTGAAAAAAAAGGGCAAATTAAATAGTTTGTTTTGCTGTATTGCTAATTCGTCAAAATTCTTATTATACTTTTTTTTCTATTCTTAATTTGTTCTCGTAAATTTGACTTTAACATCCTGCATCGTAAAGAAAACGTACTCATTACTTATACATTGAGATCCTATCGTGTTTATCTTTTCTCCTAAGACTTTGGGACTTAAATTGTTTGCATTGAAAGTTAACCGCGCGGATTTTTTTAACAATTCTTAGTCTCAGAAATCGCACGAATAAACCAACAGACAAATCAAACCAGATTACCGATTTTTTTCGATACTGTCATCCATTTTTGATGTGGGAAGGTGACCTGGGTGTGAATCTTCTTTAACGTCTTCTCGGTCATCTTGAAATCGCTTAAACCGCTCACAAATTTCTGCATGCGATAAATGTTCATTGCCGTACACTTTTTTCAATGAACTATAAGTTTCAGTAGCGGTTTTTCCAAGTTTCGTGTGAAATTTCACAACAATTCATTGCTCCCATATAATTTTTTCCGGCGAAACAAAAAAAATAAATCTGATGCGAATGAAGGCTATGCATGAATGGATTTGCTTACAGAAACGAGAGTCACAGCACTCGAAACAGAAGGCTTCACGCTAAACATCTGTCGGTCGCTGGCGTTTGGCACTTTTGTACTTCTGTAGCAGCTCCAGTCTTGTTATTTAATAGCCACACTTCGTAACTCATTTCTTAATAAAATGTCATGAAACGTTTATTCAAAAATAAAGATTATACTAATTGATACTATAAAGGAAGTTAAAAATAGGCATCAATCTAATCTAGAAATTATTTGAAAATGTAAAATAAAATTAGAGATAAAAAGCAAGAGAAACGTTTTACCGATAAGGAATTTCGGTATGTGTACGATTTTAACCTACCCGAAGAAGAAGAAAAAGAGGATTTGAAATGCTCTAAAAATGTTTGTAATGCAAAAAACTTTATTCTATGATGCGGAAATCCTTGTAATGAAAATAATAATCCCAAACTATATATATATCAGTAAGATGTTCATTACTTAGAATTTTGTTGTGGTAAAAAAGACATCGCCAGTTTTATAAAGCAATGAATTCTTCGAAATTTGTATGATCTTTTATATACATACTGCTTTCTCACAATCATCGCAATTGAGCATTTAATTTCCAGAAAGACAAAAAATAATTTTAGATTCACTCTGCTGTGCTCGTAGAATGTTTGGTAAAGAATTTTATATATGCCATTGAATGATTTACATTCACATTTATTGAAATAACATATGATGAAAAAAATTTCTACAAAATCTAATTTAAAAATTTTATTCTCTCGATGAAGCGAAAGCAACTATTAACAAAAATAAAATCTGCATTAGTAATGAAATTTGAAAGAGAGCCCGCATATCAGTTTTTATTGTCGCACCTGAATGTTCTACGAAATTCAGTTGTTACAATTTGATCGTAAAAGGAAATCATCGTCTCATATACGCATGCGCCATTCGGATACATAAGGGAATTCAGCAATGAAATTCAGAGATATTTATTTATTTTATAATCGAATGAATATTGTATCGTATGTTAAAAAGAGTTATAAGAAGGAATAACTAAACCATAACCATTCCAGATTTTAAAAATATCAGGTATGTGCGTATTTCAATTAAATTTATATTTAATTTAATCTATTTTTCATCCGTGTTCAGGCGAAATTTTTTTTCACATGCTTTTTCTCTTTATTTATTGATTTTTTTCCACTTTTGAAACCATAAGCTCTAAATTTATTGAGTCTGGCAGTATATTATTTTGTCAAAAAGGGGGAAAGAAAATAAGAACGAGAATAAAGTTCCCTCTAACATTATCTCATTAACTAAATACAAACTTTTCAATGCAAGAATAGTATTGATTAAGTATTCTTTTTTAACAAAGACAGTTATTTTCAGAGTAATGTACAATAGAAATCATTTTGTAGTTTGTATATAATTATTTATTAAAATTCTATTGTTCAGTTGATTATGAAAGACATAGACAAAATACTGAATTTTTATTGTTTCTTATCCAGAATGTTAATTTCATTAAAGAAATTGCGTGCTCTTCTCTTTTAAATTCTAATAACACAATCTTTTAATTCTAGACATCTAACAAAATTTGTTTTACATATAAACCGTAATTACTGAAATGTGCATTTTCCCCCACGAAATGTTATTTTATTGCATTAATTTAAGTTCTCGAATCATATTGCATTTTTCTTTTCCAAATTTTGTAAGCATCAATATTAAAATGTGTATTTTCTTTGCAAATAATATCAATGTATTGAATTAATTGCAATTGTAATCATTCGTAAAGATTTTTTGTGAATTTTTGTGAATGAAGTATTAATATGTAGTTTTTCTTCTGAATAGTTTTACGATAGATTAATTTTTTTAAAAAAAACCTTTATCTCAGTGATAAGATGTGATATAAATCAAGGAATACATTAACGCATTTATAAATCTTTAATCTACATAATTCGTTAGATCTAAAAATTTGCGTTAAGAGCAAAAATTTTAATTTCTACAACAACGAAAAACGTAATCCAAAAATTATAACCTTTCAGGTCGAAAATAAGTAAATAAAATTAAACAAATCGAATTATTTAAAAAAAAATAACAGTCTTAGCCAACTAATAAAATTCTATTAAAGATGTTTTTCTTCACACACACACATAAAACATCAAGTTTCTTTTTAAGTTTCAGTCCGAATAATAAAAAGGGTTTAATTTCGGGCCTTTTTTCTAAATTTGCCCTTAAACAAAGGGTGTGTATTTAATAACATTCTAAAAAAGTTTTCAAACCCTCAAAGTTAAATCAAAGAATATCAATTTGCAGAACATATTTCATTCTAAGCCCTTTCTGTGAATAAATAACTGTTACACTTAAACTGCCATTTAAACGAGATTCAGATTCGAAGCCACCAACGGATTAATATATTTTTTTACTAGAATTGTTCCATCCGTTACAGAAGGACAACTTTTGTCCCGTACTCTTCATAAACCACTCAATCCGCGATGAACTGCATTCTTTTAAACAACTCGTTTTATCCAGGACAGGTAGTTTTATTTACATTTTGCCCCGACCTACATTTGATGAGGCCCAGACCAAACCGTTGGAGGAAAAAAAACCAGAAATTCTAAAGGTCAAGGGAAAAAAAATGGCTGAAAGTTTCTACGGAAGAACTCCATTTGTGACAGGTACCCGCACTTTCTTGGTGTTAACTGTAGTAATAAAACTCTTCGTTGTGCTGTTAGTCGTTTTGCCGCCTAATGAGGGTTTCTACCGACTAGAAAGCTCTAACGACTCGAGACTTGTTCCTATGTGGATTTCAAAAGGAACAGAAGCTCTCGAACCAGGAAAGTAGCAACGAATAGAAACCTTAGTGTTTTATTGCTTGTCATAAGGTACGTAAAATTATCTGTTTTCGGATTTGAAATACATGTGTATTCACTGTTTGAGAATTGAGAGGACTTCGATTGTTTTAAGAAGCTAAGGATAATATATAAATCAGGGTATTATTAAATTATGTTAATAAACTTGTACTTATGAATAGTATTTTTGAATCTTAAAAAAAAAAAGGTAATTCTTTCATTTTCAAGAAAATTTGAAAATTAAATTATAATAACTTAAACTTTTATCTGTAACAAAAGTAATGTAATGAAAGCCTTTTTTTAAAAAAAAATGTTTCGTTCTTTCATTAGTTTTTACCAAAACATCTTTTTTCTCTAAAAAATTAAATTTTTAGTAAAGGTTTTAAGAAGATTTTGGTAATGAAGAAAATTTAAGCGACACATAAAATTTTATTAACAGAAATTTTTTCACTATTTCTTATTCTTCTTTTACTGTTTAGTACTAACTTTCACGTAATAAAATTCATCAACTCTACATTAATTGCTATAAATGGATAGAGGATAATTACTTTCTATAACAATAACTAAAATTAAAATTGTAAAAAAAAGCAAAAAATTTCTGTAAGACTTTTAGACATGTTAAAAAACAGAAGAAAAAAAAGCTAAACTGAACTAGTATAATGATGAAAACATTTGCTTCTAAATTTTAGAAAAACCTATGCAATTGCATTGGATTTTTAAAATCCTGGAATCAAAAGAAAAAAAGTTATATACAAAGTTTTGCTAAGGTGCCATTTTTTTATAATTATTAATAAATTACTCAATTAAATATAAGAATTAAAGTAAACGACGAAATATCGAGAAATGGATAATAGTAAACTTTTTCGATTTTAAAATTAAAGGAAATGATGAATTATTAAATTGAATATACTTAAGCTAAATGTAATTAAAATTGAAGTAAATGATAAAAAATTGAAAAGTGATCTGGTACGCAAAAAGATCCACCTAAAACAATAGCCCCTTAGGTGGCTAATAATTCAAAATTCAAAAAAAAAAAAAAAAATGATAGAAGTAATTTAAAAACAAGAAAGAAAGAATTCAAAATTTCATGAAATATGAGGAATAATTTAAAAAATAAAAAAAAATGCTTCTAAAATTCATAAAAAATAAGGAATAATTCAAAACATTAAGAATTAATAGAAGTGATTCAAAAAATTCTAGAAACAAAAAGAAATTTCTGAAACATCCTGAGCTAAAAAAAAAAAAAAAAAAAATTGACTAGAAATTTCAAAACCTTTATAGTCACTATTTTTCAGTGAAAGCATTATATGAGGACAAATTTTATTCCAAAAACGAATGGATGACACAAAAATAAATCTCCAAAAAATATCCACAAGTATAATCCTGAATTATGAAACTTGACACTCATATTTTGTTAATTCTTTTGATACAAGCGCGAAAAATGTGATCGTTCTTTTTCCGTCTGTTACTGCTTGTTAAAGGAAGTAAGGAAGCAGAAAAGTAGGCTTACAAAAAAGTCCTACTTTCAGGCAAATTGCTTTTATGTAGCAGTTTGAATAGATCAACCTTGAAAGGTTGAATTAATGGAGGACTCACATAAAACCTGTCTACTCTGTCTGTATACATTGTAAGCTTTCTTTTTATCGTAAGATCGGCGGGAAAAATAATGAGCTACAGGTGATGGAATGCTTACGTTTCCTGTTTTTTAAGTGATTTTTGTGGTTTAGCTATGTGAATGTAGTGAAGAAAAAAACATGCACACAATTAATGTTTCAGTGACTTTAAAAAAAAAAAGTAATAGGTTTTTATACTATTTGTGTTTTTCATTGCATCCTTATTTTTAATTTAATGTGTGAAGTTGGACTATTTTCGATTTTTTCATCACGAGCCTTGGGGACATAAATAATTTAAATTGTATAAAATTAGAATTCCTTCCCAGCCAAAATGAAATGATATCAGGTAAGTTAGATGAAAATAGAAATGAAGTGAAGTAAATTAGATAGTTATATAAAAGCGAAATAAAATTGAAAGGAAAATGAAGGGAGGTAGATGTCTGGCTGATGGTTTTTAATAAACTGGAATGAAATATCGCAATAAATCTTTTGGATTGAAATAGTTCTTGGTGCAATAGTTCTTCGAAGCTA
Source organism: Nephila pilipes (assembly GCA_019974015.1). Classification (NCBI taxonomy): domain Eukaryota; kingdom Metazoa; phylum Arthropoda; class Arachnida; order Araneae; family Nephilidae; genus Nephila; species Nephila pilipes. The sequence continues at coordinate 582,331 of BMAW01118669.1, forward strand.
CTGTTAGTAATAATTACTGGAATCAGAAAGAGAGATTTGGTAAGATAAGACTTCATTTTTAAATCTTAATCTAGGATTGGCGATTTAAGTGAGATTCGAGAAAACATTATTAAGTAAAGTCTTTAGAAAAGTATTAAGTATCTATTCTTAGAGTGATAGATAAAATATTTTATCTTGTTCTTACGAATCTTCAAATGGAGTCAAGTACTTATTGACTATTTAATTAGAAGAGATGACATTAAGAATAAAATAACGAAGAAAAGGCGTCACAAATGCTCGTGGTGAAATCATATAATTTAAATTAAATGTTAATACTGCATGCGAAAAAAATAAATGATAATCGTATATAAATGTACTGTAATTAAATAGAAAAAGAAAAGAAAATATAATAAAGATAATAAAATTTTCTCAACATGATATATATGAATTTGAGTCTGTTTTGTTTTGTTTGCTCCGTTATATAAAGCCACAACGTTTATTGTACAACTCCAATTTGTCAGAATGTTTCGCTGATGTGTGGGGAAAGCCGTAAGCATATTCCCACCAAAAAAACTTCACTTTTATTTTTGATGAATTTTTCAACCTCCTCCTTTTAAAACCACTTTTCTGCTCTTTTCTGCAGATGCAACAATTTTACCCAAATCTTTTCTGCTCGAAAGATGCGCATTTCAATTAGTTATTTTTTAGCTTTGTTTGATTTTTAAAATCTGTTAAAAAAATAACGGAACCACTTCAGTTTTCATTCCGAGTAAATCTATATTAATAAAAGGAATTTTTTGTGCGTGTGGAAGACAGCGCAAAGAAGGAAAGGCCTGACAACACAAAATTTGATACGCTGAAACTACGGGTCATGATGGTGTGCCAATCGAAGTGATTTTTGCAAAATTAATTCCTCATAATCCTTTCATAAAGTAAATTTTATTTTCGGAAAAATATTTCATTCTTTCTACACAGCTGCATTATTGAGTTTTTCAATTCACAGATTGTCAGTTATAAAGCTGAAATACTGTATACTGTTTCAAACATTTCCAGCGAAATTATTTTTAGCAAAAACGAAAAAAAACTTGGATTTTTTGGAAAAATTGAAATTTTGAAAAAAGCTCATTCAAGCCTTTTAAAATATGCGACTAACTGTAATTTTTTTCAGCAGATTTAATAAAAGGAAATTATGGCTTTTCCATAAAACGTATTGTTCCCTTTTCTCTGTAATGCGCGTTGCTTGTTTCTATTTTTCTTAATTTCAAAATCTTGATTTAGTCAAAACTTAGATAAAAAAAAATTCGATGATAGCATTTCTAGGAATAAAATTTACAATAGTTTCCTGTTATATATACTTTTAAATTATTATATGTAAATTATAAGACAAAACGGTAAGTATTTTAATAAAATAAACAAATATGTACGAATACATAAATTTGAAAAGATACATTTATTTCTTAAAGAAGGAATTCCATAATCCATCTAAAATTTGAAGAAATTTTTTCCCAGTTATATATTATACAAAATATTTCATACACGTATTTATTTTTTTTACATGATATGAAACCATTTACTTGCAGTTATTAAAATATTCACGGTGGATACAGTTTCAGGCAAGAAATGTTTCGAAACTCCTAATTGGAGCATTTGAAACGCATAGTGAATCGCAAAATGTTTCGTATAAAAGTCTGTATTTTTTTTTCTTCCAAGGCAGTGCGCAATGCGTTGTAAACAATTACAACTTGAAATTTAATTACTTTTTTTCTAAAATTGTTTAGAGTATGAATATTACTTGATTCTTTAATTTAGTAAACTCTCATAGAAATGATTTTACTGTTTTTATAACATTATGCAAACTATCAGTAATTATAATTTAATTTTAGTCGCAAGATAAATTTGAAAAGCAGGTATAATTTTAATATTTGAGAAGCAGTTTACGTAACTATGCAGTAATACCCTGTGTATATCGTAAATGTGTATGCATGTCTATAAATATGTCTGTGGGTGTGGTTTTTAATTTAATGGCAAAGGTGCAATTGTAATTGAGGAAGATAAAGACATCACAGTTATATTCCACACAGAAAAATGGATATTTATTGAAATATATTGCGCTTCCAATCATAATATTTTTAAGCATTATATTATTATTATTGGATGATAAGAATATGTTTAGTAAGCATAATTTTTTTTCTTAAATGAAAGAATTTTTATCGTTAATTTTAAATTCATGTTAACAATATGTTAACTCATTTTCCATCTTTGTATTCAATTATTACAATCCCTGATTTCTTGATTAAGGGATTTACAGTCTAAATTCCAATATCGCTATTTATTTGCTCAACATTACATAAAAAAAATATGAAAAACATGCATTTACTTTTTAAAGTTTACAATAAAATATATCTACAAGAATGCAGACTAAGCATTTGTCAGTACAATTATGACGTAATAATTGTTTTTCGAGCAAATTTTACTTAAACGTTAAATCAAAAAAAATTTATGCAAAAAAACATTGCCACGGAGAAATAAAACTTGTCTAAATGGCAATAATTTTTAGAATTCAACTCGATATACATGATCAATCTCTGCCCCTAGGAATTCGAACTTAAGTGTAGAAACAAGTTTCTTATCTGTATTTGAATTCTTAGACCAATCTTAACTTACAGTTACTCAGCTTATGTTTTTGCTGCTAAAATACTCATCTCTTAAGGTTTCATAAGCAAACTAGAAAAATCGCAGAACATCTTCATAAAACAAATTGTTAACGCTATATGGTTTATGAGAAGCACTGACATTTACACAATGCAATTTAATTTCCAACAATCGCAAACACTATGTAAAAAATAGATTTTAAATTCTTTAAAAATCTCATGAGCATCAACAATAATTCCCTACTTAACATTTCAGATTAAAACTCTGCCGCAAAAATTAAGACCTAAAAATATTTTTTTTAATTTCTGATTTCGTTTCCATCTAAAAATTCCTAACGTTAAACTCCCATAGACACAAACAACATCCTTCTCCACAAATCGCGTTTAATCCAGCATCCAATCAGAACACGATCTCTCGTCCTCGCATCTCTCACAAAAAAAAAAAAATGTTCAAGCACCGATTCCAACTGAGACCCTGACACTAAAGGTAGCTACCCCATTAGCTTGTCACTAAAGTTAAGCCCCATAGTTACTACTATTCTTACCCGTAACTGTAAAGAAAGCCCTCTCATCTTACTAAAATTTTTAAATTTTCTGATTAATAAATTCAATCTTTAAAAATTCTTAATGCACTTTTAAATTCACAAAGTAAATTATCCTTTTCTAAATACCACTATTTTTTTAAAAAAAAATAATAACTTTAAAATGACATAGCAGTTCTGGGCAAGTGAAGCTGAGGTTCAGTTCCAAAAGACTACAAGATATGAAGATTAAGAGCGGAGAGGCTCATGAGCTCCAAATGATTTATCCAACGTATGAGATCAATCTCTCCGTTCAACCGAATATAAGAACATCTTACTTGAAAATACGATTCACTTCCATTCTAAGCATATTTGATACACAACTTGGGGAAAGAACGAAAGCTCGATTGAAAACACAGAATCAATATAATCGAATAAAATTATACTAAGCAAATCGATCAAGATAAAGAACTTTAAAATTTATTTAATTTAAGAATATTCGTCCTGTTATGAAAGTCGACTTTTACGTTCGAAATACTGAAGTTATAGAGTAACATGAGAAAGTTAAAAAAATATATATATAAATATTCTAGTTAAAAATCTAATTGAGAACTGCAAAATAAATTTTTTAAGAAAATTGATAAAATAATAAGTGAGTAAATACTCTTTGCATAAGTGATAAACGAATCAATAAAGTAATAAATTGCCATTGCAGCATAGAAACATGTCCGTCTCATTAGAGTTGGACTTCATACGCTGTATTATCCAATAAGGTCAATCGATTATTATGTCTGAATGCTACAATGTCATTTTTTGTTTCAATTGAGTTTCATTGTAAAATTGATACATGGCCATGAAATTTAGCGCCGATTATTTATATTTTTTAGAATGTTTGGTTTTAAGAGAATATAGAGTAACAAAGGCTATTATCCCCTATATTCTTAAGAAATCAAAATTAAAGCAATGTGTTATGCAAATGTTGATTGATTGATTTATGATGGAGCATCAGTTTCCAATATTGTTTTGTTGCCAATTTTTTTATTTACAAATTTTAATAAAATAAACATTTCTGTAACAAAAATTTTGTTAGGAATAAGAATATTTATAACTGTTCTCCATCAACAATATTTAGCTATTTAAAAAAAAAATTGTTTATTCTTTTTCTTTAGTAGAAAACACTTCCAACTACCTGCTTCTGCTCGATGACAAAAAGATTCTCTAACTACAATTAATTAGCCTCGTAAATCTGAACTACCGTCAGATGACGTGGTCGAGATCTGAACTGGTACCCCACTCTCCACTTCTAATGTTTTCGTGAAACACTAGATGGATTTCTTTTTCCAACTATTTCAAATTAAATTATAGTATTTAATTACCTAAAACTGAAAAAAAAAGTAACTTTTCAATTTTAAACAGATACTTTGATATTATTTTCTGCCGTAAAAAGTAAAATTCAGGAATGTTCCAATTTTTTTAAATTGCAAAACGTACCGCAAACTCAATACCAAATCATTCTTTTTTTAACTAATTACTCTTTTTTTTTAAAGTAACATTTCCACACATTTGCAAAATATATGTTCTACAAAATTGTTAAATGCATCTGCCTTATTTTTTTTATTCTTAAAAAAAAGATTTTTTTAAATTTATTTTTATTTTTCGTCGTGCTCATGAATTAACTAATTATTTTTTAAGAAAAATAAATATTCCTAAAATAAAAATTCATAAAGATAGATAAATAATTTGGAAAAAAATCCCACTCACAGTCTTAAAGATCCTTCAGAATGAATACAAAATTTCTAAATATTCTCTAGTTTATATTTTGATTGTTTCATTGATCTCTCGAAGGAATTGGAATATAATGGCACAAGCTAAAAATAATTTGTCCACGAATAGTAATTTTATGCTATTCGAAGTCCCATTAGAACAATTTCTGGAACGAAAATGGTTCAATTATCTGATATTGATCACAAGCGCTGATAAATTTTTTTCAAAAAAAGTATCATTTGGCATATATATGTTTTTTTATTTAGATATTAGATTGTTGATAAAAAAAATGTTTATGTGAAAAGGTTATTCGATTATCTCATTTCATTCAATTTTATTTATTACAATTTATTGAACTTCTTTCTCGAAGGCATTATTACAAAGATTCAGAGACAAATAACTTAATTTTGAATAAAATATTTATGCAATACATTTCAGAACTTTGAAAAAAAATGAATTAAGGTTGCTCTGAAATATCATAAAAGTAATATATATATTTACAGGTAAGTTTAATAGTTTTGTAATCCACATTTAAATTGCCCAATCTTTCAAACAAAAGAATAAAATTTATCATGGAAACAATATCATATGCAGTGCAATACAATACTAATAACATATTCAGCTAAATTTAATTATAATAAAATTCCCTTTCTATGACCATTTGACCATAACATTTAAACTGACCGTTCTTTCAAACAAACAAAATAGCCGAATAATGTTTAAATCTAATCTTCAAGATACCAAATATTTTTAAATTATTAGAATTTGAAATTTACTAAAATAATCGAAGTTCTTGAAATATATATACGAACGTCGTTCTGTAAGATTTTCTTACATTGTACCGATTTTAATTCTTCAAACAAGTCCACATGCATTATCTGAAGCTTATACATGCAAATATGTAAAAACTGAAAGGAGCTGCATATTCTAGTTTTCCTTTATTAGCTTCCTCGTTAAACAGTCTAGAAGATAGATGACAGTTTAGGCTATAAGCAGTGATCACAGAAGACATCGAGTTGAGACCGTGTGCAAGAGATACTACTCTAGGCAGTTCAATAGCGCCACACTGTGCCTGGCTTTGAAGTTAGGCATACATGTACTGTTAATTGCAACTTAAATATACATCTTATTTTCCCCATTTGTATATATAGTTTGTGTGTTTCCCCCAAGTAGATTTTTTTATTATTATTTCTCTTAGAGTTGAATTTGATGAAATAAATGAATGGTTGAGTTTTCTAACTGGTTTCTTTGCGCGACATATGGATATTAGAAATATCAAACAGAACAGAACATATAAAGGTCTCTAAAAAGGACTGTAAAATTAAAATATAGACCCATAGTTTCACATTCAAGAGTACCATGAATATTGTTTCGTATCGAACTCTCGAAGAATTAGTCTCAAATTTATTACTGAAAAAGAAAAAATTAGCAGAGAGAGCTTTGAAAGTTGATAACAGAAACCAGCATTATGTAATATAACCCAACGTACATTATTATTATTGAAGAATATTATTATTATTATTTTCCTTGACTGTTGCTGTTAAACTCTTAAGAACACTATAGTTTGTAAAGAAAACTATTAAACAGACAAAATGGATATTTCGGAAATTGTAGGCTTTAATGTATCGAATGAGTCCTTATTATTTTTATTTGCCATCTTTTCATTTAAATTCATTTATTTCAACTCGTGGAGAAGCATCTCGTACAAAAAATAATATAAACTGCTAATAATATCAAGAAAATGAAATATCATGGATGAGCATTTAAGTAAAAAAAAAAAAAACACTAAGCTCAATGAATCGCTAAATCGCAAATCACCCCCCCTCCCCGATTTTTGAAATATTTTAGAATATATTTTTTAGGGAAAAATTATTAATGAATCATTAAATTAGGGGTAAAAATATTTTTAAAAATCATAGGGGAAATGTGTAATTCTCAGAAACCTTCACTATTTATTGCTCTTTTGGATGTACTTTTATGCATTCAGATAGATAAAATAGTTATGATTTGAGAAACTGCAGCAGAAATTTCATAAGATTAACATAACATACACGAAATCAAAATTACCGTTAGACGGGAAACTTCAGGAGAACGAATTAAGAAAAGTATATTTAGATCAAGCAGCAAAAACTACAGTCTCTATCTATCTTAAAATTTGACCCATTTGATACCTATTTTTTGCTTTTTACTAAATTCAAATTACGTGTAAATAAAAATAATGCATTAATCAATAAGTTAAAAATAGCCAACTTTTGATATGCAAAAAACGTTTTATTTTAAAATTAAAATTTTTATATTTATATGCAGCATTTCTATGAAATAACTACACATGTTTAATAATTTATCTCCTCAAATGTATGCTTCGTAATTAAACAATTTTGGAATAATCCTTGATTAATTCTGAGAAATATATTCAAAGGGAAAAAATAATTGGAATTAGAACATTCACAAGGAATTCGAAATAAAAGTAAATATATACGTCAAATTCTAATTAAAATTGAATATTTCTTTTTGTTTTATTTTATATAATAAAAAGTATATCTAGTAATTAAGTTGACACTCTTTTGCAATCTTTTTCTTAAAACTGGAATCTTTTTTATTGCTTAAAGTAGTCAATCCGTAACTACATTCATTCGCAATGCTATTCTCAATTTCAGACACTAACACTACATATTTTCTAAAAGTTGATTATATTTGAATGATTTCGAGCCCAAAACTGTTATGCAATGAAACTCTTAAAATGTACGTTTTGTTTTATGTACCACATTAAATTGACCAAAACACACTATCTATATTTTTAAAATCGTTCATCAGAACTAAAGATGTAATAATACTTTTTCGAATTGTGTGCGATAAACGTATTTCATTTGCTTTCCACTAAGTGATTCTGTTTCTGTATGGATCCGATGAATACACTTTTTGAATATTTTTTTTTCCAATTTCTTATATCTATCTGTTAAGGTACATAGTTTAATATTGACGTTTTTTTTTATATTAAGAGTGGGTAATATACTCATAATTGCTTGTTCTTTTTTACTTTAGGACTTTCCTAAGACATATTTCCAAATATGTCGATGTGCCACAACGAAGGCCTTCCTTCTGTTGTCACTAACCGAAAATGGCTACATTGCTGCAGTCCAAAAGTTTCCACATTCGATCCTTACAACATTGGATTATGGATGATGTTATGTGATGACGTACAGCGTGATCCTGAAAGCTCAATGACAGAAATTGACATAGCATGGGAGAAAGCAAAAGAACTTGTCTTCAGTGGCGTTGTACCCATTCTTAAAGCAAAGTGTACCACCAAATCAACGCGACCCAAGAATTTTAAGCTAACTACAGGAGGCGCCATTTTGTTTTACACACCGGATTTCAGGAATAAGAATGAAGTAGCGACTGTGGCTGAAGCAATACACGATCACGTCAACAATAAGAAAGAACTATTTTTCAGAGCTTATAATGCAAATAACTTTACAAAGCAAACGTCATTAGGCGAAAAAGGCGTCTATATGTATATGTACACAGTCAATAAGATGTTGCTCACGAAACGAGAAGAAGATATTTTTCTTCTTTTGGACTAAATGGTCTAACTAATGGAATACAGGAACTTTGTGTGTGTTTTCCTCTTTCTTTTTTGTGTTTTCATTACGGGTAATTATTATATAATGTACAACCTTGCTCAATAAACAGTTTTTGAATTGACATGGAATGTCATTCGGCTTAAAGTAATCTTGTATGAAGGACAAATTACTTGGTATAAATTTTCCTTTATAAAAAGACTCGTGTCTATTTAAGCGCGTAATAAAGATCATCTAATGCATAATTTCCTTAAGTATAACACCAATATTTAATTGTTATTTTAATCCATTTTAATCATTGGAAAAATTGCACTCCTTTAAAAATTGGGTTTTTTTTTTTTTTTTTTTTTTTTTTTAATTTATGTCTTTAAAGAATTATGATACCATTATGTTCATTCTTTTTATAAATTTCGTCATTATTACTATGTCAGTAAATTTTTTTTGTATAATATACTAATATATTTCTGAAATTTCTAAATTTGCAATAGTGCGTTTCTTACTACTTTTAAATTACATTGATATATTTTTGAAATGTTAGAAATTCTGTTAATTTCAATGTATGTTGAAATATCTTCTATCAAAAAGAAACGTATATCAAGCAAATATAATTAGAAAAAAAAAGTATAATCTGGCTCAAATATATTATATCAGCAAAAATGTAACTTTTCAAACAAAGAATAAAACTCAAATACCATAAAAATTATTGAAGAATATTTTCGAACAATATTTTTAAAAAGGTATTTTCGTGGTTTAATTCAATGTGAAAAAAACTAATGAAGGCTTCGAAATACTCGTATTAATAACGTTTAATAATTATTTTTCGAGTACTGAAATTAATCATCAATTTCGAACCATTTAAGGCAGACTACCGAAGGTTTGTTAAACAAGTTATAATCATTAAATAACATCTAAAATTACAACAAATTATAACTGAAAAACGGCTTAGTATCAATACAAAAATTGTAACTTTAATATTATATTTTGTTCAGTATTATAATATTTCTAATGACTTCTGAATTCTAAAAATCTTAATTAAAGTGTTAATCACTTTCTCACTCATGTTCATGTTAGATTATCCAACTGTGATCATAGAATTTCAGTTCTATCATAACAAGCAATCAGGGAAACAAAACAAGCATCAGAAAAATCTTAAATGACTTTTTATTTTTATGTTGTGACATTATTTGCAAAATATACCATACCTGTATTATAACTTAATATATAATGCACTTATAAACTTATTCAGTCATGTAATAAGCTTAGTTATTAACTTCGTTCGGACTTTACACAATCTCGACTTGCCAGAAATAAAACTCAAAATCATCATATATAAGAATAGTTCTTTTAACTAATAGAATATGATTCTTTTTTTTCTTCTTCTGTTGTTGGTGAAAACTCAACAAACTCTCCGACTAAGAACAGCCAAAGCATTTTTGGATCATATATGGCTTCCGGGAATTCAAAATTTATGCACATTTGAAAGTTTTATAACTATCCATAAGTTATATCAAATAAACAAATTTAACATTTTATTTTAAATATCAGATTTTTTCCCCCAATTTCTTGAGAATCTTTTTCATAGTTAGTACGCCGAAAATTAGGTATTCTGTTAACTTTATTTTGGTTTCCCAACGTGATTTCATGAAAAATAAAACTTTGTAGTGAGATACATGTAAATTTGAAAACAATTATTCAACAGCTCATTTGTACTCGGTTTTTAAAAGCAAAATATTTAATTTTTTTTTTTCATTTCAAATCACTCTGGTTACTTTCTGATTTACTGTGTTGAAAGTAATTAATTTTGAGGTACTAGAACATTCAAAAAAGCATAACATAAAACTATTAAATAGAATATCTAACTATCTGTTTTCTTCAACAATTAAGCTTTTAAAAGGTATTTAAATATGCATGAAAATTACTAACAGAGGCAAGTTTTTTTTTTAAGGAAAAAGTGAAACATCGCAGCAATCATCATATAATCTATATCGAAGCGATATTTAGCTATAATACAAATTCCGAAGATTATGCTTACTTGAATGTGGAATAATTCTTTGAAATTTGCCCTGGCACACTACACTGTTTATAAGGAATTCTATGTATTGATTCTATGTATCATACGCAAATGTGTAGCAAATAACATTTTTTAAAATTAATTTGGTTTTTTTGTATACATATGTATACATAAAATAGATAATCTTCGTTGGCCTTTTAAATAATTCAGAGAACAAAAAAGCTGAATTCTAATGAAAGCATGGTTTATTAAATGTATTTAGTTCCAGGAAATTAAGCCTATTCAATTACGATAATGAGTACAGCGCATTACTTTGATGAAACTAATTAAGCAACGGAACTAAAGATTAAAGGAACGAAAGAATTTTCAATGCTGAAACGCATTATTTAATAAAATCCTAATGAATCCCGGGAAAAGGAAACTCAATTAACCAATTTTGATTCACTCTACGCATCTGAAATAATCTGTTTTCTCTTATTTAATAAACTTCTCTGCAAGGTTTACAAATTCAGTCCAAAAATAACTACTTGTAAATCATTAATTACTTCATGCTTAATTTTTATATGGAACATTTGCTTGAATATCGACCATTATCGGAGAGTTGAGTGGTTTCAGTAAAATTCGTTCTGCGATTTTAAAATATAAATCAAAGAAATTAAAGCTTTTATTAAATCTCTACCCAATCTTCTTTACCGAAAAACGAATAAACTTTTTTAAAATGGGTCTTGTGAACCAATTCAATTTGCAATTATAATACACCGGATAACAGATACATTAATTTAAACAAAACAATCAACTACTAAACCAAAGCAGACGATAATAATTTGCTTAAAGACACCTAAATTGACGTAATTTTGGTTTCTGTAAAAGGAATGTTTTATATATATATATATCATTTTCATTAACATAGAATGAATTATGTATATAATATAAATATTAATAAATATGTACGATTTCCTTTGAATAAAAATCTTCATTTTCAAATTTTAAACTGCTTAAAACGAAGCTTTTTCAAAAAGAGATCAGAGAACAGCACAATTCACATGTCCTTAGGTGGCGCACTCCTGGGATACCCTAGGAATCCTTCTCTATTTTCGACCCTCCTTCTTTTCAACCATTGTTCGTTTTTTCTTTTTCTATTTCTTCACGTCTAGACCACAGAATAATCTTGTTTAGCGCAGCATAGCCATATCTGGCTCTTGCGCCAATAAACTTTACGTTCACTCACTCACATGCTGTTAGGAACTATGGACATTTTTTTTTTAAATTTGTGTTCTCCTAAATACAGTTAATGATGCCATACAGCAAAAACAAATTTTATCCAAAATTTTACATGGATTTTCCAAAAAATTGAAATTAAAAATACCACCATCTAAAAAGTACATCTGTCACGTACAATTAATTCGCCACCATATAGAGGACTGAAGAATATTAAATCTGTCAAGGCGCGGTGTGGAAGTTTGTAGAAGATGTTGGCTCAGATGTCGTTCTCGTCACTGTCCAAAGCTCAAAAGGACGATGTTCGTAGCCAATAGCCTAAATATTTTTACTAAGTGCAAATTTAATAAACAAACAATCAATCCCGTACAACAGAATGAGTTATTCTCATTGACAGTTAAGTTTATTTACGTGGCACTTAGAAACAATAGATGGGCTACAATCAAGAACAACGAAACAAGAGAAAGAAAATAAGACTTTATTATAATTATCTCTATTATTTTACGGTAAATTCAAATCCATAACTAAATCTAAAACACACTCTTTGTTTTCATTTTTTGGAAAACCTAAAGTGTGCATTTTTTTAAAACAAAAGAAAAAAGTTTAATCAGTTTTTTCAATTTTATGTAATTAAATTTAAAAATGAAAATAGTTTCTTGTACTGATTTTAGAATTTCTCCTTCACAAAAGGAAAAAAGAATGTTAAACGCTTATCTTTAAAGAAATAATTTCTTCTCGGTTCCTTCTTTTTCCGTGTTCCAGTTCAATATTTTAATATTCCACTTTCATTTATCAGTTTAAAAAAATTATAGAACGAAAAAAGCGAAGTAGAGGAAACATTCCTGCCATTAAAAATATTTCTTTTGACGATTAATGAATTCATGTATCAAGCTTCAAAAATACTAGGTGGTATAAGATCCAAAAATGACAATTTTGATACTGCAAATAGCTAAAGTTTTTATATAAGTCACTGCTTCTTCTATATCATTGATATAAATCAACTTTATAATCAATCAATAGTTAGTATTATTTCTAAGCCAATTGCGATATTTGTAGCTTTAAGCGGGGATTTTCGACAAGTTGTAGCCATATTTCAAGAAATCTGTGAGATAGAAACAAGGAATACTGTGAGTTATCTTGATGAGTTAAAATACATTTTTTGTCATAAACAAAAATCTAGATTTTGTATTTAAAATTTTGAATGAAAGTGATATCCTAAACCGCACCTCACTAAAATAATTTTTTTACATTGTCAAAAACGAATTTCGATAATGTGGGGAAATATGGTTTTATAAAGTGCTTTTTTCTTCATATTTTGTTTGAAAATAAAGGTTATCCGTTGTTCAATATTTATTCTAACGCCTCTTCAGTTTTACGTTATCAACCTCTCAAAAGTAACAATTGAAATTTAAATAATTATATTTTATTTGACATCAAAAATTAAGGAAGATTCTACGAACCTTTTCTGAACCCAGGACTTCTTTCAATGCATTTCTGTTGAAGTAAATGTGATTGAATTTTTTATTTAATGAACAAATACATTTGTAATAAATGACAGCTCCTGACCATAAATTTATTATTCCGAGGATTTTTGATTGATTGCTTATTAACATCGCACTTAAAAACAACACAAAAGCTATTGTCGACAGACCTCTTGATTTTGAACCTCGGTCAAATGACAAGGACGACACCTGAGATGGCCCCCTCTCTCCTAACTTCCACTTTATCCCGATGCGAAGACATCGAATCCCAACTAATTTTTAATAAGCATCATCCCCTCTATATGGCAGGTCTTTAGTGACATCAGGACTTGAACCCCCGACTCGACTGAAACATCGGCCATGAGTATACAGTATACGACAGTGATCAACTTGGGTACTGCGACCGACCGAAATTATCACGTGTATTAACATTTTTCATTCTGATATAACATTCGAGAAGGAATAGCATTTTATTATACTATAACAAATTTAATAAATCTGTGATAATTTGTTTTTGATTATCTCTGTGATAATTTGATTTGTGTTTTTGAATGATTTAAAGCATGCTTGTCTAAAGTGCGGACCAAAAGCCTTTAAAATGCGACCCAAACGCAAATTATGAAAATATTTAAATTTACGCATTCAGTTGAAAAGTCTTTAAAAAGTAATTGTACCAATTTTAAATTTTTTTCATTAGCCATGGACGAAAACATCGACGCTTCTGATACGGCCCAATTGGCAATTTTTATAATAGGAATCTATGAACATTATAATAGTTATCACGGAAGAAATGGTTGCTTTAGTACCGTTAAAAGACACAATCAAGTCTGTAGATTTATGCGATGAAAAGGTTTTCCTTCTTTATGAAAAAATTATCAGCTATCATTACCGATGGACCCCACCATGGTTAGTAAAAATAGGGAACTCGTTAAAATGCTTAGTATTGAAGCTGTCTCTGCCGGCAGTACGATCTTGATGGCATATCATTGTGTTGTATATCAGGGCAATTTATGTGGAAAAATTTTAAAAACGGAAAGTATATTAAGCGTTGTTATAAAAACCATTAGCTTTATGAAATTTTTGAAAAGAAAAAAGGACTTTCAGATCATAGACAATTTGAAGAGTTTTTTTAAGGTAATGGGCACTGAATTTGCCGATGTTATTTATTACACAGAAGTAAGATGGTTCAGTAAGGGAAAATGCTCAAAAGATTTTATGATTTAAGAACTGAAATAAAAAATATTTATGGAAACAAAAGGGAAACCTGTGATGAATTTGGGGACGAAGAATCGATTTTAGATTTAGCTTTTTTAGTAGACTTAACAAAACATTTGAATGATTTAAATTTGAGACTTCAAAGGAAAAATCAATTTATTAATAATATGTTCCAAACAATTACAGCGTTTGAAAGAAAATTGAAATTTTGGCTTATTCAAATAAAAGTAAGATTTGACACATTTCAATACTTTGGCTGCACATAAACCTGTGATTTGTACAAAATTTGTTGCATTAATTTTTGATTTAATGCAAGAGTTGAAAGTAGATTTCAAAATTTTTGAAAAAATGAATAATATTTCAATATATTTTCTACCTTATTTTCCCTATAAATAAATAAATTGCCTTCAAATTTTTAAATGGAATGCATTGAACTGCAAGGTGACATTCAACTGAAAGAAAAATTTGGGAATGTTTCTTTACTGGAGTCTTACAAAGATTACCTACTTCGCGATAAATATCCTATTTTTTACAATCACGCTTTATTAATGTCTTCTTCTTTTGGTAGTACTTATATTTGTGAACAATTATTTTCAAGAATGAAGCTTACAAAAATCAAAAATAGGACAAAGATCACTGACAAACATCTTGAAAATGCAGTAAGAATTGCTACCTCGTCTATTGAACCCGATATCGATTTGCTTGTTCAACAGAAGCAAATTCATTCATCTCCTTAATTCGAATTTTTTCCAGCTTTATGAAATCCAAATAAATGAAACGAAACTTTTACATGTTTAAAATAAATACGTACTTATACATATCTAATTCAAATTTAAAATTTTATAATAAAAAGTTAATTTATTTTAATAAAACTACATAGAGTTAATTTTTATTTCAATTTGTTGATAAAAATCTTGTCATCCATAAATATTAATTCAGTCACATGTAATTAATTATTATTATTATGCAATGTGACCCAGAAAAAAAAAATTTTTTTTTTTTTTTTGCAATGTGGCCTTCAAACGGTCATAGTTTAGACACCCATGAATTAAAGTGAGACTAGTATAAAGATTTTGATAAACTTTTTCTTATTCATATTACCTTTATTTAAAACGGTTATGTTAAAATAGTATTGTTTTGATGATGGTCATGATGAAATGAATACCGAAAAATTTTATTTAACTAGAACATGTTCTCTGTATGATAAATCAACTTTACGAAACTATTTTTTAATGAAATGTATTTCATAATGTGTTTCTGTTTTATTTTCGATGTTGGTTCTTCACCTAGGTTTATGATATTCATTCAGTATGCAGTGAAAGAATTTTAGACCAGCCCAGAAAAATTGTACGCTCATTAATTTCATCATCAATTTTTATGATATAATTAAACAATTCAAAAATTGAAATACTTATTTGTAGCAAAACATATTGCAATATTACAATTTTCTCTCAAGTATGATTTTTAAATATTGTACGAAAAAAGAAGAAAAAAAATGAAAACTTTTATTTTATTTTTACATTATATTTGTATGAAGAGAGGTTTTTTTTTTCTTTTTTTTCTGCAATGTGTGAATGACATTAAATACAAAATCAATTGTATCTAGAATACTTGGAAGGAGATGCATGTTCACATTTCCATTTTATTCTAAAACTCTTCGAGCTTAAATATCACATGAAATGTTAAATTATAATGAACGAAAAATAAATAAATATTAGTCCCTTTTTTGCTAATTCCTTTATAAGGTTTCTTTTTCCTATTTCTTTTTCTCACGATATTCCATTATGTTTATATTTATAAGTAAATATTTTTTTGTTTGTTTGTTTATTAGAATCAAAAAATGGCGCGAAAGCTTTCCTTTAGATTCAAGAAGAATTTTAGGTAAAAAAATTTTTTTTTTAAAGCAAGCTTGCTATGAGCATGGATATATTTAACACTGTATGAACGAATATTTATTAACTCTTCTGAATCATAATTTCAACTGGTATGGAAGTCAGGTTGCACGACGGTATAGGTAGAAAAATATTGTTAAAACCTCAAATTTCAATATCTGATAATTATTAACACAGTAATCATGAATGTTAATTCAGTTACATGTATTTAATTATTAATTCATTTTATTTAATTAATTTGTGCATCTTGATTGCATATGTTAATTATTCACATTAAAGGTACACACACACACACACACACACACATATATATATATATATATATATATATATATATATATATATATATATATATATATGAGTGTGTGAGAGAGAAAGAGTGTGTGCGTGCGAGCGTATGAGTGTGTGTTGTAATAACAATATATTAGCTCTCAGAGCAAAGAAAAATAATCACAGGTTCCCTTTACAATTATATTACTAAGGATAATCAAAACATCTCATATTCAAAAATAGCATTTTTAACTATTATTAAAATTGTACAAAAATAAGACGTTAATAGTTTCAAAGATATTATGAACATTTTTTTGCCAGAAATATAAGATATTAAAGGTTAGTTAAAAATGAAATTTATATATAAATTCTAGTTCATTTCGCAATTTGTTTTACAGAAAGCACTATCTGTCATCGTAAGAAAAAGAAAATTAGAAAGATTGCTCAAAATCTATAGTACATAAATTAATAAAATATGCAAATTAAATGTAAAATGAAAATTGGGGAAGGGAAACGAAAACAGTTCATAACTGCTACATTTACTACGTCGTTGTCTTATTATCAACTTATAATGGAAATATTTTTCACAAAGAAATCCTCTTCGTCATCCACACTGATAGAAAAGTAAAGATAAAACATTTACGTGATGACTGAAACTTGTTCTGTGACATTTCAATGTCCCTTTTTTTTTTACTTCTTATTCATTCAGTACTTCCTTGGTCTCTTCAGTTCTATCGATTCAAATGATGTTGCACAGAACATCTTAGCAATTCATAACTTTCAGAACATTCAATAGACATCGCATTCCCATTCTCAAACAATGTTGCATTGTTCAAATATGTAAAATTCATCTTTTGAAGTCCTGCATTAAATTTCGCAAAAAATTGAAATATTTAGTCTTTGAAGGACAATCATTTTAAAATTCGATTTTTCTTATTCTAAAGCAGATCATTCCTGATTGCAATTCTCTATTTACCTAACTTCTTTATTATATGTCTTTTGTAAGTTTAAAATACCAAATAGTGTCTAAAAAAATTTTTTCTCGGAATTTTTGTACCGTATTTATATCGATTGAAAGACATGATAGGATTTTAGCTTTACGTCTAAAGATTACAAATAACGGTGAATTATACTATATTTCTGGAATAAAAAGACATGCGTATGTATATATATATGCTATGAATTTGAGGAAAAAATAGCTATTCTACCTCGAGCTACTGAAAACAATAATTTAAAATATTCTAGATGTATCAGAAATGGTAAAATCACTTAGGGAATTTAAAAAAATTTGAAGAAAATTAATTACAATAAACAAATTTCGTAATAAATAGTTACCTTTCACCGTCTCCATTCTAAAAGATAAGTTCGTCTGTGAATAAGTAACAGAAATTATGTGCACGCGCTTTTACAGAAACAGGTGTGGCTTATAAGTCGCACGCATGCGCTCCCGACTCTAGAATAACGATCAGAAAAATGCCGTGCAACAAAAGCCCTGGCACAAAAAAAAATTATTTTCAAATTACTTGGTCCGCTTATACCCCTTTCCCTCTCAGGGGAGCGGTAGAAGTTTCATTGTTACGGTCAAGGTTCCGATGTGCACGCCCTTTGGTAATCAGTGCGTCGGGTTTGAGGTAAAAGATTCGATTTTTCCGAAAACTCGAGATTGTATCGCTCGAAAAACTTCTTTTTCTTTTCACAGTTGTCTACGAAAGTGAATCTGATTTATACACCGGATTCATTCGGTTAAAAAATAAATCTTTTTTTTTCTTATTAATTTATTCTGTGAGATAAATATAATTGAAAAATTAGAATTAATTGATCATTGAGCGAAGCTTGATTGAAAAGTAATGGCTCTTATGACCATAATCATTTTAATTGTCGCCCAGTTTTTGTAATTGTTGTTGTACTTGAAAGCCACATTTATCTTCTAATTAGGCATCATTCACTTGTTTCAGGAGAGTTCCCATTCCATCCCAAGCATCTGTGCTAACACATGACTAGTCGTTCAAATCCATCACAGAAGAATTCTGGTGGATGTATTCGACACCAAGCTTTATTGATAGTTTTCGCCTCGTCGTCAGAGCGAAAGTAACTTCACTTGGGATGCTCTGTCATCTCGAGGAAAAGGTGAAATTACTTTGCTCGGGATGCAATGATGTCGAGCTCCTTCAACCTTCTATCCATGTGAATCAGCATCATCTTCAGATCTCAGTACACCAACGACACCAGGAAACAAAGAGAACAATGTCTCTATCACATAAAGAACTCAAATAACTTCGAGATATAACAAGAATTGGTGAAAATCAGGTAACAAAAAAAAAAAAAAAAAAAAAACTGATGGCCTTGGAAACATTCATTTCAATTAAGCTTCGTAAAACTTGTATAATCGAATTTCCGAACAAGCGCAAATAAATCCTTATTTTAAAGTCAAACATCAGTCGGGCTATTTGAAATCTAACTGTATTATTAATGTGGGTTTTTAAATTTATTTTTTTAAAAAAAATGCTTTTCACAACGATTTAACGTATATTGAATGTTGAAAAAATTAAATTAATTCATTAATAATTTTTTTTCTATCGAGAAATTATAAAGATTAAAGTAATTCGTTTCACGTAATTTGAATTTCCTTTGCAATCTTGCTGTATCATATAGCTTCTATTCTTACATAGGGCTTCTATTGAAATTTATAACTCTTTTTCTGCAACAATAATTCGTGTAGTGTGGTACGAAAGTTTAGGAAATAATGAACAATCGTCCTCATCATCTGAATGCGGATTAAAATTACTCGAACCGTCACCAGAACCCCGTTGTTTTTTACTAGTCGGTGGTAATACAGAATGATCACTGAAAAACTAAATGAAAAATAATTTTGCGATCTTTCAAGACCTTTTTCACGAAAGATCCCTAACTGCCTAGTTCTTTCAAACCGGGTGATTAGGTTACACTTTAAATATAAACTGGCTTTAAAATACTCTCTGAATTTTTACTGAATTTGAATAATTGATTTTTCACTGAAATCGAAAAACTCAATAAGTTTTATTCTTTGCAGGGCATCATTTTAATCTCCAAGGGTTACGCCGCAACAAAGAAGAGCAAATGCGGCTCTTTGCTGAATTGTGTTGATTCCCTCTGAAAATTTATAACCATTCATTATTATTATTACTATTATTGTTGTTATCGTTGTTACTATTATTATTTCAAATATTTTTTCACTGAATAAGCTCACACTCAAGAAGGCTATTTGCTGTCTAATACTAATTTTCGGTACAACGTACTATTGTGAAACTTCTTGCTCTCTAATATGAAGTTTGTGCAGCTGAAATATTGTTCACAGAAGGCTAATCATCGTCTCATAAAATTACAGAAAAAACTTTAACAAGCATTGCGCCAAATTAGAACGATTTGATCAAAGATGCTTGTTAAATGTAATACTTTTTTCCATTTGTGCAGTTTTACTACATTTTATTATTATTATTAATTCCTTGAAATAATTTTATATTTTCCTTATCTTCATTATATTTTCTTATAAATGTATACCTCGCATATCACTTTGACTTGTGTACAGCATGTAATCATATTAAGAAAATTACATAAAATTTCTATTTTTATATTTAATGCAATGCAACTACGGTGGGATTTTTACTATTAAATGACAAACATGAATACGATACTCATTGACTTAATTCATGACTACCCCTTCCCTATAACATGTAAAAAAGAAAAGAAAAAAAGATTGAAAATGAACAAGCTATAATTTTTTCAAACTCTTCAGTGTTTCAGCGTATTAACTACACTGGTGTTCAAAATTAAGAGAATTTTCCGATTTGGTCGATTATTTCTAGAACTACTGGGCAGATTTTAATGAAATTTGGTGTGTACATAGGGTTGATACGATGCAAAAAAATAACAATTCAACAGTTACAATACACACGCATTATCGTGCATAACATTCATCGGAGTCGCAAGGTATGGAACAGCAGTTGTAGAATAGAACAAAAAAAAAATAGGTTAACATGGTCCCCTCTTACAGATATAGGCCTCACAACGTGATTTTATGCTAGAAATAATTAAGGGAGTTTATGACTTCCGGTGACAATTGGCCCCACTCGTTCAGCAATGCTGTTTTCAGGTCTTGGATGGTTCTCGGAAGTGGCGTGCGAATTGCGATTGCCCTCCTCAGAGCGTTCCAGGCATGATCTATAGGATTGCGGTCTGTAGATCTGGCTGGTCAATATACATCCGGCGAATATCCTTACTTTCCAGAAATTCGACGATAAACTGAGCTCTTTGTAACCCAGCGTTGCCATCCATTAAAAGAAAATCAAAACCAAATGGACCCCCTGAAAAGACGGATATAGGGCTCCAAGACCTTTTTCCTATACCTCTCAAGAATCACAGTGCCTCTTTCAAAGACAATGGAGGTGTGTGCGGCCCTCCAAAATGATGCTAGCCCAGACCATCAAGCCTCCGCTACCGTAATGGTCGATTTCTAGGACATTGGAGGGCAAATAGCGGGTCCCTGGTTTTCTCCATATGAAAGTACGGCAAGAAACGCTGGTTAGCCTGAACCAGGACTCGTCAGTGCCCAATGATCCATGCTCCAATCTCTATGGTCTCTGCGCCATTTAGCGGACTCTCCTGTTCGCAGAACTGATTGGAACGCAAACAACAGGTCTTCTTGCAAACAGTCCTCTCTCAAGAGGTCTTCTGAAAACTGTAACCCTTGAAACTCGAGTTCCTGTGACAGCATACAACTCATGAAAGACTTGAGAAGCTGTAGCTTCTATGTTACGCCTCGCTGTAATGGACAAATAGTGATCTGCTCTGGCCGTCAAGGGTTTTGGACGACCTTTCCCAGGCTTTCTCTTGACGGATTCGGTATCCTTAAACTGTTCCCATAAGTTGGACACGACGCAGGGCGTTAAATACGAATTATCTGCAAATCTGGATTTGAGACTTCCCTGCTTCTAGCCTACCAACAATAAGTCATCTCATTCCGTCATCTAAACGTTGGTGGTTACTCAGTTTTACTGTTTTAATTTAAATTTAAGCGATTGCTGCAAAAAAAAAATACCAAGAAATTAGGCGAAATGTGCTTGTGAACGAAATGTGGATTTTGGCATGCGCGCTTATAAAACCTGTTCTTTGTCTAGTTCCGCCCCTATACACTTTCAGGCTTACGTATTCGAGGTACAAGATTTACATCTTTGTTTCGAAACAGTATTTTTACATTTCATTTAATTCTTTTCATGAAATTCTACAAAATATGCAAATTCTCTTAATTTTGAACATGAGTGTATATAAATCACCAAATGCGTTAAGCTATATTAGACCTTTTCTTAATAAGATCAAATTTATGTAATCAAAAAGTAGGCTGTTGAAGCTATATTCAATTAAGAAGAGTTTAGTACCAAAGATGCCCTGCATCGAGATACTATTAACATCTATAACTTAAACAATTATCAATAATTCGCAACGGTTCTTTATGCACTTTTTCCTTTAACTAACCTCTGGGATTGCTTTGCTATGATGTTTGATATGACACACAAAAAAAGGGTAAATAATGATGATATCCGGACGACTTTAAAAAAAGTACAAGAAATGTTAATTTTTATAGGTAAGACAGGTTATATAGTAAAGAGATTGATAAATATTTTAAATAGGATTGAAGTTTTGTTATGAGAGAAAGATTTGTTTTCGTTTATAAATAGAGACATTCGACATTTATTCGACAAAATCATTGAATTAAAAAGTAAATAAATAAAAAACTTTTTCAAGTTTTTATCTTATCTTACAAATACTAAAATAATTTTTACAAGATTAAATAAAATGTTTAAATAATTTAAGAAATATTCATAAAAATAAATACAAACAAAATGAGAAACATTGTAAAACGTATTATTATTATATATAAGTAAAAATATAATTGATAATGTACAATAGAAATATGAAATAAACATGTTTTAAACAAAAAATAAATTACAACACTATATAACTATATGTGTGTGTGTGTGTGTGTAACAAAAATAAATTAATCGTATGTAAAATTAAAACTAGTAAAAATGCTATGATAACTAAACTAATGCATACATTTATCGTATTACTAAAAGCAAGACAAAAATGTTAAAATAAATAGATTAAGTTGTAAATTAAAGGAGAAACAATTTTAAAGGGATTAAAGTCTTTAAATTACTGTTAATTAAGTCTTTAAATTGCTGTTAAAAAGTACAAAAGAATACATAAATAAACATATATGAAATTAAATAGTAAATAACCCAAAAATAAAAGGTAACCCAAAGTAAGATTTAAATTATATTTAATATGTATTAATAAAAGCAGTTATTTAATAATATTTAATTACTGCAAATGTAATCACTACTTCAACCTACAAAACAAAAATGAAGAAGAAAAAAATGAAATATTAGACAGTGAAGTCAACAGTGAGATAAAGCAGTTAAAAATGTAGTATCAGGCTTAGGACTGAGAATACGTGTTTATACTGTATTGTGGATCCAACCCGTTACACACAGCATGAGTACTTTATAACAAATTGTAAAAACCCAAAAGAAAGCAAACTTCCTCATTCACAAAAATTAATTAAATCAAAGAAGTGAAAAAGAATAAACCAACAAATCCAAATTCATTTCTGCTAAACAATATAGTAATCCATTAAAAATAAAATACATACATTTGTGCAATATCTTAAAAGTCATGAAATTTAAAAGGAATTATAAATATCACACCAATCTCTAATTCACGTGACTTTCTTAACCTAGAGATCCAATACAGGGTACATCTGTTATTTCTGTGTTATATGTGTATTGTTGTACAAAAATTGCCGCCCCGTGGGTGTACAGTGAAAAAAAGTCCAACATGGAGAATAATAACCAATGACGTCTTATTCACAATATTCAAGAAATAATGAAATACAGGTAGCAAAGCTTGTACAGATTAACACATGGATCAATAAGTTCCGAAACTAACCCAGAGATGGCGCTCGTAGTAAACCAGTAACCAGGTCTTTCTAGAGTACTAACCTTTGCTTGAAACGTGTCAAAATTTTAAGTCGATCGGACCAGAAACAGCTGAGTTATCGAGGTTGGAGTAAAGTCGTTTTGTAGTTTGTTTAAAAAATGGAAAAAACCGAGTTTCGTGTTCTGATAAAACATTGTTTTTTAATGGGTAAAAACACCGTGCAAGCGAAACAATGGATTGAAAAATGTTACCCGGACTCTTGTCCATCAAAAGCAACGATTTGTCGGTGGTTTGCCGAGTTTAAACGTGGTCGTACCGACACAAATGACGCGGAACGCTCGGGTAGACCTGTGGAAGCCGTTACACCGGAAAATGTGAGTGAAGTGACAAAAATTATAATGAAAGATCGTAAAGTGAAGCTCCGTGAGATTGCTGAGATGACACAGATATCATATGGAAGTGTATTTACTGAAAAAGGTTTTTGAAGTGAAGTGAAAAAGGTTTTTTCCAAGTGGGTGCCGCGATTGCTTTCGATGGAACAAAAACAGCAACGAGTCGATGATTCAGAAAGCTGTTTATCGCTATTTACTCGCAACAAAAAAGATTTCTTGCGTCGTTACGTGACCATGGACGAAACATGGATACATCACTACACTCCAGAGTCGAAGCGGCAGTCATCTGAGTGGCGCACAGCTGGCGAAAGCCGTCCGAAGCTTCCGAAAACGCAGCAGTCAGCTGGCAAAGTCATGGTGTCATTTTTTTGGGATACGCATGGCGTGATTTTCATTGACTACCTCGAAAAAGGTAAATCGATCAACAGAGATTATTATATTGACTTGCTGGTGCGTTTGAAGGAGGAAATCGCAAAAAAACGACCGCACAGTCTCGGGACTTATTGATCCATGTGTTAGTGATACAACAGGAACAAGTACAACAATATAGTCACAAAATAGCACTTGTAATAAGAGTAATGTCTCTTTCGATCCGTCAGATTCAGACAACTTCTTAGAAGATTCGCATGGCTAATTTCGACAGTTTGGCTTAAATTTTACATCTCTCCGCATTTATAACTGTTTCGGCCATTTGTGACGTCACAATGAAAATTCAGGAAAAGTTCATAGCTTTTCTTCTAACCGAGATTTCAACAAGATTTCAGCACTTTCGAGAACCTTTAATTGGTCGCCAAATTAATAAATTTTCTCGTAGTGTGGTCCAAAAGGGTTGCCAAATTCCTTCCCAAGGTAATGGGGGGGGGGGGTGATTGTGTGTGTGTATTGTTGTAACATTCAGACAGTAAATATTTAGGTGATTAGAATGAAATATTTTGAATTTTCTTATACATTTCACAATCATTCCTGATATGGTAGCCATAATAACATTAAAAACGATTAGTTTGTTATTCTTGTTACCGATTAATAATTTGCTCAAAATTATTTCGACGTAAAATAGAAATATAGCCTAGAAAAATTGATGTATTATATAATAAATCAAGACAATAATGATAACACATTCGAAACGAGTAATTTCGTTTTGATCCGTGATATACTAGCTCAAAAGCGTTATATTAAAAGAAAAAAATATTTTTAGACAAAATTTATCATAAAATTAATATCATGGTAATATGGTATATAAATGATCTAATAATCCCAGTTTTTGTTCATTCGGTGTATTATGAACTAACAAACCCTTTATCACGTTTCTAAAAATAACAGTTTGAAAGAATATTTGAATACGGTGTAATTTTATCTGTGAATTGAAGCGTATTCGGAACGCATTTTTGCAAGTGGAGAACAATAACCGACGAAGTGAATGAAACTTTAACAATAGCGCATTAATCATTATACAAAATGAGTTCTCTCCTCAAAATAACTCGGAATATTCTATCGTGAAAATTTAATTCTTTTTACGCCATGCTAGCAACAAATGTCGCGAAATGAGATATTCTTGATGATCGAAATACAAACTAATTTTTGAAATAATTTACTTCGTAAAGTATGTGGTGATGATTTATAAGACCGAAACAAATAATAATTTTTTTATAATTGTTGATTAAAATATCCGTTTACAAACGTTCATGAAAATTTCCTACAACCAACAAAGATATTTGAAAAACTTTTGAAAAAATAATATAAGGCGTTAAGAAATATCTAGTTAAAAATACTTTTGATAAAAATTTAATTCTTATTCACGTATAGTTATGTGCTATGGAGGTGATTGGGAATAAGAAGTTGGGGTGTGGGCAAAAAATTAACTGACAACAAAAAATAACGGAGGTTCGAGGAGTAGACATACACCAAATTTAGAAATTTAATTACAAAATGGTCGCTACAAAATGTTTTCGCAGTGAATTTGGACAGAAAAGTAAAAGTTGCCAGCTTATACAAAATTTACTTTTAATGCTAATACATTATTGCTTGTTTTCTTTTGAAATTTTGATTAAGGCTATACAATGTAACTTTCATCAAAGGAGCATTTTTACACAAGTATTACAATTAAATAGTATTTCGAAAAATCACAAAAATGATCAATGATAATTTAATTTTAAAAATCGTGATTTATTTAAAATAAACACCAAAAACTGGTAATTTCCTAAAATCGAAATAGTGAGTTTTTTCAAGACCTTATTTTATACCCTACTAAACTTCAAAATGTGCTGGGAAATTTTTTTTCAAAAAATACTCTAATAGATTGCTTGTGCTAAATGACATTTAATTAGGTGTTAAAGGCAATAAAATTAAATATATTGTAGCAAAAAAGATTTTCTACGTAAAACAAGTTTCTCGGTTTAGTATTTCTCATTTAAAACAATGATTAAGTGTCTTTGTTTTTGCCTGGCGTAGACTTCCACACATTCATCCACTTCGGCTAATCTTCCTCACAGCATATGCTACAACACCTCTTGGGAGATTCTCCACCATTTGCTGTGGTATTGTGGGAAACAGTAAAAGGTTAGCCGCGACGAGTGAATCCGTGGCGCTACTTGGTTCACAGGGCATAGAGCGGATTTTTTTAAAGATTGTAGGGAGAATGAATTTATCTTTTCGTGAAGCAATTCGCAATATTATTATTTTTACATAAATAGAAAAGTTAAAGCACATAAACATCTAAAACTGAATGACAAAAGTACTAATGACCATAAATTAAATTCTGAAAATTATTGATATTTAAATGTTTCAATATCTTAATCTTCTACAATTATTTTTCGGAAATACCATTCTTGTTTAAACAGGAACTTTTAAATTGAGTTGAGCCACACGCCTAATAATAATTTCATAATCAATCGAAGGACGAAAAGTTGTGCTCCTAAAGCGTGCTTTCTCTGAGGTGAATAATCATGAAAAACATGCTACTGCATAATAAAGAAATTACGTATATTCTGATTTGCTTATTGAGTTAAATGTTATGCTGGTTTTTCTGATTGCACACACCATACAATTATATCTCTTTCCTACTCTTCCCTCGTGCAATCAATGTTTTCATATCGATATCAAACAAAAAATAAAATAATATCCTTGGAATTTCAACTATAATCCCTATAAAGCAGAAAACAGAAAAATTCACGTAATTAAATAATTCTAAGTCTAAAAATTTCAGGGACTCAATTTTATTTCATTTCTTTTTTATAAGTTAAGTTCCTTTTTCTTTTTTAATTTTAAAAAAAATTAGACAGCTGTTCTAAGATGGAAGAGTTTTATTTCTCAAATTTAAAAATAGTAAAAACTTAATATTTATTAATATAATCATTATATATCTTTAAATCTATTTTTCGTTGTAGTTTATGTAAAATTTTTCATATAAAATGTTAATACATACAAGTTAAGTTAATCAGTGCATGTGAATAAAGTGGTTATCATTACAAACAGAAAAAAGCGTTTGATCTTTTTTATTAAAATACTTTGTATATTCTTGTACCAGTAGTACCCTTCAAATTTCGGGAATTTTTCTTACTGAAATTTTTTTATTAGGAATTTAGAAAGAAAAGTTTGAATTTAAGAAAAGTAGCATTAAAATTCAAATATTATTATTATTATTTTCAGATCCTTACTTTAATTTCAAAAATAAAACCCAATTAACTTTCTTAAATAGTTCAATTATTATTTTTTTTTTTTACTTCAGTCACCAAAAGAAAAATTATCCTTGATTTTCTCTTTCTTACAGCCACGAATTTTCATACCAATAACATCTGTGAAATAATTCAAGATAAAAACCAACGTTTTTAAAAACAATATTTTTATATGGTGGCAAAGTTTATTAAAAAAAATTATTGAAATGTTAGTTAAAACTGGTCGCAAATGTCTAAATATTGCATTGTTAGGCGAGTAAGAACGATTCCCAAAGTTTCAGAGCACTAGCTTGATGGAAAGTTGGTTAAATCAACGATCGAAAATTTGATGACACACACACACCAAGTGAAATACATAAAAACGTTGTAAAATAGACAGAGAATTTCTAATGGACGTTTTGCAGTAGTAATGTATACCCACAAGAGGTTCGCGTTGCATAGGTGGTATCATCAAAAAATTTAGAACTCTTTTTCCCTGCAATAAAATTCATTCGTGTATTTGCTACATTTCATCATAAGTTTCAAATAAATGTACAAAATTTATTTATTATAATAAAATATTCATCATCTTGCCTATAACCAACTATTAAGAAAACAGATGCTTAATTCATAAAAAAAGAGAGAGAAACTTGTGTAATAAAAACTTTAGAGTATGACACAAAGAGAAAACTATATTAACTAGTATTTTTAAAAGATATTAGAATTCTTCAGCTTCATAAAGATTCAATAAAGTATTTATTATTAGTTGGAAAAAAAGTAATTACATTGTTCAAAATTTACTCAAGAAAATTCTTTGAAATATAAATAACCAGGAACAAAAAGAAACTTAAAGGTAATTAAATTATTCGTTACTTCTTATTTATAAAATGTTTAAATGGATAACACTAGAAAATATTCGAAGATGAAAATTTCAATAAAATGATACATAAATATGGCACATTAATTAAAATCATAGATTAAATATAAATATGTGAACGTGTTTTTTTTTTTTTTTTTTGAAAAAAAAAGGGGGGGGGGGATTCAGGACATCACTGCTGCTGAAAACCTAAAAATTGTATTTTCCTTTTCCTTCGTAATGAAAGAGGAAAAATAAACTTTTATAAATTTAAATTTATAAAACTTTTAACTAACTTTGAGATAAAAATATAAGGCGAAATTTGATGTTTACAGATGTATCTTAAGTTTTATATTTTATTCTAGAATTGTTATTATTGGTAGTATTCCATTTTAGGAGAAATTCTCTTACCTCTCACTTTATTCTTTCAAAAATATCAGATGCTCCAGTCAATGGACATCAAATGTAGAAGAGACCCTTGCGCCATCTACTATCATAGTTTTAAGGTACAAACAAAAAATGCAAAGGGAAATTCGCCGGTATTGCAAACTATCATAGGATTACCAGAAATTTTTTTTTTTTAAGAAGGGGAAAAAAACTCTTCGGAACTTCACATTTTTTTTCAAAAAAAATTGTTCCCTGATAAAAGATGTTGAAGAACATTCAAAAAGTAGAACAGATAACATATTCTCAAAGTAAAAGATCAGAAGCACTGAGCCTACACTTTAGCAAGAGCTTTTTTTCGGTTGATAAAACATATTTTGATATTTTTCAAAAAAAAAACTATGGAATCACGTAAAATAAAAATAACTTTTGAGAGATCTTTCAAATTATATGAAAAAAAAAATTGCAATAATTTTTTCTAAATTAAAAAAAAATAATGATACTTAATGGTTTGAACATAACATTTAACTATATTCAAAACATTTGTAAGAGGCCATTAAAAATAAATTATAAAGTTAAAAACTGAAACACTTCTCAATTTATAATCCAGACAAATAATATCGAATTTTAAAGTATTTCCCGATATATAAAAAAAAAATTTCGTTCACATTAATCCACAACTGAATAATTAATTAGTTTTATTGTGATTTACAGCCATCCTGAAATAGTTCGTAAAAAGTGTTTCGATGTTCTATTCCAGGGTTTTCCAAACAGTGTTCGTTAAGGGGGGGGGGGATATTAATGAGAAAACTTTTCTCTCTCCCCACCCCACCCCTCTCTTTGACATTTTGACAAAACTAATTTGACGGATGTAAATTTCATGACTGACCACTGATGCCACCACAAAAAGTCACCAATAACATTACGTATTCCTCCCAAAAAATATTTTTATAAAACAACTTCCCACAGTTATACATTTTTCATAAACCTGATCAAAAACATCTCTAAAATACGTGTTAAATTTTCAACATGCCGAAGCTTAAATTCTAGACGATACGAGTCTCCAGGAATAATACTTAATTCACAAATAGCCTGTGTTGTTTTATTGATTACAATTCAATCAAATTCGTGTATTCGCATGGCTCTAGGCATATATACTTTTGTAAATATATATATTTTTAATGCTCAATAAAGACATTTTAACAAAGATGTTTTCTTTTTACCGAGTATATATATTGTTAAAAAATTATCTATGGATTTTTGGTTAAAGAGAGGAACTTTGAGAAAGGAAGTTCTGGTAATTCAACTGATACATCTACTATTGAAGAAGAAAAAGGTACGCAAACCGTGCTATCTTTAAAATTTAATATTACAGAACGAAAGTCACATGTTATTAGACATAGACGGAAATGTGATGAGTTATTTAAAAATTTGATTCACGTATACTGACAAGTATCCTTATCACATGAGTTGTTATTTGCCGCCCCGAAGAAACTGTCATTCTCCAGCACATCACCAATGAGTGAGGGTGTGTAAATGAGCGCCGTCAGATATTCGTTTCTGACAAAATGTCAGAATAACTTGAACAACATTTCTTCCCTAAAGGATTGTTGAGTTGATTGTTGAGGAAGATTGTTCTGCGGGTCATGTCTGCTCGTGAATCGTCAAACTTTAAACAAAATTTAATGCAGTAACATTGTTTTGCTAATAGGAAGAAAATCCACGCATGAGCAAAAAGATCGCTTTCATTCGAGCTCTAAACACGTCTCCATGATTTTATTTACTCACGTATGAATGATTATAGTCGCATATTTTTTGATACACCTCGTAATTAGACACGCTAAACTCCATATAGGATTAATTTGAATCCGGCTTACTCAGAGGTATTTCCAGTGTATATCAAAACCTTCTGGAGTTGAGATCCAGAAGACTTGAATCCTACGTGAAAGAAGCGACACTTAATTATATTAAATGCTAAAAGGGCTAAATCAGAATATCTCTTCCACCTCTTTGGCACTAATGTATCATTAATTGTCACTTCATACTTTTCTTTAAATAAATATCTTGTGACCCTTTTTTTCTTGCTTTTTCCCCCTTCTTTTATTCGACACTTATAATAAATGCTAAAAGGAGTAGATCAGAACACCTCTTTGGCACTAATGTATCATTAATTGTCACTTCATACTTTTGTTTAAATAAATATATTGTGACCATTTTTTCTTTCATTTATTTGACACTTAACAATAAATGCTAAAAGGAGTAAATTAGAACACCTCTTTTCACTAATGTATCATTAATTGTCACTTCATACTTTACTTTAAATAAATATATTGTGACCATTTTTTCTTCTTTTATTCAGATACTCTTTTTGAAATTAAATTGAAAAGAATTTTTTGTTTTTCGTTATGAATTGCTTATCGTATGATGTCCATATTTTATTTCATATTCAAATTAAAGCATTAGCAGCTTCTCAATAACTACGTCATCTTTACATAATATAGTTTTTGTTGTTATTGTTGGATTGTACTGTATCAATTTATTTTATCTGATATGTCTCGCGATTGAATAAAGTAACCAAACTATATTTACTATGTAAGTGAAAATAATAAAAGATATTAATCAGAGCCTCTTATTTACGTTCCATACATTAAATTTTCTCTAGGTAGTGTTAAATGTTAGGAATATTTATGTCATTGTGACTCTAAAAATGATAAATTTTACTTTTAAAGCTATAAAATTATTAAGCGAAATGATGAAGCTTTTCATGCATAAGAGATGACAAAAACAAAGTGAAACATTGCATAGAATAAATTTTTATCTAAAAGCGGAGTGCATATTTATTCAGTAAATTGAAAAGGCTTTTAAGTTTCAAATATGATATCAAAATATGCGTTTGACTTTACTGCACATCAAACAATTTTAGATGAAAAATTTATTATGGTACGATTAGAAGAGTAGAAAGTTTTTCATTTGTAAAAATAAAACTGATTATTGATTATATTCTTCATGCAAAAAAAAATGCTCGATTCTTCACTGATATTGAAATGAGCTTTTTTCAAGAAGATTCTTTTAAAATGTGATGAATTCTTTTAAGCGATCGAAAATACAAAGAAATTCTAAAAACAGCTAGAATAATGTACAACCCATTTTTGATATTTTTCTAAAAAATTTGGGTAACATTCATGAGAAAAGCACAGATTTCAAACACAAATTGCATGTGTTCAAAAGAAAAAAAAAATTACCTCATAAAATGGGGAGGCTTAGTTATCAAGTGGCCGTATTTTAATTCTCAAAAATGATTTAACAATGAAAATTTTCAAGAGCAAGAAATTGAATCACTTCCAAAAAAATTAATGTTAACAACAATTATCGAGTAACAATAATAAATTCAAAAATAATTTGCACTAAAGGCAATAATTATAATTTTTTTTTATATTATGAGCTTCTTTTTTTACCATTCAGAAATTTATCTGTTTATATTTAATAAACCGAATGTTTATAATTCATGCTCAAACTTTTTAATATCGCATCCCATTTCCCATGTATGCCCACAGGCACCAAGCACCGAACTTTGTGGAATATTTATTTTAAAATTCAGTACTAGAACATTTTTATTCAGACAACTCAAGGTTTTTCCGATGATCTTACTGTTATTTCTTTTGTTAAACGAGAGAAAGAGTAGAAATTAATACTAATATTATTTAAACTAATTCAGGATAAATTAACCTTATTTAATATTGAAAATCTCTATTACGAAGAGTCTTGTTGTTATCTTAAGGTGCCCCAAGATTCATAATAGTGGGACACATAGTGAGTAAGTGAGTGAATGTAAAGTTTATTGGCACAAGAGCCAGATATGACTATGCCGCGCCAAACAAGATTAAACTGTGGTCTAGACGTGAAGTTGAAAAAAAGGTAAAAATGGTTGACAAGAAGGAGGGTCGAAAATAGAGAAGGATCGCTAGGGTATCCCGGGAGTGCGTCACCCGTGTTTACCAAAGACAGTAAACCCCATAGGAAAGAAAAAGATCACTAAGGTGCCTCGGGGTCATGATGCCCGTACTTACCTGAAGAAGGCAAGTCCCTGAGGTCCCCTGATATAATCCCCAGGGGCAGGGTGCCTGGCTATACCCCCAGACGCTGGGTACCCATTTTAGTCGCCTCTTACGACATGCATGAGCTACAGTGAGACTATTGGACACATAGTGAAACCATTTTCAATATAAGGTCTATTTGTAAAATTATAAATAATTCTGTTAAAGTAGTCAAATTTACTGAACTCCATGCTTTAGTTATTAATATAATTAGCTCTAATGGTCTCCCCATATTTCATATGTTAAAGAAACAATAATTAATTTTATAGCTCATTTTAATAGAGTATCAGACATTAAGCTTAACTCAGGAATTCTAAAACTTTGGTATTTTACAGTTATTAAGTCGATGATTTCTCATGAAACTGGGGTTTTGCTCATCAATAAATTCAAATCGTTGCAGAGATTTTACTTTAGTTTTTTATTAACGTCGCAATAGAAGCAACACGAGGGCTACTGGCAACGGACTTCGTAATTTTGAACCTCGATCAAGTAACGAGGACGACACCAGAACTGGCACCCCCCTCTCCTAACTTCCACACCACGCCAACGGGAGGACTTTGGACCCCGACAGATTTAACGTGCATCAGCCCCGGCTACACGTCCGGTCTTTAGCGGCCAAGGATCGAACCCGCGACTGAAAGATAATCACCGGCCACAAATCCGAAACCATGCCCATTAGGCTAGCGCGGCCAAGGACGATAATAGAGAAGGATTGCTAAGGTAAACAGGGTGCGCATCACCCATCTTTACCAAAGACAGTAATCTCCATAGTAAAGAAAAGATCACTACGATATCTCGAGGTAAAGATATCCGTAGAAGAAAGAAAAATATATACTGAAATACAAGAAACCAAATGTTCACAGAAGTGCTGACAGAGTTTGACAAAACAAAACTAAAAATTATGTGTAGTTACCATGAAGTACTGATGTCAGGTTGTGAGAATTTGATTTACTCATAACTTTGGCGACTTCTAGCAACAAGTGGGGTTCCCCAATTACACACACACACAAAATTGTACATCAAGACACAAAATAAATTAATTAATCAAATTAAATATATTATAAATAATACTATTTAATGTATAAAAAAGTTATTTTTAAGTTCTTTTTTTCAAAACCAAGCTGAATTATAATAATAATATAGAGGTAAAAAAATTACATAAAATATTATTTCACAAATTTCAAACCATGCACAATATCCTTATCTTGACTTTACTAGAAAAATCGTTGCCTAGGAACGGTGAAGCGATAAACGACTCAAAATAGCAACCTAACGTAAACAATCCGTGTGTGACAGGCGATTCTCCTCCCTTCCCGAAAGTGCTCGAATGTCAGCCAAGCATATAAAAACCACACGCTGTCAGCTTAGCGGTAGATTTGAATGCAACTAGCACCCCATTCAAGCGAGCGACAAACTCTTACTCCTATTCTGCGATTATCGCTGCCCGATTCTACTCGGCTGTTAGTTCTCGGTTTTCCTCGTCTGAACCTGCGATTATTACTCACAAATGGCATTACGAGCAATCGTTCCAACTCTTCTAGGACGAGACTGGTGGAGCACCTGGGACTATCCAGAAATAATTATGGACCAATTCTTTGGAACCCAACTGCATGATGATGACCTCCTAGCTCCAATTTTGTACCATGGATTTCTGATCCATCCTAGAACCCAAACCTGTATTGCCAACTCAGGACAGTCGGAAGTGAAAAATGACGAAAAGCAGTTTCAGGTTTCTTTGAATGTTAAGCATTTCAAACCACAAGTCAAAGTAGTTGACAATTTCATTGTCATCCATGGTCAACATGAAGAAAAGAAAGACGACGGAGGTTTCTGCTCTCGTGAATTCACTCGACGCTACATGCTGCCTCAGGGCTGTGAAGCAGAGAATGTTACATCTAGTCTTAATCAAGAGGGAGTCTTAACCATTGTTGCACCTAAAAAGGCAATAGAAGAGCCACCTAAACAAGAAAGGAATATCACTGTTGATGTTGAAAAATCAAAGGATGATTCATGAGTAATTTATTTGCAGTTGTGTTTAAAATGAATGATTTCAATGACTGAACTTTTGTGATTGGCTGTGCCATGATTGAACAAATCTATAAGTAATTGCATTTATTGTATGTATACATTGACAAACTGTAATTATTTAAAGTTTCTATATGTTGTAAATTAGCTATTATATTTCTGAATAGCAGTAATTATTTGTTTTGTCATGAATGATGGTTTATCAACAGCTAATTTTACAATTGTAATTATCACTTTTACCTATCATGTTATGATTGCCTTAATGGAGGTCGGAGTATCTTTAGTGTGTTAATAACCAATAGTTCATATACTCTTATTGTCCTTCAATTTTTTCCCTCAATATATCCATAAACATGTTGGAAATGAAATTTTAACAAACACTATAATATAACTTACATATATGGGGAAATTTTAATAGAAGATAATTGATATTTTAGATAATTCTTGGAAAATATTTTTATATTTTGCATAAATTTTCCATACTAGGATAACTTTTACATCAATATCAGAATTAGAAAATTTTTAAATATATTTGTTCAGGTTTTAAATCTGTATTAAAGTTTTCTAGCTTAATTTGCATCTTGTTTTGATAAATACAATATACTCCAATAAAGCAAAATATATTGACCATGAAGTTATCTTTAATAAATAACAGGAAACAAAAAGTAAATCTACCGTTCACAAAATTACCGGGCATTTTTCCGAAATACTTTTTTCTTGAAACTATTAATCAAGATACATGGAATCTTTAAGAAAAAATTGAAGTAATGTAATTAAAACATTGTTTTATTGTTCGCATTTCTATTCAAATCTATTTCATTGGAATAAACATGAATTTTATCACACGTATCTAACAGAAATATAATTAATTATTTTAAAAATGAATGATAGTAAATTTTAAGAAGTTAAATTTCTTGTACGCAATAAACAATCAATAGATTTTAAAAACTATTAAGGGAAAAAATTAACTAAATTGCTTAAAATATAACAAAGATATAAGACAAACTTGCTAGAAAAATTTAATTATAAATGATTGGGCAAATTCATTAGCTTTTCTGTTAGTAAAAGTTTCTAATATAAGTATTTAACTATGTTTTTAACTGCTGAAATTGTTTAACTGTCTAGAAAATGAAAACAGAAATTTTTAACATTCTTCAGTAAAAACAGGATACAATCAAATTTAAATTATTTCATTGTTTCTAATAATTCTTGCATCCAATTTTTAGTTACATGACATCAGAAAATACGTTAGAGTATTTTTGTTAAAATTTCTATTTAATGAATGTGTACCCATAAGATAAACAATATTTAAGATCCCTATCATTATCTATAATTAATAAATTTTATCTTTAGTTTTTTCCCTTACAGGTATGTGTTTTAGACAGAAAACAAATGAGAAAATAAGTAATAAAAACATTTAATTCATCACTTAAAAATTTATACGAACAGTATATACATATGCAAAATTAGATTATTACTAATTCCATCGTTTTTTCTTTCTAAAATTATCTTTCGGATAACGAGATCTTTTTTGTTCTCTGACAGACACTTCAACAGCAGATTTTGCAGAAGAAGATGCAGCATCTGTAATGAAAAATAAACTCAAATTTGTTGCATTCAAAATAACCAATTGCAGTTTGAACTTAAACCAAAAGTTTTAAAATTTCTGTTAATAGGTAATAAATTTATAACATTCTCTATAATTAGTAGTTATGGTTAATAACTTGCATAACATTTAAACAAAATATATGCTTATACAGTAATGTAAGTATTAAAATTAATTAATTTTAAATATTATTTATAGATCTACATGAAGTGCAAATAAACAAAATGTTAACATTGTTATATCTACACACACCTACAACAATTCAATCACTTAACTTTTATTCTTCCAGTGATGAACTTTATTCCTTTGCTCATTTCAATTTTTAACTTGAAATTTGCTAACATTTAGTAACTTGACATTAGAGTGTTATGCCAGGCATATCACAAGAGATATTATTTATTCAATTATAAGTCATATGTAACATTTCAATATAAAATGATAAAAGCATACTTCTAAATACATTTTAATCACATTTTGAATTATGACATCAAAAGGAGCTAATTCATCTAGAATTATAACTATGTATTTACACAGAAAAAAAAAAGATAATATGCATTTTCAATAATCACTGATTTCATAATTTGAAATAAATAATCATGATGATATATAAAAAAAAAGCAAAACATTACAAGTTGAAAAGTTAACAAAACTTTGAAAACTATTAACTGGAGCTATTTAGTTCATTCTCATTTATTTGACATTCTTAATTTTAATTTGATAACATATATTTAAAAATTAATTTGAATTCACTCAAAAAGAGAAAAAATATAGCATACCATCTTTGTCTTTAGCTTCCCACAGAGCATTGCGAACAAATCTCTTAGCAGCATCTTTATTCAGAACTGGAGCTTTATCTTTATCTGATATTTCTTTAACTGTTTGCATAAAACTCTTGTATCTCTCCTAAGAAAAAAGTAATTCAAAGGAAACTTTAAAAATGAATAGTCAATAAACTAGAGGCAACATTTCTAAAAATGTTTCTTGACATTCAAACTGGAAAAGCTTTCAAAAAATTATGAAAGTAAGTTACATTGGAAGTGCTGAATGTCAAACTGATCGCTTCCTCATCATTGGAATGCTCCAATAAAATCAGATTTGTTATTATGCAGTTAACAATTGCCTAAACTGTGTTTCATAAATATATTCAAAGTTACAGCTGATTGATATGTTGTGATGTGACTTCCTTCATTCTGCACTAAATAATCAGTTAATTTTATAACTTAAAAATTCAATTTTAATGTTTTTATTAAAAACATTTTAAATTTTATTTATCTTTTCTTCACTTAATCAGTATCTTTAGTTTCATAACATGCAACCACAAAAATCCTTCTGATTGGAGCTACTAAACATTATTCTATTTCTATCAACATGCACATAGAAAATTTATTCTGAAAATGATACATATTTTTTTAAAGATATGATCTCTTCCTTAACAGAAAAAAAGGAAACAATAAAACATTACTTACTCATCTTAATAGTTTTATGAAAGGATAAGCAAAAGTTATAAATCAGATGCATAAGTTAACTAAGATGAACTAATAAATTCAATAACTATTATTTACATTCAATTTATCCAACTAAAACTATTACATTGTTAAATATTTTGTGCACAATCCTGATACACTAACATTGAAGTATTTCATAACTTCCTCAAGAGTCATCTAAATAACCGAGAAATTTATTGTGAGTAAGAGTTAAACATATATACTTAAAGTATTCATAAAGAGTTTATAAGAATACTGAAATTTATGTAAAAATGAATATTGCTTGAATAAAGCATATTACAACATATGTAATTTAACAAAAAACTTGGATATTTTACAAGTACATGATGAATGGCTACTTTCTTACATTTTTTACATGTGTGAACCCTCAATCACCTCAAAATTATATTGTATCAATAGCAATTTCATCAAAATGCAATTTACAAAAGGATTTTATTTCATAAATAATGACAAAAGAATAATAGTTTACAGTGAAGATGCAGGACATTTTTTTAAAAAAATATTACATACAACAGGTATAAATCTAGGTTCTACATCTGAAAAAAGACAGGAAACAATTTTAAAAAAACATGCTTTCCAAAAAAAAAAAAAAAAATTAATTAAAATGGCATAAGGCATACTTTCATACTGTTCAAAATATACTGTATAATTTTTCATTAGACATTTTGTAAATAATGAATAATTAATTTAGAACTTACATCCAAAAATGTGTTAGATAGTCTTACTAGAATAACTCTCTTCTACTTCTACACTCAAAAATGCAGTTGAATTGTAGCTTTTTTGAATTAGTATTTTAACGTTTGTTTGCAAAATTAAATAAAGAGAGATAAAGATTCAATGTTACAAATCTAGCAAGCTGAAATATATCTTCTCAGTACCATATTGTAGCACACAAGTTTTTCACTATGAACCATTACATTTAAAAATGAGCTTTGACTAATCAAAAACAAAGTAAACTAATTTCTATCTGATTCAGAACAGAACATTTGGCAAGTGATCGATTTGTAAGAAGCAGGATAAAAGAGATTGGAACAAGCAATATGAAATCATTTGCAGTCACATTAATAAAGAAAATATTGTCTATGTTGCAGCACAAGTTTTATAAAAAAGGAATAACAAAATGAATCAATTTATAAATGAATACAAAATATTATATTAGAAGTGCATGGGGGGGGGGTTAAAAATAACTTTAAAAAGTCAAGCAACATGTTTCTATATTGCATTCAGGGTTTTCAAGACTTGTACAAAATAGCTCTTTCTATCAAAAAAATAGTCCTTCATATATTTTGAGTATATTAATTGACCAATTATACCTGAATATTTGATATCCTTTTTCATGAAAAGAGACATTTAAAAGCATGTAAAAATTCAATACTGGTGGAATGGTAACAATTAATTCAAACAAGTAATAAATGTCATAAAAAATTAGTTTAGAACATGCTTGTCTAAAGTGCGGTCCAAAAGCTTTTAAAATGCAGCCCAAACGCAAAATTATGAAAATATTTAAATTTATACATTTTTACTAAAAAAAATAAATGTTTGCAATATTTTTCATACAAAATTAATTTGTTAAAATTATTTTGAAATAATAATTTAAATAAAAACATCTTAGAAAGCCATGAAAATTGACGTTTCGAATTATGTGCATATCCACTTGACGGGGAATGTTTTGAAGAGTTCCAACATTTGTATGCAGTATATTGCACTGTATTTTGATTTCCTAATCCTTTTGGACAAGGAAGCCCTTCAGAGAAAAATAGGCCAATCTTATTTTCTCTAGAAATAAATTGCCTTCAAATCTTCAAATGGAATGCATTGAACTGCAAAGTGACATTCAACTGAGAGAAAAATTTGGGAATGTTTCTTTACTGGAGTTTTATAAAGATTACCTACCTCGCGATAAATATATTAATTTTCACAACCATGCTTTACTTAATGTCTTCAGCTTTTGGCTACATTTGTTGAACAGTTATTTTCAAGAATGAAGCATACAAAAAACAAAAATAGGACAAAGATCACTGACAAACATCTTGAAAAGGCATTAAGAATTGCAACCTCATCTATTGAACTCAATATCGATTTGCTTGTTCAACAAAAGCAAATTCATCCATCTCATTGATTTGAATTTTTTCCATCTTTATGAAACTTAAACTAGATGAAACGAAACTTTTACAAATTTAAAATAAACATGTACCTATACATATCTAATTCAAATTTTAAAAAAAATTATAATAAAAAAAGGTTAATTTATTTTAATAAAACTACATAGTTAATTTTTTATTTCAATTTGTTGAAAAAAATATTGTGTGTGGCCCAGCAAATTATTTTTGTTGCAATGTGGCCCTCAAACGGTCATAGTTTATACACTCATGGTTTAGAACAAGATAAAAGAATACTTATACCTTGCATAAATTATAATTACAGTTCCCCTTTTCCTTTTTTAATGATGCAAGTATTTTATCATTAATTGTTGAATAAATATTTAAAAGGATTGAAATTTAAATATTGTCTTAAAGTGTGCTCAGCATATTTGAAAGTTACAAGAACAAAAAAAAAAAAAGGAAAATTGTTTCTCAGCCTTTTTTTTCTTCATCCTAATACTTTAACTCTCCTTTTCTTGCTCCCTTTTAATTTGCTCAATATGAATGCCAGTTGATAGCATTAACAGGTACATAAGCTAGACAAAAAAGTTAATTTACAGCCTTGACCTATCTACCCGTCTTCTTCAAAATCTCCAGATAGAGAGCAATGTATAGTCTTCGGGACTGTTAGAAAATTCTTGCATTTCATACACGTTATAGATTGTCTAAACAAAGTCAACACTATTAAGAGATTACAAAATCATCTTAATTTATTTAAAGGAACAAAAAATCCCCCCCCTCCAGAAAAGCCATACCTTTTAATGTCATTTACCCTCAGTTCAATGCATTCAGAGGAGGGAATTTTGTACCTAGATAGTTTGAGAGTGTTGTTTGGGGAAATGTCAGTAAAACAGAAAGCAGTTTAAGACAGACAGAGCAGTGAGTGAAAGTGAAGTTTTTTGGCACAAGAACAAAGATAAAAAAAAGGGGGGAAGGAAAATGGTGCACTAAACAAGATGTAACTGAGGTCTAGATATTTGGAAGAAAGGAAAAAAAAGGAAGAAGAAGAAGAATTTAGAAGCAGAGGGTCGAAAATAGAGAAGGATCTTTTTATGCCAAAATAATAGCATTTTAGAAATAAACAGCATAAAAAAATAAAAATTTATATTTACACATAAAATATAAAAGAATAAAACAAATCTTGTTTACACATAATTGACAAAATTTACATTCAAAAATATATATTTATACATCATTCTAATCACACAGGTGACTTTTGTTACAGGACTGTATGAAGGTTTTCGAAGCAAAATGTTATCTATTACAAGCATGCATGTTGGTATAGACATAATTTAAGTTTTGATTAAGTTTAATTCGCTTTCTAAAAGAATTTCAATGGCTCAAGGGATTTTTAATGTTTTTTTCTTTAACATGGAAGATTCATCTAAAATTTTAAAATTCAAAGCAATAGTTTCCTTCAGTGTCTTGATCTTAGTACCACATCAATTAAACATGGTATGATTCAAGATAATACAAGCTGTTCATCAGCATTTTTTATTAAACCGTTTTGCATCCGTCTTTCAGGGTAATGTGAATGAATGACCAGTTTCTAGATTTATGATATGTATGTCAATAGCAGTTCCGTACATCAAAACAGCTTTTATAAGTTTGTCCTTTTTATCAGCAAACAAGCAGTCAGAATAGATTAAATTCCCCTGCTTTTCAGGACAATTTCAATTTTAACATCCTTGTTTTGAAAATCTAGCAAGAAAGAAAAATATGTACTGAAATACAAGAAACCAAATGTTCACAGAAGTGCTGACAGAGTTTGACAAAACAAAACTAAAAATTATGTGTAGTTATCATGAAGTACTGATGTCAGGTTGTGAGAATTTGATTTACTCATAACTTTGGCGACTTCTAGCAACAAGTGGGGTTCCCCAATTACACACAAAAAAAAATTGTACATCAAGACACAAAATAAATTAATTAATCAAATTAAATATAATATAAACTATATATATTTAATGTATAAAAGAGTTATTCTTAAGCTGCATACATACCAGTTCTTTTTTGATATCATGTTCTTTAGGATTTATGCCAAGTGTATTCAAATACACTGAAAACAGAATTAAATTGCTTTTATAAATTGAATAACACACTCAAAAACATTTTAAAGTATAAGTAACAATCTTCCAAATGTACATTTTCAATAAATCAATGAAATATTTTTACTCATTTAAAATTAATATTTAATATAAATTTGTTGTTTGAAAAAAAATTAAATAAATATTCAAATACAAAGTATTGAAAAATATCAGATTTTACAAGTAAATTCAAGTTTTAAAGAAATTAAATTTAAGACAGTAAATGAATAGTAACTTGTTAATTTAACCTATTAAGTTAAACAAAAAAAAAAAAAAAAAAAAAAAATGAAGCTAAAAGTACATTTTTAGATGTAATTTTTCTATAAAATAAGTAAAAGAAAATTTTACAAATTCAAAAAATAGTCAAAGTATTGAAATGATTAATCATTTTATAAACAACTAAACTTCATGATATTTAAATTCAGAGATTTTGACATTCAGTTCACAAGACCATTTGAAATGTGGCATAACATTGCTAATGAATTTTACGCCTATAATATCTATATATAAATCAACAAATTTCAGTTCACACTTTAATTCATCACACTTTTTAGTCCTTTCTTTAATTCTGTAAAAATAACAACCACGGTTACAAAGTTAATTAATTCTCTTAAGTATAAACCTTGTCTAAATTTTCTTAAAACTTTATAAAATATTCAACTGCTTGCCATGTGTGTGAATTGGAACATTTTTCAACATGAAGGAGTTACAGTTACTAAAAATATTAACATTTAAAATGAGAAAAACCAAATGGCTTAAAATGATTGCAATTCATTTACTCAGAGAAAATTTTCAAGCATGTTCGGAAGGGTAGACAGAATTGAAAAACATTACTTTTACCTCCATAATAAGGATAAAGACCAATTTTAATTCTTTTACAAAAAGGATAATATCACACACACACACACAAAGAATAATATATTTATCATGATTGTTATTATATGAATGATTTTACTGTGCTTTTTATTAGTTTTTATATTTTATGACACTACTTTTTTGAAATAAATATATGCATGAATCTGTCTGTCAGTCTGTCCATACACTAAGCCCCTTTAAATGTAGTCCACTTCCTTCTAGTCCTTTGAATGACCATCTTATAACAAATCAAATATACCTTAAAAATTCCAACATTACAATTCATAAAAAAAAAAAAAAAAAAAAAAAAAATTTGAATTAAAATTTTAAAAAAAAAAAAAAAAAAAAAAAAAAATTTGCATTGCTATTTGTAAATATAACAATGAGTTATAAAGTATGTCAAACCAAATGAAACTATACAATAAAAAATAAGTACTATCTTACACCAATTCTACAGCAAATATTGCAATAAAAACACATGGAGTCCAAAATAATAGGAAGAAAAGTCTCTATTTTATACATCAAAGCAAACATAAAAATTAATACAAAAATTCAGGTATAAAGATTTGATATGTATAAAAAGCTACAATATAAAATGAGGACTATATACTCCATTTCAACTTAACTCAGCAGCATTCGGAAAGGTAGAAAATATACCAATCCGCTTGAAAAATAATTCTATCTTGTTTTGGAACTTCAAATGAAAAAAAAATGACCTGGTGCCACAAATAAGCACAGAAGACTAATAAAGTATGAAGACTACATTGCAAAGCATTCAACAAAACATTCATAGTTTTTACAATGAAATGAGATTCCCATCTTAGACAAAAAAAAATGAAAAGATTGAACAAGGTTACCAATATTTTTTCAAAAAACATTAGACAGACTACCTTGTACAGGATATTGAAAGACATAGGATTTTCATTTGAAAAAAGGAAAAGACCAGCTGTGCTTCTTGAAAGACAAATTACATTAATCATGTAATCAAAAAAGAGATTTGGGAAATCAATGGACTTGTTGACGAAATGTAGGGAAAATCAAAAGTTAAGAATATCTGCGAATAGTGATTCAGAACTATAGAATAGTGATTCAGAACTATAGAATA
>BMAW01118669.1:626598-686266 GCA_019974015.1 Nephila pilipes
GAATAGTGATTCAGAACTATAGAATAGTGATTCAGAACTATAGAATACTGATGAACATGTGATA
Organism: Nephila pilipes; assembly: GCA_019974015.1. Classification (NCBI taxonomy): domain Eukaryota; kingdom Metazoa; phylum Arthropoda; class Arachnida; order Araneae; family Nephilidae; genus Nephila; species Nephila pilipes. The sequence continues at coordinate 626,663 of BMAW01118669.1, forward strand.
ATACATGTGATGCAAATAATATTGTTGCAATACAAATATTTTTCTCCTCGTCACTAATATTAATAAAGAAGTTTGATTTGGTATTTTAAACTACCTTATTTGTAAAACTATTTAAAATACAATAAATAGTATCAGCGATTTTTAATGATTCGTACAGCTAATTTGGAGATAAGTTTGGTAATGAATTGGATAAAGATACATAAACATGATAGAAATTTTTGTTTTATTAACAGGGATAATAAATGAGCTTATTGAATTAGAGATACATACTTATAATGAAACAAGTAAGTTTTTTGTGCACATTTTTCCTCTCCTCGCCAAATTTGGCGAATTTCGTTGATTATAGTCACCCCCTTTTTCCAATGCAACATGAATTTCTATGACAACAGCTGTAAATCGCTCATCATAGCTTTTTCAGTGTACCAAGTTAAAGTGAAACAGAGTATAATTTAATATCTAACCCTCCATTACTGACTCTAAAATTTTATATTTAAAATACATCAAAATGTAAAATTAGAAGCTGCAAGTTATTCTTAGGAGGGAGAAAAACAAGCAATCATAGAGTAAATAATTATACAATTTATTTTTTCTTATGTCAAATTTATATTTCATAACTTCAAACAGATTTCATAAAAATCAGACAACTTAAAAAATTTACACACCAAACTATTTTTTTAAATATAAAAATTTTATTATTTAAGACATTTTATTTCTTTCAACCACTTGAGGTTCTCAATTATTCATTCTCATTAAAATCAAAGAACTGTAAATTTTTCTTCTTTTATTTAATTTTTAATCCAGGAAGAAAATTTATAGTTCTAAAATATATGATAAAATTTTAATATAAACCTCCATTTAAATTTCATGTTAACTGATTACAATATTTTAGTGAAAGAATTGGAACCATTTGCACTCCACTTTCAAATTTTAATATTTATTCCCTAAATTAAATGCTATGATATATTTGATTCCATTGTTTGTTAATTTTATAAATGTATCTTTAAGTTTCAATATTCCATATAACTGTCACTTAAATTTGCAAGTCCTTTTTTTCTACTCCTTAAGATTTAGCAAAATTATATCTTATTGCTTATATAATCATCATAAAGTTCCCTCAAAATTTTACAACTTCAATAGAATAAATTAGATCCAATTTCATATAGTTAACCACAAGTTGAAAGCTTCTTTTAATGCAAGGTTATTTAAATTACAGATACATCCTACAGATAACAAAAATATATGCAGTAAAAATATTTAAAACCAAACATTTGAAATTTTTATTAATGTTTAAATTTGAAACTGGATTAGAATATTGTATATTAAAATATGTAGCATTAATTAATATAATAAAAATTGAAAAAAAAATGTAACATTATTAAACTTACTCCAGAATAATGAATTCAAAGCATAACCACTGGTTAGGTTCAGTCTTGCTTTATCAAGAGGTTTAAGCTAAAAGAGAAAATATATAAAATAATTATGAAATTTTTAAGAAACAACTCTTCATGAACTAAAGAAAAGATATAAAAATGCCATTGGAATAAAGTAAAAAAAAAATATTTTCATACACACTTAACAAAATATTTTATATAATTTCTAACAATGAATTTTTTGAGTCAAAAAGTTTGATATGAAAAGTCTTATAAAATTTATTTAAATATGATTATGAAAATGAATACATAAATTAGAGATTTTAAATTTTATTTTGATTTAATTGACATTGACAAAATATACATAAACATATACAGAAATAGAGAAACACAGTTACAGAATTCAGCTCAGTTTACAGTGTTTCAGTAGAGCCTGAATCAATCTTTTAGTAGAATTCAGCAAATTGGATGACAAAATGGAATTTAAAATCAATATTTTCTCTAACTTAGGCTAAGTTTTTCTTTTGTTTTCGTTGTTAGGGTAATGGCCGAGTGTAAAATTATTTGAATCAAATTTAATTAAATATATCTATTATAAAATTTATATAACCAAAAAAAAAAAATTAGTTTACATAAGTTAAATAAATTAAACCTAAAGATTTATTTCTGGTTTTGTTTGAACAGATGTTGCATTAAAGTAGAGCTTCTCAAACTGTGGGTCATGACTCACTAGGGTTGAGAGTCAATTTTCGGGTCGCCAGAAGAATTTGAATATTTTTTCTATCAACAATTTTCAAAAATGTGATGTGGGCCTTGAAATCTTTATCAAGCCATATGGTAGTAACAAGACAAAAAGTAGTGCAATATGAAAGTAAGCAACTTGAGACGACAGACAAGAATTGATAAAACAAATGTTTTTTTTAAGTGTGAGTGACATATATCAAGAATCAGCATTTTGTACATAACACATCTGTCCTGTTGCTTATATTTCCAATCTGCAACTTTGCTTAAGGTCAAAAGTATAAGAGCTTATGGAGTTCTTTGTTTAAAAGGATTTTCTCAGTAGAGTAAGAAATAAGAAGAAAAAAAGATGAGATAATGATGATATGAGATTGATTTTTCAACCCTAAGTTTGTAGCTGCCAATCAGCATAAAAAAAAATCAAAGTATTGCAATACTCATAGAAGCAAAGCTGGAATTCCCCAGGGACAACCTTTCAGGTGTACAAATGAACTCGCAATGAGCCGGTTTAGGGGTATGAGAAGTTTGAGGAAAATTGAACAATCTAATTGGGTGAACATTTATGAATGGGAAAAAGAAGGGATTTATGGAAGAGAATTTAGGGAAATTAAATGCTTCCTTCAATCCAATGATCATAGGATTAAAATATTTAGCAAATTCTATTTTATGGGTAAAAATTGTACATTATTGCATGTTCCTATAAATACGACATGAGAAAATGTAGCAATTGAGATGTTAGATTTACGTGGATGAAGTCAAAGATTTTGAAATTTTGACAAAGAAAGATAAAATCTTATTGAGCCCATCTGATCATAAAACCAGGATGTAAGGAAAAATTTTGAAGAAATTTAAAGGGAAGAAAAATATGTAAGGAATTTAAAATCAAGAAACAAGACCAGCAAGCAACAGATTTAAGCAATGACCCTTTTAAATCCTTGACTGCAGGCAGGCATGCTTCATTTTTGTGATAAGAAGCTTAGAGCATCATGCTATGCTAGTTTATGGGGATGAGTAAAAATCCAAAGGTAACACTGAGCTTGGATGGCCAATCTCTAAAATTTTTGAAGAAGTTATCTTGGATGCTTTGTTTTGCTTAAGATTATGTTTCCAAACATTATCTTAGACTTTGAGAACCTAACCAGAAACTCCTTGTCACAATGAATGATCAATTTAGTTTGCATATGCATAAATTGCAAAATGGTTTATTAATGTTCTGGTTACTCATTGTGTTTAATTTTTGTTGTCTCCTTGTCTAGTATGTTTCTGACTTCTTAGCATTATGACTTTCATGTAATGAAATTAATCCCCAAACTGAGCGAGTTATTTGCATACAAAAAAATGAACCCAATTAATTACATCAGCACATGCAGAAAAAGCATCCTGAGTGAAAAAATTAATCTCTTGAATTAAAAAAAAAAAAACCTGAAGTACTGAAAATTTTAAAAACAAAATATTGCTCCCAGCAATAAAGGATGCAGTTGAAGTTCAGTATAGTGAAAAGAACTTAAAGGAAGTTGAAACAATACCACTTCAACTAATACAGTAGATTGCAGAATTAATTAAATGCTCCACAGACAGGAAATCAATTGCTCCAAAGAGTTACTGAAATTAAATTTTTCTCACTACATCTGGATGAATCTACTGATATACAAGGTTTGTACCAGTTGCTCATTTTGCTATGTTACTTATAGAACAACAAATCTCCTAAAGATACATTGTCAACCAATTATTCAAAAGAATTAACTTGAGTCTTGAAAAATATTCAAGACTCTCTATACTTAATATAAGATCCAAACATTATATCAGATGGAATGTGATGGGATATGTACAGATGTACAAAAGTTGGTTGGGATATGTACAGATGGTAGGAGGTAAAAGAATGTTGCGACTCAAGTGTTTGCAGTTACTCGAAATACATCATAGATTAACTGCAACTATCACAGAGAGGCACAAATATCAAAATCTATACCATATGAATTATAAAATGTTTCAAACATAGCTGTTAAAATACTGAATTTAATAAAATCAAGATCATTACAATCAAGCTTATATAAAAAGCTTGTGAAGGGATGGGAAGCAATCACTTCTGCACTATTTGCAGAAGTGATTACTTCTATTAAGTGAATTAGCTATTAAGAGAGCAAGTGTTAATAAAACTTATGGAATTCTGTGAAGAAGTCACAATGTTTTTGGGTGATAGAAACAAATCTGAAAAATCATTGTGCGATCTAAATTTGAGAGTTGAGGGAAGATGTTACAATACCAAAACAAATTATTAGACATTATTTAATACTTAGATTTTAAAGATGTTAGATTTAATTATTGTTGTGTTAGAAATTTACTAGTTATAAATTTACATCAGTTAAAAATTTTATTGTACATTATCTCAAAATGACCCACCAGCCAAAACAAAAACAAAAAAGGCTCGGCTTTAGTATCGCTCACCTAAATTTTTCACCAAAAAATACCGCCAAGTTTGCCAATAAAAGATCATTTGTATCAACCCATACCATAGCCTGTCGGATGGCACTCTGAGCAATACCTAAGTTTTAAGAAATAGTTTTTATATGAAAAAAAGAAAATAAATCAAATTTCCAAAATTACAAAATTCTAAAATTGTCTCAAAGAAAATATACAATACTATGATTAAAAGATCGGGTTCACTATATCTTGTTAATTGTTTTCTGTATGATGGGTAAAATATTTTGTACATATATATTTAAAAATAGCTCTTAAATTTAAATGCAAATATATCTGAAAAATCATGCCCATATTCAACTTAAAGGGAAAGAAGAACTTTTTGACTAAAAAAATTATTTTATAGTTCAATAAAATGATCGAAATATCATTATTAGGAGCACAAAAAAAATTTCCTAAGTTGTACAAATAATTTTTAAAACATAAATGTCACAAAAAGATAGAATCTTAAACTCGGTATATAGTTTCACCTTCCTATCCTAGTACCCTTAAAAATATCTATAAATTTGGAACATGCATTTTTATTTTTTGAACATGGAATTTTGTTGGAAATTTTGATGGTAAACATTTTTAAAACACGATACTAGGCGTAAAAAAAAAAAAAAAAATGGTGTCAAATTCAGCAGCTGGGCGATACCAAGGCTGTTCCCAAAAAAGTACTCATTTTTTAAGACGTACGACATAATATAAAGATATTTTTAACATGTATTTTACATGAAATAACATTTAAAAGTCACACTTATAAACTTAAATAGTTACAATCAATACGAATTTTAAAAAAAGTAATAATTTTCTGACAATTATACAAAGTCAAAGACACTCCTTGTGAAATATACATTAGTGTTGAAGATGAAAAATAAATTGCAGTAAATAACCCAAATACATTTTCAAAATTAGTAATAAATATAGCATTTAAAAGATTGTTCATTTCACAAACAAAGTAATACACTGCCTAATGCAATCTCATAAATAGACAACTAAGAATATACCGACTGATACCTTTATATCGGTAGAATTAACATTTGTAGTAGTTATGGGTGTCAAAATTTCTCGCATTTTTTCCAATGATTGGTGAAAAGACTGAAGTTTATCGATTATTTCACCAGGAATATGCAAATCATCTTTCTCCCCGGCCATAGTGCAATTTTTCTAAATTACAGATGAAAAGAAAAGTTATACAAGTAAATTACAACAGAAAATGTGTTTCTATTGTATCTAATTTAAACGTGCCAATGCGTTATATTTACATTGTTTGAGAAACAACTGATTGGATCAGGTTGAGTTGCACTGCATATTTTGAGGGATTTCAAGAGAGTTTTTTTTTTATTATTATTATTGTTTCGATTCATAATTGCGTGAAGCCTCATGAACCTATTTTAATATTTGGAAATTTATAATAAACAATAAGATTGAAAATAAATTCTCTAAATATGAGTCTAAATAAAAAAAAAATTAAAGTAAATATTTCTTTTAGATGATGGACTCGAATTTAATTGTAACCGTATTGTTTTTTACTTCTCATTTACATTCGGATAATTGGCCTTCTGCTATAAGCATGCTACGTTCGACGTAAGTAGTAGATTTTTTTGCTGTATGTCCTTTAAATAAAACTGCATTAAATAATTATAATTTTTTTTTATTTTCTTTCTAACGATCAGTGTTGTCACTAATATAATTTTTCTCTTGAAACTATTGTGAGATTTAATATTGGCAAAATCTGGTATTATAAATCGACGTGTACTAGCTGTCATAACCGGTTCTCTTTTTAAAGATTTAATAAGATCGAAGATTCCTATTTATTATTTGATAAATTCAAATAACGCAGTTTCAAATATAATTTATGTGGTTTGTGATGTATTGCTAACAATTCTGTCACTAACTGCTTGGTAATGTTTGGTCTTGTTAATGTTATATATGCAATACATTATGTTAACTAGTATGATTCAACAACACTAGAAACTTATGAACTTTGTTCATTATTTGAAAGATTTGTTGTAAAGTTTGACTGATAACATGAAAGGACTAGATAAAATGTATTCCCTAGAATTTGTTTCTTTGTAATGTATCGTTTAACTGTCTGTTAGGTATCTTTTGAATACTCAACTCTAGTTCATATTCTTGTTGAAAACAATGATATTGGTGAGGCTTTATTCGAGTTATATAAATTTTTTTTTTTTTTTACTTATTCATATTTAAGTACAAATTCTAATTATTTATGCTTTATCGGAATTTCGAGTAGAATTTTAAACAGTCGGTAACTTATCAAATGCATTTGGCATTGTCATTGCTTTTCTAAGAATTTTTGATGTCTGTTTTGACGTGCTTGTTTGCATTTTATTTAAATATTCTAAGTTCGAGTCAAAAGATGTTTATTTGACTTTTTAATATATAGATTTTCTGTCTTTCCAATAAGTATGCGCATCAAATTTTCAAAATGGAAATTAAGAAATGGTGAAATAATTATTTTAATCATTGTTATGTTTGCTGTTGAAATAATTTGATTGATCTTGTTTGGGAAAAATCTTTGTGTTTAATAGCTTTCTTGATTAATTTTAACTATAGTGTTTATTTCAATATTATTTGATATATCTGAAACATTTGTTCCAATCATATTAGGAATTCATTCTAGAAATATCTTCTTGGTATTCAAAATGTATATCAAAGGTAAATTCTTCCAATTTTCTTTGGTTCAACTCTAATTAACATATTTTTAAAGGTATATGTCATCAAAAGATATATTAATATCTTAACTAGAATAAGAAAACTAAGTATTTGAATCTAAGAAAATTAAATATCTTAAAACAGTTTAGATTAAATATTTCTGTGAATTTTTCTCTCCCTTCAATAACCTGCTGTTGTTTTATTTACAGTCTTGTGCAAAACTTAAGTAACAAGTGGTGTTTTTTTTTTTTTTTTTTTTTTTTTGGCCAAAACTCCACAAGTAATCATCTGAGACATAAAATTCAGAAATGAGAGACAGCATTTTGTACTCATATGGTGATGAAAGCTTAGTTGCACAAAAATGAATACAATGCATATAGTATGGAATCAAACAAAAAAGGTTTTATTGAACTCATAATATTGTTATGCATGATTGTCTGTCCAAGAGGAAGAACAAGCAAATGTTCCTTAGTATGAGATATGCCCTCCCCTTACTGCAATAGTTGCTTTGCATCATCTCTGTATACTCGGCACCAGATTGTCCAATAGCTCTTTAGGTAAGAGTGCCCATTCTTCAATCAGCATCTATTTCAGTTGTTTGTGTTCCCCAGAGGATGTAATCGTGCTGCAAGGCGTCTCCCCAAAGCATCCCACACATGTTCTATTGGATTCAAATTGGGGGAGAACGCTGGCCAATCCTTTCAAGTGATATCTTCACTTTCCAGTGGCTGCTGAACATCAGCAATCCGTTGTGGCCATTTGGTGTGGTGTGAAAGTTGGCAGAGGGGGTGCCAGCTCAGGTGTCGTCCTCGTCACTTGACCGAGGTTCAAAATTATGAGGTCCGTCACCAATAGCCCTCGTTTTGCTTCTTGTGTGACGTTAATAAAAACTAAAAATCAAACTGGTGTGGCCATGCATTGTCATCCATAAAAGCGAAGTCTGTTCCAATAGTACATCAGGACAGAAGCACATGAAGGATTACCTCCTTATAATAGTAATCTCCAGTTACAGAACCTCTATTGAAAACGGGGAGCTCAGTCCACCCGTTCAGCACAATACCTCCCCTGACGACAACTCCAGGACCACTGTAATGGTCTCTTTCTGTGATGTTACTGAATCACGTGTTCATTGTACTGATTGCAATAATTCCTTTTCTACAATTTCATGGCTGTCTGCTTAAAATTTACATTGCTGTTTAAATTTTGCACAACTGTGTATTTATGTAGTTTATGTATTTTTAAAAATATCTTAATTACATATCTTTCTTTTTAAATCCTTTTTATGTTATCAAATTTTTAGAATTCTAAACTATTGTTAAGAGTATTTTGATAGAGGTAAGTGTGATCACCATAAAATGTTGTCTAATTTGAAAATTCAGTCCATGTAATGTTTGGTCCCAATTTTTCACTTTTCTGTGTTCTTAACTAAATTTTATAAGTCGAACAAATATTTTTTTCTCTTGACTGTTTTTTAGTTTTATGAAATTGTTGAAAATAAGGATTTCTTTAAAATCTTTTTCATTTATTCATATAGGATGAATAGGGTAGCTGGTTTTGTTTTATTTATGTGCTTCATGGGGGCTTTTGCTCATCAACAGCCATATCAAGCTCCACCTCAACCAGCTTACCAACAGCAGGTACCCCAACATGCACATCATCAAGCTGCAGGTATACCTCAAGGAACTCAACCTCCTCAAGGTCATCAGGCTAATTTACTGAGAGATAAAACTCATGTTCAAGATAGAGAGTAAGTTAATTTAGTTTTTAATGAGTAATATTTTGAATTGTGTATTGTATCTAAAAGAGTAAAATTTATGTGCAAAAGTTGAAATTAAATAGTTAAAATTATTAATTATCCAGATTTTAATAAATATGAATTTCTGATGACAATGTTCTATTTGTTTAGTTATCAAAAAATGTTAAATATTTGAATGAGTATTTTTGATAATGAAACATTAAATTTTAATTGGTAACATCTTAAGGCTATCTATGTTCCATGTTAAAGAACAAGATCAAAACCCTTAATATATTTTCAGGTAGCAAAACGTCTTGGTATTCACATAAGCATGTATAATTTCAGCATGTGTCTAATTTTATCTTTCAACATCCTTAAAAATTGGAACCATTCCACATATTTTTTTTCACTTCCACATGCAAAGTTAATTCCATAAGCAGTATAATATTAATCAATGCAACATAATATAAGATGCTAAAAGAACATATTTTAAACCTTATAAAATCAATAATTTCCAACAAAAATTAATGCATTAAAACATGTTTTTCTCTTTGTTAATGAAGTCAAAGTATATTCTTCTACCTGAAAGACATTTCTCGATTAAGTTTTCTATTTTAAAATTTGGTAAAAACAGTCTTAACTATTTAGCACAAGAAATGAACTTAATAATGAACTTAACTATTAGCTGTTGCTGTATACAATTCAGGCTCATTAAATTTCTCTAAATGTTTCATTCTGTTCACTAGTAGATAAGTTGTTATCTAAACATTGTTTTATTGCTTGCTAAATATATTTATTTATTTTTTTGTATTTTTGTAATTTCGAAGGAAAATGTTATATAAAAGTATACCATGGGAAATCTGTGTAGTTTATTTTCTTGGAAATACTCTTTATTCATTTTGTTAAAAGTTATTTTATAAGATCTAGTGTAATGAACTATTTTGCGTGACTAGTTGTGGGTTCGGGGCTCCCGTACCTGTTAAATTCACCCATTGACATGCTGTGGAAATTCAGAGAAAGGATGCCATCATAGGTGTAAACCTTGTCGCTTGACAGAGATTCAAAATTTTGAAGTGTGTCACCAATAGCCCTTGTGTTGCATCCAAGTGTGAAATTAGTAAACAGTAAAAAAATATTTATTAAACCAAAGATTGGATCCTATGACAATCAATTAAGAATTGTTTTTTAAAAAAAATTTGTATTGACAAGTAGATTTAAAAAATATTTTAAGGGAGGAAAGACAAGGAAGCTAATTTAAATATATATTGCATGATTAAGAATTAGTTTTTGTAGTTTTAAAAGAAACTTCAGATTTTTTGTTAACTATTCTTATTTCATTCTCATAAAATTATATTCAACTGTTTGTTATGTTTTAATTATTCTGTATTTTTAGGCATATTAAAGAACATTTACAAGGGGTAGTGAATCAACCTGATGTCAGTAAAATGACAGAAGAAGAACTTCAATTCCATTATTTTAAAATGCATGATAATGATGACAATAACAAACTTGATGGCTGTGAATTGATTAAATCTGTTCTTCATTGGCATGGTATGTTCACAATTACTACTTAATTAAGAATTAAATTGCTTTTAATCAAGTGACAGTATAATATTAATATAGATTTAATTCAAATACACTAAGTTTAAACTTTTAAAAACATTTATCTCTAGTTTATTCTTTTACATTAAATGGTTTCTTTGAGGAAATTTGGTTATTGTTTATTTCTTATTGTTCTAAGCTGTTGTAAGGAATAGTCATAATTCTTTTATGTATTTATAATTTTTTTAAATAGATAATACAAAATTATAAATTTATTACTTTAGTTACTTTAGAAAATAAGTGCTTAAAAAAGAATGATCAATGTGTATAGTTAAACAAGGCTTAATTTCAAGGGGATTATCCATAAATGAGCATTTCGTAACTTCTTGAGCCAAAATTTATGAACAAAGAAATTAGAAGTATAGGTTATAATATTTTTTTTAATAAACCTATTAAAATGTAATAAAATGGAATAAATTTATGTAACATCAGATATAATTTTATCAGAATATTTGCATTGTGAAACGTTTTGATACATATTAGAAAGTTTTACACTGAAAATTATCTCTTGCAGTTATATATATTTTAGAAAATAAGATACTTACTGTCATATTAATAGAAATCACCAAAAAAAAAAGTGCAATTCTGAAAATCTGACTCCAGTGCTTCATGAAAACAAATCTTGCAGTTTTATTTTGGCAACCTGCATTGTCATTAACATCTACATTTGGTTTTTGATAATTTTTAATTCAATCTAAAAATATTATATTAAGAAACTTTAGGTTAAAAATATATGAAAACTTAGAAAATTTGTTTAACTTATAAAATTTAATATTTATTTATTCTAAAATTAAAGAATTGTTGTACAAAAAGAAACTGAAATATCTGTTCACTATGAAAATTCTTTGAAAAATATTACTAAATAGGCTTTGTGTGTTTGTAAATTTGATTCGTCAAGTCAACAATTAGAAAATAATCTTGTCAGTTTTAACTTAACAAGCATGCTATACAATACATTTTGAACTTCAAAACTGTATGAAAAAAAGTCGTATACTTTCAAAACTTGATGCAATAATGTTCAAAATGAACAACTATTTTGAAAATATTTGTATTTAACTTCATGAAAAGATTTAGGTACAATATCTAATGAAATTTCAAATACTTAATATATATATACACATATGTACCCTTCTAAATTAAAAATATGATAAAGATTTTTTTTTAAAAAAAAATGTGTATGAAGGACAAATAAGTTGGATTCTAAGAGAATTTTGTATTAAATATGAAAATTTAGAGCTATGAGTGCTCATATTGTTAAAGAATAAATGTACTAATGACTACCTGATTCCAAGAATTCCATTTAATGGGTACAGCTTTGGTCATTCTAATTTTTATATGTTCATCAAATATCATCGTCAGATATTGAGAAATTAATTGAATTTTATTATTTTATAGTTGAAGAGAGCAATGCCATGGGAGCAAATGCACCAGAACAAGGAACAACAAAAATTTTCCAGGATAATGAGTTGTCCCTCATGATTGACCCCATTCTTGATATGGATGATAGGAACAAAGATGGTTTTATTGACTATCCAGAATTTGTTAATGCACAGAAATCTAGAGGGTTTTAAAAATTTGTAATTTATCATATGACAATTTTGAATCTCATCAAAATATTGCATTTTTTTTTAAATTTTGTTTGTTTTCAATTCTATTTAGTTTAATTCAGTATTGTTTTATTTTTAGTTTATTTGTCGGGTTTTAAGCAAGAAATGACTACTTATTTACATGCAAGAGAACAATTGTAAGATATTGAGTAAGAAAAGTTTTGATTTTGACGGAATATTGTCTGTTTTTAATGTATTTTTAAACATTCCATGTGAAATCAATTTTATATCATATGTGAATAAAAAACATTTATATTTTATGTATTGTATTGAATCCTTAAAATTCGGTTTTATTCGATTAAAAAAATTATTTTGAATTTCTAGGTTATGTAATTAATATTTTTGTTAATAGCATTTTTATTATATGAACATTAATGTCTAATACAAATTTGTTTGTAGATTTCATACTTGTACAATTTGATCAAAAAATTGCTTAAAAATCATGTTTATATTTTTAATCTTAAGACTGAATAAAATTTTGTATTTAAAGTATGTAAGATTTCTTATTTTATATGAGTAAATTCTAATGTAAAATGTGATGAATATAAGTTAGTTGTGTTTTTTACATGCATGAAAAATATTTGGGTTTCTCCATTTAATTTATTTTTGTGGAACATATAAACTAACTGATATTTAGCTAAATTTTTGATGATGAACAAAGTTTGATATATTTTTTTGCAATGTTCTGTTTATATGGCTTATACAAATTATGACTGTGTATGTTTACTTTTTTTGATTCACATTAATTTTTTTAATATTTACGTGTGTAAATAAACAAAAGAGCTTGTCTTTTGTTCTTCACAAACATTAAAATAGCTTATATGTATTCCACAACTACCAACCATAATTAGTCCTTGTATTGAATGTATGGAATCTACCACTTGTATTATTTTTTATTACTTGTGTATATATTTATAAAAGGCTACATATATCTTGCATATTTCATTCCTGTAGCTACTTACCTTCTTTTGGGAAGTACAGGTATCGTGACCTCTCTCTAGATACAGAGATATTTTTCTTTCCCATAGAACTTGTTGTTTTTGGTAAACATTAGTAATGCATTCTGGACACCCCAGTAATCGTTTTTTTTTTTTTTTCCGACTCTTCCCACTCTAATATTTAGCTTACGTACAGGGGTTTGTCTTATTAAGGGAATCAGGATCCCGAGGCTCCCTATCAATCTTTTTCTGTTCCTTCAGGTATATTGTCTTTGATAAACAAGTGATGTGCCCATGAGATACCTTAGTGATCCTTCTCTATTTTCGACCCTCCTTTACAACCAATTTATCTTTTTTCCATTTTTTTTTTTCAAACATCTAGGTCAGTTACACCTTTTTTTGGCACGGCACAGCCATATCTGGCTCTTTCATCATCACTCACTCACAAACACTTGGAGAAGTTAAAGTAATGATTTTTGTAGGTATGAAGGACATTCTACTTGTGAACTTATAAAAAGGGAGAAGCAATTAATGGAAAAAATTGTAGAAAGTTAACTTATTCCCCTAACGTGGGTACTTTTTGAATGCCATTGTATGATTTTGTTTTTTCTTGCAGTTTCCATCTTAAAATTTTTGTTTTATTAAATGGCTAGTTATAATTGTTAGTTACATAATTTTCGAATGATTTTTTTTCTAAATTTTTCAATACAATTTTCAATGTTTATTTCTTTTAACTATTTCAAAGAGCAAGAACATGGTGATTTTGTGGCCAAAGTTTCCCAAGTTTATAATTTTATATCATGAGAGATCGAGTTTCACCGTGAGCTCTTGCTCATTTTATCTATGTCTGCTACAATATTTGTCCATAGCTTAGTTTAGAAAATTAATAAAATTTTGCTCACGTAAGTAATTTTCATTATTTGACCATAGTTTAAAATTTTGATTTGCTTTCAGTCCACATTGTGTAATTCTAATGGGCACGAAAACAAAATGCCCAAAAAACACTTGTGCTTTGTTTTCCTCCTTTTAAAGATTACAAGAGACAGTGGCCTATATTTCTGAAAATTAAGAGCTAATTTTCTATACTTTTTTTTTCACTAAAGAATTCTCTAGCTTAAAATGAAATTTTTCCCTCGTTTTTTTTTTTTAAAGTTGGAAACTAAATTTTAGTCAAAATATTAATACAAATTTTCTCTCATTAGCTTTTCATGCAATAAAATCCGACATAAAATGCTATTCCAAGTAATATATTTTTCATCACTTCAATGAAATTTAGCTAAAATCTAAATAAGCTTAGGGACTTCTAAAATAAAATAAGATTTAAATTTTATGACTACATTATTAAGAAACAGAATTTGCATCGTGCATGTCAAGGATAAAGAATTGTTTGAGTGAGTTTTGCAAAATATTTTCCAAAAACTGATGAAAAGCATTGAATCTTATTTATAAGCAATATCAATACATATTGCTTATATAATAATAAGGACATATTGCTTATATAGTAATAAGAACATATTGCTTATATAGTAATAAGAACATATTGCTTATATAGTAATATAGAATATACTTTATATAGTAATAAGAACAATATTAATTTCATTTCTTCTGTGAAAGAATGAACGATTCATTTTTATTTTCAGAGATTAATATTCTATAGATAATTTATTCCACATTTAATTTATTTATCTATAGATAGTTTATATATAGATATTATATTTATAATTTCCATCAGACAATTCTTTATCCTTGACATGCACATTGCAAATTGTGCTCCTTAATAATGTAGTCATAAAAAATAAATCTAATTTTATTTTAGAAGTCCCCAAGCTTATTTAGACTTTAACTAAATTTCATTGAAGTGATGAAAAATATATACTCCTGTAGGTAGATGCTTTTCTTGAGTACAACGTCTCTTTGCAGATATTAACAAAATTAGGTTAATTTTTTCATTTAATAGGAAAAAAACCACCAATTTTCCATATTGAAGGAGAATATCAATTTGAGATTTATCATAACAAGTAGGAAATATTTTCATCCAAAAGATGTTAAATTATGCTGGCTAATTTTTTTAAAAAAAGAATTTTGATTTCAGAAATATTCCTCTTTTTGTTGCATGCGTCTCATTATACAACATTCCATCCGATTTTGTCATCTTAAATAATTTAAGAGGCATAGAAGGAGTAGGTGATGATTTGAAAAGTTATCGCAATCACCAACAGAGATCGCTGTGGTGAGGATGCTTCTCTATCGTTGCTCTCATATTGTGGTTTTTGTTGATAAAAAAAAGCAATATTTTCTTCGAGCAATGATAAGAAAAAAAAAGTGTAATTGGACGCGATAAAATAGTGGTCATGGACGTGATCTCGCTCCCGACATTGTTTCCGTCGAGTCCTGATGCCACTTATGAACTACCTTGTAACTGGCCTGAAGTACGGTAAATCATTCGAGGCTCCAAGCCTACTCATTGGCACGATGTGGAAGTTTAGAGGGGCCGTTGCCATTCCAGGTATCGTCTTTTTCACTTGATCGAGGTTCGAAATTACCAAGTCCTTCGCCAATAGCTCTCGTGTTTCTCCTAAGTGCGACGTTAATAAACAACGTCAAAAGAAAAGTATGAAACCTAGTGAAAATCATGCCGATTTTTGGATCACATTAAAGGATTCCGCTCCTTCGTATTTAACTACTGCCAAGTAGACCAAAGAATTTAAATTTGGTCGGGAAAGCTTAAAAGATTATTTGCATAGTGATAAGTAAGATGTGGTCGCCATTCCAAAAATGATTGCAAAAGTATACAAAATGATTTGGAGGAATCTCCGACTGAAAGTGAAAGAAATTATTGAAGCTCTAGGGATATCTGAACGGGCATATAAATTTTTGGCTGAGGATTCAAGATTATCTACTAGATGGGTGCCGCGTTAACATAGGATCGTAAATGCACCAGAGTGCAAATGTCTGAACAATGTTTGGCACGTTTTCAAAAAAACCCACAAGATGGTGGGGATTTTTTTTTTTTTTTTTTTTGCTCCTTTTTGTGATTATGGATGAGACTTGTACTCGTATCCTTCACTATACCATCTTAGACAAAATAACAAGATGACTGGCTGACTCTCTAACACGAAAGATAATAAAGGTGATACAGTCGGCTGAAAAAGTCATGGCAGCAATTTTCTGGGATACAAAAGGGATTGTAATGATAAATTATTTTCGCAGTGGTCAAATAATTATGGAAAATACTACACTAACCTCCTGCAACCAAAGCACCAGTAGATCTGAGAAGAAAGTCATTTTCCATCAAGCAATACGCGCCCCACACATATATCGTTTCCATGATAAAAAATATATGAACTGAGGTAAAAAGTGTTGCCATTCCCGATTTATTTGCTTGATATCCAACAGACATCCATCTCTCCCTTAAGCTCAAAATTTACCTTGGTTGACAGAGATAGTTTTCAAATGAAGAATAGCTGGAGTTGAGTATTTGCAAATCCTGGGGGTTCTTATTTTCGAGTGAGAATAAAGACACTGTAACATCGACGGATTAGGGTACAGTGAGACTAGATTTAAAAATGAAAATAGATTGAATGTGATTTGGTTTACTTTTTATTTTTTTCCTTGTTTTGATAAATGACATGATAATGGCAGATTTATATGATAAATTTTGGTGATTGATTGAGTGATGTGCAAAATAATGCATTTTATTTAGCAAGAGCAATTCTCAGTTCAAATAGACAACAAACATATCAAAATCACGACCCTCATACAAATTGCGAACTATTTTATTATCATATTGTGGGCCGCGGTAGCCTAGTGGTCAAGGTCGTGGACTCGCAGCTGGCGGTTTTCGTTCAGTCGTGGGGTCGATCCTTGGCCACCAGACCCGCCGTGTAGCCGGGGCTGATGCACGTTAAATTTGTTCGGGGCCAGAAGTCCTCCCGTTGGCGTGGTGTGGATGTTAGGAGAGGGGGGTGCCAGCTCAGGTGTCGTCCTCGTCATTTGACCGTGGTTCAAAATTACGAGGTCCCTCGCCAATAGCCCTCGTGTTGCTTCTAGTGCGACGTTAATTAAAAAAAAACTAAACTTTATTATCTTATTTCAGAATGATTTTTTTAAAAAAATTTAAGAAAAAAAAACCGCTTCTCTGTGAAGCTATACCAGCGTCGTTAAATTGGTTCCTGGTTTCAGAACGAAATAATAGGATTGATCAAGGCCTTCTTGAATGAAGATCTTGAACTGATTACGTAAAATTCAATTGAATCTCAAGTCCTCTCCTACGGTTTTTGAATATTTATATTTTTATTTCTTCCTCCATGTTATATCTAGAAACAGATATACATTTATAACAGTTATTTAAATAAAATACTTGATTTCTTAATTAACGAGTGTTTGGGGCAAATATGGCTCTTGGTCACAACGGAACCAACCTTCTATGGGTTGATGTTACAGGTTGGGAGAGGAAAACACCAACTTTATCTTCCTTATTATCACACTATCATTGTAAATCAGGCCTGTCCAACCCAAAAGACTTTGCGGGCCGCTTTGGAAATTCATTTTATTCCACCGGGCTGCATTATATGTTTGTGAGGAATTCGATTTATCAAGATCTTTTTAATTTTAGCGGCAATTAAGTATCACGTTAAAAACTATAACTACTTTCACCTCTTGAGTTGCGGAAAGCGACTAATCTTCCCGATGCCCACTAGAAAAATCAAGAACATTCTGCAATAAACTATTATATGTTATTGAATTAAATGTATTTGTACGAGAAAAAAAAGGAAATTTAAAAAACTGTCCTGCAGCTATACAACACAATATTGAGTTATTAGCTAATAATTTATCATCAATATTGTTGCACTCGGTAATAGGTTTGCTGGTGAGGTACATATACGAGTATATCGCTCACTCACGCAAGATGATCCGCGCGCATTTTAAACTGAGCTCAACTTCTTTATTATTCCCGAATAAAAAAGGCCGCGGTAGCCTAATGGTCATGATTTCGGATTCGTGGCCGGCAGTTTTCGTTCAGTCGTGGGTTCGATCCTTGGCCGCTAAAGACCCGCCGTTTAGCCGGGGTGATGCAAGTTAAATCTGTCGAGGCCCAAAGCCCTCCCGTTGGCGTGGTGGGGAAGTTAGGAGAGGGGTTGTCATCTCAGGCGTCGTCCTCGTCACATGACCGAGGTTCAAAATTACAAACCCCGTCACCAATAGTCCTAGTGTTGTTTCTTGTGCGACTTTAATAAAAACTAAACTGAACTAAATCCCGAATAAGAATATAAATCTTGTAGTTGCAATGTCCATCGAGCTATCCGAGTGCAAAAATCTTTTTTCTTTAGTATCATTGCGAACGTGTTGCAATCAGTTACTATTTTGAAATATTTGCCTAACAAGTAAACTTTTTTAATGCTTAGACAATAGCTAAAACTTCAAGTTCATAGCTGCTATATTTTGTTTCGGCTTCTGTCGTTTTCTTACTCATAAAATTTTTTGGGTGACGCGCATTATCTGTCATTGATTTTTGGAGTAAAATGCATCCACAACCATGAATACTAGCTTCACATTGGATTTCGGTATCAACGTACTGATTGTAAATGTTCAGAACAGTTGGGGAAGATAAACATTATTTGAGACAATTGAATGCTTGTATCATCAAATTTAAATTCGCGATTTTTCTTTAGAAACTCTGTTAAAGGATGTGCAATGATTGAGAAATTTGAAATGAATTACCGAAAATATCCTGCTAGACCAAGAGAAGATTGTAAATCATTTTGTAATGAACCTTTCGGTTCAGGGAAATTAATAACAGTTTTGATTTTTTGCGGGAACGGGTACAATTTACCATTTTTAATAACACGGCCAAGAAATTCTATCTGTTTACTTAAAAATTTACATTTTCGAAAATTTGGTTCTAATTTGCTAAAGGAAGCGAGAGAAAACACTGATGCAAGTCTTTCGAGACCTTCTTCTGTGTTTTTAGATTTTATAATGACATCGTCCATGTAAATTAAAAAATGATCTTTAATAATCAAATCCTTAAATGTTGATGATGTGCAAAGATCGAAAGGAGTGAGTAGAAACTGAAATCGTCCATTATGTGTCACAAATTATATATATCGGCGGCTATGTGGTTCTATTTCTAAATGAAATAATTCGAGATAAAAAAAAAATCAACGTTGTTTAAAACAACGTATTTAAATGGAGGCAAAGTTTATTTAAAAAAATTTACTGAAATATTAGTTAAAACTTTGTAAAAACCTCATATCTCTCTCGTCTTTAAAATTACTCTCTCTGCGTAATTCAATATATCTTCCACAAATGGCGCCAAGTTACTACACAAATTACGTTATTAAAAAAATTATTGAAATATTAGTTAAAACTTGTCGCAAATGTCTAAATATTGTATTGTTAGACGAGTAAGAACGATTCCCAAAGTTTCAGAGCTCTAGCTTAATGGGAAATTGGTTAAATTAACGATCGAAAATTTGATGACACGCACACACCAAATGAAATACAGAAAAAAGTTGTAAATTAATTCGATATAAAAACCAACGTTTTCATATGATGGCAAAGTTTATTAGAGAAAATTATTGAAATATTAGTTAAAACTGTTAGCTATTTTTAACTTTAAAATTTACTTAAAAAGAGACATTGTGAGAGTATTAAAAAATTCATAATACTCATAAAATCAAAACATGCATTTGAAAGTTTGTACGTCATTCTATTAAAAAAAGAATGGGAACCAGAATTCAGAAAAAATTATTGTGATAAGACATGGCGCCAAATATTGGAAACTTTCTTTCTTGCGAATGATTACTGACTAAAAGTCAGCAACCCTTACTATCTCGGAGATAGTAAAGGGGAGATAGTATCTCCCCTTTGTGAGTACAAAAGGTTTACGATACCGCATGCTGCGTGGGGAGTGCCCGGTGCTCCCAGAGGGGGAAAGAAATTTTTTCCTCAATCCTAAAAGCGCCGAGAGGAAAGAATATTTTGACTTGTTAAAATTATTGAAATATTAGTTAAAACTTGTCGCAAACGTCTAAATATTGCATTGTTGGGCGAGTACGAAAGATTCCCAAAATTTCAAAGCTCTAGCTTGATGGGAAGTTGGTTAAATTAACGATAGAAAATTTGATGACACACACACACACCAAGTGAAATTCAGAAAAACGTTGTAAAAAGCATTACGTTTATCAATTGTACTGAAAGTATTTGTATCTTGAAGGTTATCAAGCAGATCATCTATAAAAGGTAAGGAATAGTTATCTTTTACAATAATTTTATTAAGTTGTTTATAATCAATACAAACTCTCGGGGATCCGTCTTTATTCCTGACAACAACTACTTTGCTAGAAAAATCAGAAGAGCATGGCTCAACAATACCATCAGCCAACCATTTCATCACTTGATCGTCTACAATTTTTCTTTCAACATAAGGTAATCGTCGTGTTTTATGTGTTATAATGGAGTTTCATTCTTTAAATTAATGGATATTTAGGAATCAGTAGTTTTAGTCTTAATTGGCTTATAGTTTGAAACCAAATTATGAAGAATATTTCGTTGAGTTTTTTGTAATATCTGATCCGATTTCATTTATTAATTCCAATTCATTTGTTGTTCCAATTTATCATTTGTTAAGATGTTAGAGATCAAAAATAGTTCTGCATTTCCCGTTTTAGTATCCGAAATTTTTGTTAATCTGACATCGTCTGTATTCATTTTTATTTCGTCCTGTGTTAAAATATCCATGCCAATAATTACATCTAACGTCATTGTTTCGTTATTAACAACACAAAAGTTGGCGATAAATTTCTGATTATCTATTGTAAGTTCTTGTTTACAGCTACCGATTGGTGTAATGCGTCCATTACCAAACGCTGTAAGTGATCCATGAAAAGCAGTTAAAGGTGATGAACCATTTTTTTTTTTTTTTTTTTGTATGTATTTTTTGTTAGAATTGTTTTCTGGCTACCAGTATCTACTAATGCAGTAAATGAATTATCATTAATAGTAACAGTTTTATATATCAGAGGAGGTAAAGAACTTATAGTTGGCATAGCATTATCAGTTCGATTTGGAATTGGTACACTGTGCTTAATATGACCAAAATTTTTACAAACACTACATTTCAAATTTTTATGCTTGTCGGGACAGAAACGAGAAATATGTCCAGACATATTACAATTAAAACAAGTTTTTTGTTTATGATATGCATTATTATTTTGGATTTCAGAGCTATGAAAATTATGTTTTGAGTTCATGCCGCGTCCTTGAATGAATTGAGAATTTGTTCTTGGAAAGGGCTTTTTATTTTTATCACTGTGACTATTTTTTCATAAATACGAAGTTTCTCTTTAAATTCTGAAATAGAATTGGCACAGTATAAAATTGATGGGTAATCATGTATGTAATTCATACAATATTCATATAATGAAGATTCACCAATAATTTCACAGGAAATACTTGCGAGTTCTCTAATTGCCATAAAATATTCGAAAAGGAATAATTTTACGTAATTTACGTCTACTTAACTGTCTACGAATCTCAGCAGCATTTAATTGATGGCGAAATTCTTCCAATAAAGCGTTTTTAAACGAAAGCCATGTAGTAAGATTTCGTTGCGTATATAAAAAACTCTTTGCCTGACCTTCAATCAAAGTCTTAGCGAATATTATTTTTTGCTGTTCATTCAATGATGGGCTAAAAAGAAACGATTCCTCAGTCTTGAATAAAACACTTAAAATCAAACCAGTAAACTTCCGATGTGAATTTGAGATCTTTCAAAACAAAATAGAGGGAAGGGTCGAAGTATTAGCAGACATGTTATGATACAATGCCGGAGACATTACAGAGGGGGAAAGAATGAAATAGGATTTTATGTTTCGTCATCAGAATTTTCAGAGTCGCGGTTTAACTATTTAGAGTTTAAAGCTTACTATTCATTTAGATTCGATAGAGATTGAAAAAGTCTGTTAAGGAGTTCTTTTTTACTACCGTTAGTATCCAGACCTAACACATTTAATACACAAACTAAATCATTTATAGAAAAAGAATCGGTTATTAATTTCTTGCGATCTTCAATATTGAAATCAGTGGGAAATGAGGAGAAACTTCTGAATTTTTTTCTTGCATTACGATCAAATGCATCGTTAAATAATATACTGTTTAACAACTTAATTGTTTTAATATTTCCTCTTTTAAGAAAATTTGACACAACAGGAATATTATGAAAGATGATCATCTTTATATTGTTCAAGTTGCTCAGTCACTGAACAAAACTTATTTTCATATATAAATTGAAAGGTAAGGAGAGGAAGTACTTACCCCCCATTTCAGCAGTGGTATATCCAAATGAATAATACAAAACATTTGAGTTATTTGAGATGGAAGAGGATAAGGCATTGAAAAAGCACCACAAAGCTACTGTATTTGAATTTTGGAAACTTGTGCCACAATCGAGATATCCAAATTTAAAGAAACTTTCTTGCCTTATAAATTCAATTTCATTCTGTTGTACATATTTGTAATCCACAATAAAAGTCGAAATATCGTTCACAGTTGATCAATCATCACCTTACAGAATTGCTGCAAGCGGCTTTAATAAATTTTACGACAAACCTTAAAGATTTGGATAAAGGTCATCGTTAAACGTTACATTTTGTATTAATGCTTTTTATTATTAAAATTTTGAAATTATTTTTTTTTGTATATACTTTAATTATATTTTCTTTCACATGTGTACTTTATATAACGTTTTAAGACTTGATTAGAATATGTAATATGATTTTTAAAAAAAATTATATTTGTGCATTTAATTCTACGCAATTAAGGTGTGGCTCTTTAAAATATATAGAAAACTGGAATGGGACTCTAACTGACCTTCTGAATATTGATCCCTTCCATTGAATGAAATTTATTTCAAAAGTAAAACTCGTGTGATGAAAATCTTAAAAACTTAAGACAAGGATTCTACTGACACTTTGAGGACCTTTATTTGCATTTAAATATCTACCAATGAATGAAATATGACTTATATAGATTGTATCAGATATAGTGAAATCTAATTATTGGAATTGAGGAGATGCAAATATAAGCAACGAAGAATTTAATATTGAGACTAGTAGTTTAATGCGTGCTAAAGAGAGTGAATGGATATTACCCAGTTAAACATCGGTATTGGATCTGCATTGAGTAAGGAATCTTTGAAGTGATTTCATATGCATCTACATAGGATTAGTGACTCGAACTGTCAACTTTAGTTCATCTAAGGACCTGAACCCGAATGGGTTGGTATAAGGTAAATATTAATTTTTCATTTTAAATGTTAAATCAAGACATGTATAGAAATTACCATCACAGATAAAATAGGATAGGAATCAATATTTAATATTGATTGATATGAATAAAAGAGTTTAATTATAATAACTGTGGGGATTTCTATCCATTAGACTATTATTTAGTGACTATCTAAATAAGATTTAAAATAAAAAATAAATAAAAAAAAAAAAAAAAAAAATGCGTGAACAATGATACAAACTTTTCTCTTATACAACTTTTTGTTCAAATTTTTTTTTCTTCCTTTCTACATCGCTCGAAGTACTTCTACCTGATAACTGATTCGTATCTCAGTTTCAAAAAATCACGGAGTGGAATTATGAAGACTAATTAAACTCAGTTATAAATTCACAGGATCTCGACTACCAGCCATTTCGAATTCATAAACGCAATATTAATCCCACGGAGTTTCTACTTTCCTCCTGAAATCTGGAATATTGTACTTATTTGAATCCAATAAAGTGGACCCAGAAAGAAAAAAAAAAAAAAAGATTTCTGTGAAATAATATTGTTTTTTTTTTTTTAAAATTTTGAAAATTATTTTATGTTCATTTAAGTTATTTGTTTGTGGTTTTTTTTATATATATATTTATAAAAATATTTTTATAGACCACGTGGAAAATATAATTCCAAATAAACCATTATTATTTAATTGCTCTTTCAAATGTATTTTATGCAATCAAATAAATACACTACGCTAAATTAAAAATTGAAAGTAAAAATTCAGTAGGAATTAACATTAAGTTCACGAATTGAAAATGGTTGTTAGATACGAATCTTCAGTTCAAGTATAGGCACATATCGTGCCTATACTTGATGGTAGAGTGCCAACTCAGGAGACATCGTTATCAAATAATTATGCTTAGAAAATTGTGAAAAAGAGGACAGAGATATACTGGTCATCTTTTCTAGTGTTAATTACTGAAACAAAATCAAGTTCTTTAATATTGCACTTTTTTTAAAAAAAAAAAAAGCTCTTGTATGAATGCTATACTTTTTTAATAGCAGAAACCTATTATCTTGCTGAGAGACTTTTTAATTTAATTCACTTTGAAAAGCATAGAATTTCGTAAGTAGAACTTCATATTTATTTTAATGATTAATTTTAAACCGTCTCAGTTAAAAGAGAAGGCAAAGTACAATAATTATTCATTCATCTCGGGAATATATCTTGTCATTTTTTTCCAAGTAGACATTCGTTGGATATATTTTTAATGTTACTTTTTAGAATGTATATTTATACGATTGTTAAGTTTTTTTCTTTTTTATAAAGAGAAAGGTAATTAAAATAAAGGAAATCGAAGGGGAAAAAATGTATACATATTTTAAAAATAACTTTATTCAAAGCTGTTTCAATACAAAATGTTGAGTGGCATTTTATAATATAAAAAAAATCTGCCTAATTTGAACATACAAGAATTGTTTCCCTCGCAGCTTGTATTTAACTCATTCTTACTTTCTGAAACAAATTCCTAATAAAAAATTAATGTTTTTTCCCCTAAAAATAATCTCTTCATCTAAAATAATATCCTTCCAGATAAAATACTTTATAGAAACTCGGCTTTACATTTTGGACATCAATCAAATATTAAAAATAGCACAATTCAGTCAAAATGGCATCTTTCTGAAATGATTCATTTACATCATAATATTTGCATCTCTCGCCATTTTTGTGATGATTCTTCTGTTCGATGACACCACAAGACATTTAGAGTGCACTTTACATTTAAACATGAAACTTAAATCCATTAAAAACTACATGATACAAAATGAACACAGATATGTTAAATGCACACATATCCTTACAGACATTTTTTTTTTTTACAAAACATTGGTTTCTGCCGTACAGGATGTTACGTCAGCCAGAAATTTTTTGCTTGTGCAGGATCATCCAACCACTCCAACTTCGGGTTATTTTCACATCCAATGACAATTTCATTCAAATCTGCCTCTTGAAGGGGAGCACAACAGTGATTGTCCATGGAACCAAATCCTCCATTTTGGGGTAGGATTCTTCCGTTGTCATGTGTTTTGTAAATGGTTTTAATTTTCCTGACCAGGGGCATCTCTTCACCTTGAAGTAAATTCTGTTTCATTCTCGCCCATTTCAGTTCTTGAGTCTTCTTATGCAAGTACGGTTCATAGAAATGTACCACCAGACAAATGATAGCCTGAAATTTTAGAAGGATTTATTTTATTTTTCGAATACATTTCATTCTTAGAAATATGTTGTACTATTATTAAACATGTTGTACTATTATCAATTTGCTATGCATAATTCAACGGTTTTAACATTTTTTTAAATAATATAATTGTGAATATAGCTTAAACTTTACTTGATTCCGCATCCCGCAAATTTTATAATAACTAAAAAATCTGCACAAAGGGTCTCTAATCGACTGCGGTAAGATAATGATTATGGTCACGAGCCTTTTGTTGGCAATGTTTTTCGTCAAAATACGAGCTCGAGCCCTGATTTCATTTAAGACTTGTAGTGTAGTGAGGCTTATCTGTTGGGACCAAAGTCTTCAAGTTGACGAGGTGTGAAGCTAGGAGAGTGGAGTACGAAAATTTAGGTTTCGTTCTCGTCCCTTGACTGTGATACAAAAATTACGAGATCCATTGCCAATAGCCCTAGTGTTATGTCATTAAAACAATTAACCAAATGATTAAAAATAAGAGCAGAAGGCAAACTTGGAAAAAATATTTTCAAATTGTTATAATTAACACACATATATATATACACATACATACACGAATTTTTTGTTCTACCATGAATTCCCTCCCCTGAAATTTTTTTTTTAATTCTAATTTTTAATTAAAAATATAATTGAACAGGGTGGTTATACTCCCTATCAAATATTTAATGCCGATGAAATGGGATTATTCTGGAAGAAAATGCCTGAGAGAACGTACATAGCAAAATCTGAAAAATCAGCTGGTGGTTTTAAAGCGGCTAAAGATCGGGTGACGTACTTGTTTTGTAGTAATTTATCTGGTGATAAAATGTTAAAGCCTCTGTTTATCAACAAATATCTTACGCTGCGAGCCTTAAGAGCTAAGAACATTATAAATAAATCAAAATATTTTTCTTCATTGATAATGCGCCCAGCCCCCCAGTGCTGGATGATCTAAGTATTCAAATGCTGTTTTTACCGCCTAATACCACCTCGTTGATTCAGCCACTCAATCAGGGTATTATAGCAGCATCTAAAATAACTTTTAAATACATTTTAGACTCGGAGGAAGAAAGAAATTTGACTGCTGCGGAAGCATGGAGAAAGCTTACGATTATGGATTGTATCACACACGCTTCTTTTGCCATGAAACAGTTGCGCCAATCGATCTTAAATGCTAGTTGGAAAAAAAAAATTGCCAGCTTGCATCAAAAGTGAAAGTTTAGTAGTACAAAAATCAGCCGTGCGTTCTGAAATTATAAATCTTTCAAATGCAACTGGTCGCGAAAGTTTTAACAACAATCAAATGGCTGATAGCGAAGAATTGATGCTAGAAAGCCCTTTAGATGAGGACGATTTGATCGAATTTATGACAGTTTATGATAATAAAGAAGTCGGAGATGAAGTTCAGCTATTATAGGTAGATTTAATTCGCGAGGGCTTGAAGTTTGCTACTAGTACGGAACAACATTTTCTCACTCATAATCTTGATATAGACCATGCATTAAAATTTCAATATGATCTTAGTTTTATGTAGAAGGATATCAAGAATTATATGAGCAACTTGAGAGAAACAAAAAAAAAAAGCCTTCTAATAACAAATTTTACAACAACAACAAAAAAAAAACGCATATGGTGTTAATAACGAATGAATTCTTCATATGAATCAAAGCCGACAGTTGCGCTGGACATACCTGACACATTTATTGATGGTAGTATTTTGATCCAGTTCGTAATAAACGTTCATTCTTGTTAACGTATAGCTATGGATAGTTGTTAGTTAGTGATTTATTCTTCATTTCAATTTGAGTTTCTATATATTGCATGCACCTGTAGATTGAATTTTCATTTTTCACTAATTTAAATTTTATTTTGTAATAAAAATGAATTATTTTTGTTTCATAAATATGTAATAGGAATTTCATTAATACTTTTTTGCTAGGTTTTTGAAAAAATGTTTAGAATTTTCTCATCTTGCACAATTTTTTAAAGTTCTGGAACATATCCCCAAATTTACCAGATGTCGCATTTATTTTTTAAACGATTTTTTGCTTGGTTTTCTAAGGAACGTATCAGAACAACATATCAAACAGAAATGATTAACATAACAAAACGACATTAATCTTGAAGCATTTTTTAACCGGGATTTTTTTTTATCGAGTTTAAGTTCTGTTTTTTAATATTATACAAAATTAATCTTAAGATATTTTGTTAACTTTTTCGAGGCAGATGCACAAGTATATTCTAACCCATAACTCTGACAATGGTTAAGTAGTTTTGTAATGGTTAAATCAATGGCGGAGGTAATCTTTCATTTCATTTCTTTAATAATTATTAAAAATTAAGTGGAAGTATGAACAAAATGCAATGCTATAAATGGCGGCACATTTTTCAGACTCATGCGTCGCGGCTATTTCATAATGCCCTATAGCAGTCTCTGGGTGGATTTAAACAAATTACCCTTTTTTGGCGTTTATTTTAAAAAAAAGTTTCACTTTTTAAATGAAACTATCACTGATTATTTTTTATTGCTCGAAATACTACTATTTAATTGTTTCTTTGTTGACGGTTTTATTGTTCCATTGATGAAAGTTAATTTGTAAAATAATAATCAAAATTTCAACAACAAAAAATTACACATCAGTATAAAAACTTACTCACAGTGAAGTTGGTATAAACTGTCGACTTTCATTCCTGTGTGCAAATTCACTCAGAAAGCATTAAAAACTTATAATTTTGTGGCAAATTTTTTAAATTTTGTGAGCGGTAGTGTGTGTCTATCCCCTTATTCCCCTGTTATCTTTATTGCTTGTAAATTTTCAGCCCTTATCCCACCCTTTCACTTTCAATTCGCTAATGCCACCATTGGTGTAAATAGTTTTGTTTTAGGAAGAGAGTAATATATGCTTGTGTGTAGTCAATTTTAGAATTCGATCTTTTCTACCCGAAAAGAAAATCTCTTCTGAAATAAAATTTTTTAAATTTAATTGAAAAAAATATCGCAATTTGAAGTCATCATTCTAGGTTGGAAAATCCAATGGACTGTGAATTGCAACTTGATTCCCAGGAGGGGGAATTATTGTAGTGCTTTCTTTTCAGCCACCAGGTGGAGACCGAGAAGCCCAGTTCTCCATTATATATTCCGCGCCATGCATACGCGCGAAATGTTGACGCTATGAAATATGTAATTAAGCGTTTGATCATGTTTGTGAAAAATAAATATATTAAATTTTAAATCACCATGATTCGATGCCTTGTATAACAGTAATTAAAGAAGTTCATCAAAAAGTTTTGCCTTAAAATTTTGAAAATATATTTAAGAAGCTGAAGAGAGCTTTAAAATGTTTAATCAGTGAGCTTCTTTTATTCTACTATGGAAAATTGACTTGAGAAATTATTTAACATGTAAGAAACTTACCAAAGTAAGGAAGATTCCTGCATAAACAGTAGTAGAAACTCTCATTCCCAAATTTTCAGTCATTATTCCTGTTGTGACTCCACCCAAAAGATTGCTGAAATATCAAATAGGTACATATCATTGTAAAAATATTTAATAAATAATAAAGGGAAGTTGTTGGTTTTTTTTATATGATGAATATGTTACTTAAGAGAGAATACACTTAGGAATTTCTTTAATTAAATTTGTTATACACCTATGCGTGAATTATTCATTAATAATGACTTTAACAATAAATAAATGAGAAGCACATTAATGAATTAATAGAAAAATATTCCAATACATCGAAAATTAGGAAAAAACAAATTTAATTTTAAAACATTTCACTTTTATAGTAACCATTCCTCTCGAGAGGGGGGGGGGGAAGACCACTCTAAATTTTCGCAAAAAGGTTATAAAATATTTTTTGCTGATAGTTATAGTTTTGTCCTATTGTTGAGAAATTATTTAAAATGTAAATTTTCCACAGATATAAGTTTCAAAATTTCATAAGCCATATTTCTGTACAACATGAGTTCTTCACATATATTCCTTTTTTTAAGATTATGTTCAGAATTTAAAGCTGATCCTTTAATGTATTCCTTTCTCGATGTGAACTAATAAATTTGCAATAAATTCTTACCCCAATGGTATTGAAAAAGAAACCAATGTAGAAACCAGACTGTAAGTTCGGAAATCCTCCGGCAAGCCAGAACGTCTAAAATGTGCAAAAGGAATTGCGAAATTAATTTCCATTAATGTACAAACATATAAATATTTAACTTTTGGAGCATTCACTTTCTTAATAGTATGTTTTTTTCCTTTTAAAAAAAAGCGACAAACATGTGTTGTTGTCTAAAAACATATTTAGTTTACTGAAAATTGGGAGGAGTGAAAATGACGATAACTACGCGGGAGGGTGACATCTTTTCCTGGTTAAAAAAGGCGAACTTAATGAATTACTATTTTTGAGTAAGGTTTTCGGTCAAACGGATGGTAAAGATAACCTTGACAAAATATTTTATCCGTCATTTTCGAGGAATAAAAAATCGATTGTACATTTGTCTCACTTATAAATTTTTACTATCTTGAATGATAGAGTTGTTTCAGAACTAGTTGTATTGTAAAGGTCATCATCTCGGAAATTCGCATGTTGTTGATTTAATCATTAAGCAAGATATATTCAATATCCAAGAAACTGCAATGTATTCTGCAAGGGTGAGTAAATGTGGTTTTGGTTGAGTCAAGTGCGGCTCGCTTTGAAAATTTTAATGTGTTTTTTTAAAATTATTTTAGAATTTTCTTATCAAATAAGATAACTTTAGAAGAAAGCTGGTTGTTAAAAATGTATTATTGTGTTTCTTTGTACTCCTCAATGAAATTCGTAAAGTTGAAATATTATTCACAGAAATGCAGGGAGCAGTGTTATCAAATTTTACTCCAATTACAACCTCAATTAGGAATACGCTATTGTATTTTCCCCCCTTTATGATGTTTCGAAGAATATCTTGCATTTTTATTTTCTATATTTACAAGAGTAGCTAACAATTCCCAGCGGTAGCAAAGTGATTTTGGAATCGAAGTTACGGTGATGTGTGTGTACCGGTGTTCAACAGTGTGCTCGAATTTGTCAGGACGAATTCTTCACGCTGACATGATGTGGATGTGGAAAGTGAGGAACAGCTTAGATGTACCGAAGTCATCTGACCATGATTCACATTTTTGAGGTTCGTCGACTTTGGTTAACGGACTTTCGTGTCGATTTTTGATTGATTGTTTATCAACATCGCTGCTACACAAGGGCTAATGTCGACTGACTTCGTAATTTTGAATCTCGATCAAATGACAAGAACGACACTCGAGCCGGCATACTCCTCTTGAAATGTTCAGACCATGCTAACATGAAGTTTTGGAACCTAACAAGACTTAATGTGCATCAGGTCTGCAACGTGACGAGTCTTTGGTGGAATTAGAATTCGAACCAGTGACTCGACAGAAACAACACGAACTCGCGACCGTGACCATTTGACTTTGCCGGTCACCCCTTACGTAGGGAAAAATAGAGAGCCACAAACATTCAGTACAACAAACAATGCAATTAAACAGTATGTGCCAGTTCTAGATAGGAAGTAAGCTTTTGTAAACATATATAGTATTTTATAGTTTCTAACATTATAGTAAAGATATATACATTTTTATGTTAAAATATATTTACCTTGCCGCTCTCAATGCTGCAGAATATGAACAAGAAATTAGGGGACCAGCCCCTAAGCCTTTCAAAAGAAGACCCGCTACTATAAGCCCGATTTTCCTGGGGGAAAAAAAAGAAGCCAAAAATCAATGAGAGTTATTAAAACGTAATAAAATGAAACTTTTATTTTTGCAAATTGTTGCAACTGTATTTTCCTCTCATTTTAAATCTGAAATATAATTTAAGAAAATTGCATTTGAAAATACATGGTTCTTTCAAAATTATTAATTCGTATTTAAAAATTTTTTGGCATAAAGTTAGTTTTTGATCAACTGTATACAAATTCTGGAAAATTTTAATAAAGAATAGAGATTGATTCAAAACTGTTTCATTGTTACATTAAATAAATCATTCGAATTCTACAAGAATTTTTTAAAGGGTTTTCTTTTATGATCATATATTTTTTCAAAAGATGAGGCATTCTTTAATATATTTATCATTATATGTAAGATGTGTATTGATTTCTGAAGCAAACTTTTTCTCTTGACGTCTTTGGGGCTGGAGAATTATACATACTCACAGCAAGTTGTATGTAGCTATATAAGCAATTTATGTTGGTGAACTTTTCAAAAATAAGTTTTCATTTTATGCGTAAGAATTTGCATCAGATTTTTGTCTCTAATTATACTAAAACAATAGTAATAATAAGTAAAGTTAAATACTGTAATTATAAGTAAATATAAGTAAAGAACAATAAAGTAATTAAAAGTGAAATAAAATATAGTAAATCCAAAGGCATTTAATAATGTATTATGCTTTATTAATGCATAAGAAATACATTGTATTGTTGACTAAAATAAAGTAGCTCCATGGAAGGGGGAGGAATCCACCAGTCCCTTGGCATGAACCTGATTGGAAAGCCCTAGAAACTCTACTGCTTAAGTATACGTATTTTTCTGTATTAACAAACATTATTTGAAAAAGGACTTATAAATATTATGTATTAAAAGGGAAAAAAATATGCTAAAGTTTCCATTTCGGAAAAATTAGATGTTAATGGTAATTAAATCCTTGCATCGTTTAAAAAAAAAAGAATTATTTCATTAGCATAAATGAAGAGACGAAACAAATAAAAATTTAAATTACAAGAGCGATATAAATAATTTAGTGTATCCACCTAAAAGGAATTCTTCATTTTCATTTATTTTGTTCCTTTTTGAGTTTTACAATGCATTTTAGCCAAAGATAATAACAAATATTATAATAAAAAATAAAATTGTTAATGTCATTTTCTAAAAAAGGAAATAGTTTAATTGTTGAAAAAGTGCTTATTTTTAAGAGCAAAATTACTTACGGTTGCATTTGGAGAAATGACCCAGGTCCAATCAAAATGAAGGATATTACCATGATTAAGCATCCACCACTCTGCAAGAGGAACTCCCCTCCCTAAAATAACAGATTTTTTAATAAACTCTCATGAATACAGATTCTTTTATTCTTTATTAAGAGCTGTAGTATGCTCTTTATAATTCAACACCATGAAATCTTTCCAGACTTAAGAAAATGTCGGAATTCAAATCTGTTATTAATTGCCAGTTTATTTTATTCAAGCCTTCCGTATGATGCCATTCCCTCAAAAGAATGAAAAAGCTCATCGCAAATTTAACTAAACCTTACCAAACAATTATTCTTAAAAGTTAATAATGGGGAAAATATCTTTCAAAGGTACTTGAAACATATGTTTATTGCTCCTTCGTTCAATATTTATTACGTAACCAAAATTATACTATTGTAAAAATTAAAAAAAAATTAATAAGAATAAAAAAAAATTAAAATTGGTTTGCGAATTTCATTTTAACATATGTTAACGTTTCTTCCCCCCCTTCTGTTTTGTTACCAAATCAGTAGAATTATTCAAAATGAATTTTAATAAGTGTAAAGTAAGTGTACTTCCGAGCCCCAGGCTCCACAGAAGTAATTGCTATCAAGAAAAGAAAATGCCTTCTTTCAAATTCCTAACGCATTTTTTGTCGCAAGCAAAACATTCAAAAATACAAAAACCTTGACAATGTTAACAATAAAAAGAATAAAAAGAGAAAATACAACCATAAAAATTATATATTAAAATAACAGCAAACGTTAAATTATTTAAGTAGATAATAATATTCTATTCGAGTATTAAAATTAAAGTGTGCGATAAAATATTAGATTGAATATATCTTAGCAATGTAAATATTTCTTAGCAAACTAAATGTAATTATTATAATTGTAATGTTATTCTTTTGAACCTAAGACGAATATATCTTTTATTTTATGCTGTCGCATTTCTGTTGACGTCATTTTCTCAAAACAACAGCATGTTAATGCATATTAAACACAGGTTAACATATGTTCATCTAATTTGCATAGCTCACTTTCATTTCGTTGAGTCGGGGTTTTATTTTATGCAATTTATTCTTTAAAAAGTCAGCAAAGTTAGTTAGGCAAAAATTGAGGATAATCTAATGTTATAATGTTAAAATGAAAAATAACGAATTTATAAAATATTTCAAAACTTTAAGGATCCAATACGATACATGTATATGTGCGCGTTATAATGATAAAAATTAATTTTTGTAATGGGGGACTTTTTTTTCTACAGGTATAGGGAAATACATTCAGAGTTTGGGTTCTGTTGTTTAATATTAAGGGAGAACAGCCCTAAAAAGTCTCTGATAAAGAACATAATATTCTATAAAAATGTTATACAAACCATTTTATGCAATTTTAAAATTGACAGAAAGTGTTCAGGGTCTTTCAAATATTGCTTCGCACAATTTTATTAACTTTATAAATATTTTAAAACAATTGAAAACATTAATATACTTGTTTGTTTGGTCTGAATAATTTATTTTGTTTATATGATTTCATAAAACGCTTTTGATTCTAATAATGAATATTACACTTATTTTTCTTCAATACTAGTAATCTGAATGCAGTCGGAAAAAATTTAAATAACTTTCTCAAACTTACATATACCTTCTCATGAAGAATATTGCTGTCCTTGTAATTAAATTAAACACTTTTAATAAAATTTGAGAGAGAACTGTGTAACAGGGAGTAAAAGGTTCAAGTGAATATTTTCATATATATTTTATGACTAAGAAGTGTGAATATCAATTTTTTTTAGAAATATCGTAAAGAATTGTAATACGTTATTAGTAAAATTACCTTGTAAGTTATTTTAGAAACTAAGCCCTTCTAATTATCAGAAAAACAAAACAAGACGAGCAGATGAAAAGTACTAGAATCTTACCATTTTGTCTCCAATTTTTCCAGCCAGAGGTGAACTTAATCCATATGATAAGAAAAGACACAGATAAATAGATCCAACCATCATAGGAGTCAAATGAAACTGAAAAGAAAGTATGCATTATGCTATTTCGAATAATGCGGTTGTCACAATTAATATACTTAAACGTCGCGACTTTCAAATTTTTTAAATATGATTAAATTAAGATTAGTAAGATATATTTCTCAATCACTTTTCGAGGTTAGCTATTATTTTTAGTTTTAATATTTATAAATGATTTTATATTTTGTTACATAGATTTTACTTGTCAGGCCACAATTATTTCCCAAAGTTATAAAAATATGCAAGAGATGAAATAAATACCATTTTCTATCTTAGTAAACCTCAATATAAGTGATTTCGAATCAGTTACATTTAACTAAATGATAATTATATAAAAATGTATGTTTTGTAGCCAGTAACCTTCTTTTTCTATTTTAAATTGATTGACATTTTTTATTTAATTGAGTTCCATGCAACTAGCTCTAATTTTCTACTACAGATGGCACCCCCTTGAGATTTGAATTCTGATTCCTATTTTTTATATCACGTCGATTCTCCCAAAATCATCTATTTAACACCGGATATCCTGTTTTATCACGGCAACATTCCCCTACAATTAATTTAATGTTTAAATTTAAACTCTTTCTTATATCCCCTGTCTTTTGTTCGTAGATTTTGTGTCACTCAACGGTCATGAGGAAGGTTTTCCTATTGGTTTTCATGTTATTACTGACGCGCTTGCAATAATCCCGCTCTTGTAATATAATAAATACTCTTGTGACTAATTCATCCAATAAAAGGAGCAGTACAGATACCAGTGGCGTACCTGCGGGGTGGTTGCAAAGGGACATATGCCTCCTCCAATATTTTTTTCTCGAATTTGAAATACAGCAGGATTATTCTTTTATCATTCTGTTATATAGATGTTTGAAATTTAAAACAAGAATTTTTTTTCTCCTCATGATTAAATGTTTTTCATTGCGAAGAAAAATAAGTATTTCAACTAAACCGATACCTGAAAAAAAAATGGCTTTCCTGTATCTGAAAGGGTGTATCTGTGTGAGTGTTTGTTGATGAAGAGGAGAAGGGGAAGGCATTCGTATAGAAAATGCACACTCCAACAAAAAAAAATGGAAATTTTATTTTTATGTGTAAAACCTTCAATATTTTTCTTAAATAATCTTCACTTTTGTAATTTTTATTACTTGATAAAATTATATCAATACTTGAACAGTTTTAAGTAGGAGAAAAAAAAACTGATATAGCGTATTATTTACTTTTTAACAAGTGGTAAATTTAATCTACAAAATTGCTTCTATCATGTTAATGGCAATATGCTTCCTTTCCCCCCCCCAAAAAAAAAACAATTTCTGGTACGTCACTGACAGATACTAATCTAATTAAGAACAGATGATATTTCTCACATAGTTAACTTTTCCTGAGCGTTTGCCCCTCTTATCCCTGAAATTTCGATAATTAAAAAAAAAAAAATGGAAAATTCGTTCAATTATTGTAAATTTTAATACCTTAATTCTGAAGAGGCAATAAACTTTTTTTAATAAAATAGGAACCTTTTATGTTAATTACAGATTTTTTTTCATTGTTTGTTGCCTGTTAGCCATTAAAAGCCTCTAATTATAATTTTTATGTCATATTAAAAGCTTAATGCGTACATGAGGATATGGAAGGGATGCTTATTTTAAAGGGGGGGGGAGTTGTGGTTTCATAAACGAGGTTTCCCTTTATGTGCTATTATCTTGAATTCAGTTACCCTCCTAAAACGGAAGGATGATTGGATGGTTATAAAATATTCGTCAAATGAATTTTAATATTATTTTTGTTAACTTACTTGAACCAAGTGGTCACTGAGAGCGATGAGAATAAAAGCATCGGCCGTCACATTACACGTGACGCTGACCAACACCATGGATCCCGCAGGCAATTTGAGAAGACCTTTGTATTCCTTGAGAGTTAGGGATCCTAACTCGTTCTTCTTTTCATTTGAGTCTGTCGGGAAAATATGTTAAATTCAAAAAATGATGTTCTAATGCCACATCGATATAGAAGAGGAGAGAAAGAAAAAATAAAATAATGTATGATTGCGTCTGACTATTTGAACCGAAATTCTTTGAAACTTGGAAAGATTTGTAGAGCCATAATGTTCGTTGGTTATTATTCTCATTTGTGTTTTTTACTAATTTTTAATTCAAATGAATCACAATTAGTCTAATGAAGAGAAAGAGTCCAACAATAATACAAACTAATTATTTTTATTCATTTTCTTGAACTTTAAAATTCAATAGTTAATATTGCTTTCCCTGCAATCGAGCTCCCCAAGCGGGTTTTAACTAATGTTTGGAATGTGAATTTAATTCATCTCTTACCAACTCATTCGGATTCGAATGAGTAGATTAACAGGAATCGAAAGTTCGAATCCTGGACTTTTTCCTTAATTCTTCTTTGTCTGATCAGTCTTTGGGTTATAAATGACTGGTTCCGATACCTCATTTTAATATTCTATCCCTCTCAATAGTTCTATCACCAACTATCTATCTCCATTATTCGCTACATATAAAAGTAATTTATCCAAATCATTCATTATACTTCATAGTTTCTGTCTAATCTACACGAATTACTTTTCATTCTATTGGACGAGATTTTATTTTAAACAATTCAAACAGAAAAGTCCCCGAAGACAGTTGTAAGGAAAATCGCGATCTATCCCACTGTTAGCAGTGTTTACATTTTTAACAAAATAAATAGTCAAAATAAAAGAAAAGGGAAACATGGAATTTTTTACTGATGTTGTTTCTTAAAGTATTATTTAAAAGTTATCTTTTTAATGTATAAATTTAAAAATGCACACTCTTAATATTTATACCTAAAAATCATATAGCTCAAAAAATGACTGACCAATTCACTAAATATTTTAAATGGTTTCTTTTTCGTGACTCAATTAGTTTTACTATTTTGCGATGTAAGTCAACAAACAGGAGAAAAAGTCAAATGCTTTAAAATAATAGCTTTCGAATTCTAAAACTACAGCACTTTTACTCTAGAGCTAGTAGTAGCTAGAGAAATATTGATTGTTTACCTCTAACTTATTTGTTGTTATTCAAAAAATAGTTTTATATAATCGAAGATATGAATTTTGAAATGTTTTACTGAAAAACTTATTTTATGCACGAAATAATTAAATTAAATGGAGCATAATATTATTAATATTTTGAATGTATTAAAAGAAAGGTTTTTTTTGATGAAATATTTTTAAAAAGTAATGATACCGTTATTTAGTTTTAGCAGTATTGGTTCACATGAAAAGATGATACAAGATTCAGAAAAAAAAATGCAATTTTCCTTGAATATTTATAAACACGCTTGGATTTCAGAAGGAACTTTTAGAAACTCTACATTCTCTGAAACTTCTAAGACCCAAAATACATAGAGAAAAATAAAGTATCTTTAGATGTTCCTTTCCCCTTTTTCTTTAATGACTATCTTATTATTATTTTTTTATCATTCATAACTTTGCCATAAATTTATAACGTAATTTATGTCTACCAAATTATTTATATTTATTTTTTATGTCGTTATCCACAAACCAGACTGGAACAGAAATATATTCCATTATAAATTTATTAGTGATTCAATTTCAATTGAAGTTTTGGTGTGTGTGTGAATGTATTTTTAGAAATAACAGTTCTATTTAATAGAACTTTAACCTAATTACCAAACTTATCAGTATTGGAGTTAATTATTCAACTCCCAAATATATTGATTATAAAATTGTGCAGAGAACATATGAAACACCAACTCATAATAGCTTCGCATTCCTAGATAACTACTTACCACTTTTGTCTTCGGAAATAAGATAGTATGATGCAATGCTCATAATTATGATTACGAGACCAAAAGATACAAAAGGGCAACTGTATCCTCCAGCCTACAAAAGAAATATTTTAATTATCTAGAATACTAAAACAATTATAACTTATTTTATTTCGTTAGCTATTGTTTAAGTTAAACTTGTTCTAGAAGCCATTTTGAATATTTGAATGTAAGGTTTTACTTCTTAAATCTAGACCATTAATTTATTTGAATCAATAAAGTGAATTCTGAAATTATAAGCAAAAATAAAGATTTTCATCTCTATTTTGTTTTAATTTCAATTTTAGCAAGTACAAAGTGTGGCTAAAAATAACCGGACTGATCGAATTCAGACAAACGGGAGAGTGTCAAGTTCAAACGGCACATGGTCGAGTCAAGTGGCACCTCCTCTTTTCATTCCTTCCCTCAACTCAATTGCGAACCCCTTGGTTGTGCCTTGCCAACCTTGCATCTGCAGTCCACCATAAAAATTTTATGTGTTTTAAAAGGGCAACGCGTTAATCAGAAATTTCTCTTGAAATTCGAAAATCCTCCACAGAAGCCCATTCTTTGTTGAAAGAAATTTACGGTGATAAATGATTATCACGCATTTAGGCTTTTAAGTGGTTTAAACAGCTCAAAGATGGACAAAAAGAGATTGAAGATGACCGATATTCAGGACGACTTCCCATGATAACGATGGGCAAAAATATTGTCATGATCGATGTTTGATCCGAAAAGACCATCGGATGAGCATTCGCGCTGTTGTTGAAACCAAAGGAATTGTGCGAATTACGTAGAATAATTTGCGCGTTCATTTATTTTTTATCAGGACCACGTCCCAGCCCATACTGAATTGTCTATAAAGACAGTTTTGGGTATGCATAATATTCCTGCATTGGAACATCCTCTCTAATTGATTCAACTTTACCTCGTGTAATTTTTTTCTATTCCCAAAAGTGAAATCAGCCCTGAAAAGAACGAGATATGAGACAGTT
This sequence comes from Nephila pilipes, assembly GCA_019974015.1. Classification (NCBI taxonomy): domain Eukaryota; kingdom Metazoa; phylum Arthropoda; class Arachnida; order Araneae; family Nephilidae; genus Nephila; species Nephila pilipes. The sequence goes on from BMAW01118669.1 coordinate 666,127, forward strand.
CAAGTTAGAAAAGAAAAAGTGACGGAGATCATGGACATTCTTTCAGAAAATGACATCCCACACTGCTTTGTCCTACAGAAAATCCACATAGAATAGTGTTGGGATCGTGATGGGATGTGCATTGAAGGGGATAATGGGAAAACTGTGAATAATAAAAAAATAAAGGTTTCTATAGCATTAATCTGATTTCATTTTAGCCATACTTAGTATTTTTAAATACTTTCCTCAAATACGTAGGTGAATCAATGAAATGGGCCAAAAAAAATTAAATAAATTGTGGAATATGAATCATAAGCCAGTATTTAAGCTAATATTAAGTCAACTTTTTAAGAAATCTTAGTTAGAGGTCTTTGAGCCCTCCACCAGAAAATAAAACCAAACTTAAAATTGTACTCAATTAAAGATTTTCTTAAAACACATTGAGGTTTATTGCCTTGAAATTAAAGCAGATTTTTAAAAAAAGCTCACAAAACTAGTACCGATACTTCATAAACATTTCTTGATTCTTCTTTAAAACTTATCACGTTCTCTGAAAATATTCCTTTTTATGACTTAAATTATTAAAGTGTATTGAGTTTCGAGAAATGCGCTGATCTAATTTTCGATAATGTACGGTAAACAGGAGGAAAAAAACTTAAGTTATACTTACCGTGTATAAAGCACTTCCAAGTGGTGGACCAGAGATCATAGCTACCGTAACAATGGTTTCTGTCAAACCCTGAAGGGAAAAAGCAAAATAAAATTTAATCTTTGAAACATCGACTCACATAAAAAATATTGGCATTCAAAAATACTTCTCTACTTTTAAATTAATATTTTGTGAATCATCATTTTTCAAAGAGACTTTATTCAATGGTTATTTTTGAAGACTTATCTGCTTTTAAATCTGTAACGTATTTTTTTAATTTGACAGTTAATTTGTAAGGCGGGCTATTTTCATACTTTCCTTCAGCATCTGGTTTGGCTTTCTGACTTTTATATTTAAATTTCCAACTCTTTTTCAACCAAATGAAGCATGGCGCAAATGAGATTAATATTAGCAATACAGTGAACAAATTTAAGGAAATGAATATGAATGAATTGATGAAAGTGATGGATAATTAAATATTAGAAATAGTGTATTGATTTGGTAGTAAAGTTAGAAGTGAAAAGCCGGTAGTTGGCAAAAAACAGTGAGTGTGATCTTAGTGTCTAAAATTTTAATTATTACCTATATTATGTAAAAGTTTATGTTCTTGTGAATGATATCTTTTTTGTAAATAGAACTGAAGTAAACGTTTTTCTTTTCTGATATAATGAAAATAAATGGTCAGGTAAGTTTATTCTTTTTTTTATTTATTTAGCCTTAACCCTTTAACTACCGGAGGGAGAAAAAAGAACGGAGTCTGGGTCCGCGGCTTTTTACCGCGGAGTGTCACGCTGTGCCCGGACGATTTTAGATATTAAGCCCAATTCGGAAAAAAATTCCTCTAAAATTTGCTATTCATTAGTATATTTTAGATTTTACATATATTATTTAAAATGCATTAAATTTAATATTTACGAAAGAAAAAAAAAGATTTAATCGAAAATTGTACGTTTCTTACATAAATCGCTATTACTTAAAAATCATATCTTTTAAGAAAATACAAAATATATTTACATTTGTTACATAAATTTCTTGGTGTAATGATGTACCATTACATGAAGTTTTAAGATATAAAAAAAAAATGAATCTTATTTTGCTGTATGGTATTTTTATAAGAAAAAAATTCTTCAATGCATAGTCCAATGTCACATGTCTTACACGCATATTTTGTCAACTTTTGACGCTTCGCGTAAGATTTTGAGCAAATGGCATATCTTCGTCCTTTTTGCACCCTTTAATGGCTCTGTACAGATTTGGATTATTTTCGCTAACATCACTGTCAGATTCATTCATTAATTCGTAAATCTCTGTATCAGATAAATACTTTCTTTTCGTCATGACTGTCACTACAAATAAAAACCGACCGAATGAAACGAACAGCTGAGAGCATCTGCTACCAAAAACTATAACTCCCATAAACTTTTATAAATTCTCATTTGAACTTCTAAGAAGCATGCAAGAAAGAAGCCAGGTAAGAATGCTGACCATTTCATACGGTGATAACATCAGATTGAAGGCATTTGCTTAAAATATTTCACTTTATTGGGCGAGGTTTCATTTTAAATAATTCAAACAGAAAGGTCATCGAGGTTAGTTGAAGGGAAAATCGCGATAGAGTCTACTGTTACAAATCAAACAACTACTTACAAATTTCAAAATAAAACGAAGCAATTTTGCTTATTTAAAGTGTATTACTTTTACTGGTATTACACAGAGAGTAGAAGCGTCTAAATCCTGTTTTATTAAAGAAGAAATTTAAAACGAAATGTAACACTTCATCTTATTAAATTTTAGTAATCAAATAAATCTTTTTTTCTTGATGGAAACCTATATATTGTAAAATTTAAAAATATACTCTAAAAATAAATCGCTAGTTTTGTTTTCGTTAACACTGAAAGAAATCAAAGTTATTTATTTAGATTAGTAAAAGAAAGAGAAAATAAATGGTAAAAAAAAAAAAGAAAAGAAAAACAGAAGGAAAGGAAAAATATCCATTTGACCGTGAACCGCTTGCTTTTCTGATAACATTATCTTTATCATTTACTCTTTAAGAACATGGTTTTACTAGAAAAGATTATGTTTACAAAATATTGCAAGGTGATTTCTGAGTCGTAAAATATGAATGTTATCTTTCCAAATTTCATTGAGTCCCCCCCCCCCCTTCGTTATGTACTTTTCAAATCCCAGTATAGAACCCTAAAGATTTTTTTTCACCAGAATTCATATAAATTTTATGGAAATATCCATCGCACACACATTCTATGGACATTTAATATCAAAAATTTCAAATGGTGATTACGTTCATAATGAAAGTGCTTCTTTTTTATTGACGCATATTTGGAAACTTACGCTTAACTAAGTTCAGAAAAGTCTCTGTTACATAACGAGTATTAAAAAGTTTTACAAACACCAATTTATGCAACTTTCAAAGACAAAAGTACATTCTCATAAGAGTTTAATATTATTTACAAACTTAACATTTGATATTCATTGCACCTGTGAGAATTTCTTAACATACTTTTTGTAAGAGCTATGAATATCTACCGGAAGTAGATTCTAATACCAAATGACCCACAAAAAAGTTATTTCATATAAATAGCATTTAATACGACATCTAAAAGATTAAAATTTTGGTGATCAGTGAACGAACAAAGCTTATGTTCCAGAATATCATAACTAAGCATGTGGATTGACTTGCCTATCACCTTTCAAACAACCTAACTGCTGGGAATCCGGATTTAGAATACTACTCAACTGAGCCTTTTGGTTGTCATTACAGTGACCCATATAGTACGGTGGTGTGATGACGATATTTAAAGACTCGTTATCCTATTTGAAGAGTAGCTTCAACGGGATAATTCCAGTCTTCTAATGGTAATCATTTCTACTGATCATCTTGCTATCTTATTTTCTCTCTCTCTCTCTCCTGGTCAGCTGGATCCCAGATTTTCCTCTGTAGTGTAACATCCATGGCCAAAAATTAGCCATAAGCACCCCAAATGAGCGATAAACGCACAAAGTAGTGGCTGTGGGAGAAAAAATTCGTTTAATTGTTTTCTTTTTATCTTTTTTGCATCTTTTAATGTAAAAAAATAAATAAAGTTTCTGAAGGAAGCTCTCGACAAATAGAGATTAATTCGAGGATGGGGGAAAGAAACGATGTAACTTGTCGATAAATAATTCTATCATTCTTATTTAGCAAGTCACTCTATTTATTGGATTTATTCTGAACCTATTACAACGCTGGTAGTGTTTCCCTTAGAAGAAATAATAAGGCATAATAACAGACACTTCCCAAATATAGCACTTTTGGAGTCTAATTTTTAAAATATACTCCCCGTTGGCCTAACAAATATTGGAAACCGAACCATTAACCTAACTCAATAATTGGAAAATAATTGGCTGAAAATTCTTCAGAGGATACTCGCCAGAAATGCGAATGAGTGCTAATCCCAATAGCAGTTTAAAAAAGGATCAGAGATGGACCAGCACCTTTAGTTATTGGTCCATTTTATAATGCCATATTTCCTGAATAAACTGTCTAGTTAATTTGTCCGAAATTGTAATCGTTTCTTTTTTTCAATACATGTATATTGCATCTACCGAATACCGAATTTCAATACCGAAATTCGTTACATTCAGATAACTTCTTCTTAGTGCGCCCTTAAATAATATAATCAATCCATAACACTATCACTACGGTGAAATGAAAGAATACGGAGGTTAAACTTATATCTATATAAGGAGAAGAATAGCAAGTCTACGTATAAGTGATAGCGGTAAGTTTAGATATGCTTTATCAGACGTGGTATAATGTCTAATTTTATGGGACCTCTCCTTACAGAAAAAAGAATGGCTATTTTTCTTCTGAATAATTATTCTTTAGATTCTGTTCACTGGGTAAAAAATAATCTTACGTTTCTAATTTTTAATCTTTTCTATATCATAGGATTCATTTATTGATATAGGTTATAATTTCATGTTTGAATATATACGAGACAAATAGGACGAAGTTTTCTGGAGTGCTTAGCCCAGGCGGGCTCTGTTCACCTGTCTTGCAATACATGGCTGTTCCCACAATCATAAAACATGTGGTTTTAATTTGGGATAGTCCTTTTTGGTTACTTTCATTCCGCATGTGAAAAACCTGCAGAGAATCATTCACCGATAAACCTTCAGAAGTGTGCGTCGCAATTTCCGGAGGAAAGAGTGCTTTCTCCTTCTTTGTGGCTACCCTCATCTGTCCGGCGGCATACTTAAATAAAAAGTTTGCCAAGAATTTGGGCCATTCACCTACACGACATTCCCACACGCTCTCACATGGACACATTAACACAAACTTCTCACACTCGCGAGTCACACACGAAACACCTACATTCATATTCAGGATTAAACTTCAAACATTGGCACACTACTATCATCCTCCTACAGGTATGTTAAATTAAGTTATGTAAACTTTAATCTTATTTGTTTCAATAAATTTAATGATGCATTAAATGAGAGTCTTTCATTTTAGTCATTGTTCTTAATTCTAATTTTCTATTCTCGTCTATGATCGGAGCATCTTCTCCCACTATACGGTCACTACTTTCGACGTAGTTAGTTATTTAATGAATGTGTAAATCTCATTTTTTTTAGTTTTAAATAAATATCTTAATTCAGAATAGAGGTTTCTGCATCACTTGGAAAAGCTGTGAAAGATGTCTGATTTTACACTATCCCAGATTTTATTTAATACAGAGTCAGCTTCAGGAATATGCAGGTTGGTTTTATATTTGCTTGGATAAAGTGTTGAGAGTTTTTGTAGTGCAAGAGGGGGAAATTTTACTTAATCGGGTATGTCTGTCAAAGTGCTGAATGTGATGTTGATCGAAAATATTGTGGGTCGACTGGTCGGTGAAGTTTGTCGCCACTCGGTCAGGTGTTGAATTGAGCTTCTACTTTCGTACAGTATCCAGATTTCATTATTATGAGATTATGGATTATTATGGGATCTGGGCAATTCCAGTCCTTCCTTAATGGCAATAAGCTCGCTGCGGAAAACAGAGCAGGAATCGGGATTTCTCTTCTGGACTTTCCCCCCTCAAGTCCTGTAGGCTGCCTCACAGTAGCGATGGGGTGTCTCTAGGCAGAATGGGTGAAATAAGTCGGGAGTTAAACTCCTGGTAGGGTCACCCTAGGCGTGAAGGCTATTCCACTATGCCCAACTAAAGTTTGTAGGCATTGGAGCTGAGTCAGACTTCTACCATTGGTGCTCCTCTCTTTGGACACAGAAGCTGACCTGTTTCCCCATCTATGAATAAGTGTTGTTATAAACTCATAAAGAGCAAAAATCCGACTTACTGTCTACAAATTGCAAAGAGCAATTAAAGGATTATAAATTGTAACTTAATACATAAGAAATTTATCTTTTTTTTCCCAACATTATCTTCATGTAAAAAAGTTTAGTGCACGACGCATATTCGAAAAATATATTAAATTATATTGAATTTGACGATATCATTATTCATAGATTTCAGAAACAAATGGATTAATTTCAGCAAAAGATAATTACAGTTTTAAATTATTCTAATAAATACTAAAAGATAATTAGAGTAAAATTACTAAATAGAGTAAAATTACTAAAAGATAATTAGAGTTAAAATTTATACTTTTAAATACTGACTTTTTATTTTTATAATTATTCATAACTTTAATTAATAATCTTGGCTTCTGCCCACAAAGGAATGAACTCTTTCATCTTTGATCGATGAAGTAAATCATAATTATTTTTGTGCAATCGAGTTCTATATATTTCTCAAAAAGCTTCACTATTCACACATGCATTTATTGGCATTTATTAGAACAAAAGCCACGTGGCTCTATAATGTCTCATGGCAGTTTCAACGTACATTTAGCTCCTTTCAACTTTCTTATCTTAACATTATCTCAAATTTCAAAATGCTTATATGGAGAGAATTGAGAATTTTAAACAAATGGTATCGATTTATGAACTGTTTATTTATATTCCGAAAGAGCAATAACACTATCTTTTCATAAACAAGCAATTGAAGTGGGATATAAAATCGCCTTTGATTTTCTACTAACCGTTATGTAACCACCGCCAATTACTGGGAAGAAAGTGAAAATACACTTCAGATTTTATCTGACAAACTCCGAATGCAGATAGCATTACAATAGGTAACAATTTTCCGACAAAGGCTCAAAAATAACTTTTCATAAAGTCATATCAAACAAGCGAATTGAGCAGTTGTATAATATATTGACTCGTGGATAAAAATAAATCCCTTAGAATTCTTTTTTTCATTTACTAGATCTCTAAGAGTTAAATTTATTTAAAAGTAATTGATTGAAAATTTTTAAGGAAAACAAAAATAATTCCACGTTGTTATTATTTTTAAAAATAAGCAATGTGTATTTTGTTTCATTTTATGCATCTTCATGATTCCTTTTTACATTTCAAGTTATGTTGAATGGATCAGATTTCTATCATTTTTCAGTACTTTTCCAATTCGCCGGCGTTTGAGATAAAGTCACCAAAAATGACACAACCAACGCCAAATGGAATACACTTTTTTATATCTATACTGTGTGTTGTCTCCAATAAAGTTTACTTGGCGAGATTTGTGCGGCGAAATGGAAATGTACCGATTTTTCTTCTGTAAACTTAAGTTGTATTGATTAATGATGAATGTTGGTTCATTTATAGTTATAAGACGTGTAAATGCGGCACAGATTTGTCTCCAACTTGGATAATTATTTTTTGTCGCCATAATGTATAGGAGAATTTTCACGATTGAACAAGCGAACACTAGGAGCTCAAGGTAAGGCAATCGATTCACACCATTTGTTTATACCCTGCTTTTTTATTTAATCGAGAAATAAGAAACGTGATTATGAATTGAAATTGTTCAGTCATTATTTTATTTATAAAAAAATGAATTGATCAGACTTCATTTCATAAATCTGTAGATGCAATATTCTAAAAGCATTACAATTTTTATTGTATCTAATTCCATATCCTATATAAACTATCTTTGTTTAAAATTACAGTTGCCTGTAAGAATTTATAAGTTGAAAATATTTAGTAATAATAAGTTAAATGCTGAAGTTGTAAGGTAAGTTGTATAGAAAATTGATTTTTAAATCTGTAAATGCATTAATATTAAATATTAAATTTATATTGAAGTTTACAATTGAAACTCTCTCTCTCTCTCTTTCCCTCAATTCTTAGAAGGAAAAAGAGATTAATATTTGATTAAAATTCTGCTCAAATACAATGAGAAAAATGAACAAATGGTATATTTCAGAACACATCACGTCAAAGCATTAGTTAAGATTCCGACATGACAAGTATTCATCCAGCACTAACCGAATACCAAAAATAAAGAAACATCTGTTCGTGTTCTGTACGAATATTATAACCAAGAGAATGTTTCTGTTTTTTGCTGCGTTTCTTTTATATCAATCGTTTTCAGATGTATATATTAATTCAAGCCACCTGACTTAATTAAGGTTTAGATAAGAGCACAATCACACAACAGTTGCTTACAATTACTGTAATTCATGATTTTTTTTACACTTGCGTAATTTTGATGTCATCACAATTATTGACGTTAAGCTATCATCAGACATTTTGAATTCGCGAACGAAATGTTAATCTATCGTGAATTCAACTTTCCTTCTAAAATCCATATTATTATATTTATAAGCATGCATTTACGTACATCCGAAAAAGCAAAAATCAATAAAAGTTTTTGAGGATTTATATTTTCTCTCTGCTCTTTGAAAATATTTTGATTTTCTTTTTAAAAATGAAAATCCACAAACAAGTTCTTATAAAAGATAAAATATTTTAATACTCGTTGGGGAAAATGTGCTTCCACAGAAACCTTTATTATACATATCTTGAATTTTTCGGATACAGTTTGTTATATTCAAATAAAAACAATAGCTTAGACTTGAGCGGAAAGTAGAAATTCCATAAAATTAACATAATGTTCATGAAGAAATTCGGGAATTTAAAATAGTTAGTTGACTGAAACCTTAAGATAACGTGTTAACATTTGTATTCGTAGAAATAACCAAAATGGGTGACTTATATTGCTGAAATCATATTTGCACTTTAAAAATATAATTTTCAATAAATGCAAGTTAAAGCAAGAATTAAGAATAAACTTGATGCAAACTAAAATGTTTCAATATTATATTCCATTTTAAATCACAATGTTGTTAATCAAAGAACGACTGAAATTGTAGAACGTTTCGATAGCACAGCTTCAGAAAATTTTTTGTAAGGAAAGTCCAATTTACATTGAAACATTTCTTTTCTTTTATTTATATGCTTATCTCTCACACATACATTTATCTATCATCACTTTTTGCTTTAAAATTATAATCGAAATATGTCAAAAATGTAACCTTCCTAACATTCTCTTAAATTTAGAGATAGGCTTAGATTGAAATTACGGACGAATATATTTTTTGAAATAATAACCACAAAAGTATCTAATGAACACCTTCTTCGAAACAGATTTAAGATGAGATTTTAAATTTTATTAATAATAAAAATTATTTTAACCTTGGAAACTCAATTTTGTTGAATTCGAGAAGTCAATAGAAAAGACAGAAAAAATTCTCTTCGATGAGAATTAGTAGAGGAAAAAATACCGATAAGAGCCTTGCATTGATCATGTACAAGAAAAACAAAAGTAAAAGTACTATATAAAGTTTTGCAATGAACAGATTTAGCTACCCAAGGAGCAGTTTTTTTAAATAAGTATTGTTAAATTACTCAATTAAATATAAGAATTAAAGTAAACGAGGAAATATCGAGATATGGACAATAGTAAACTTTTCCGATATTAAAATTAAAGGAAACGATAAATTATTAAATTGAATATATTTAAACTAAATATAATTAAAAAATAAAGTAAACGATAAATTATTAAATTAAATATTATATCAGCTAAATGTAATTTAAATTAAAACGAGAGCGACAAATTATTAAATTGAAAATATTTAAGCTAAATGTAATTAAATTTGAAGTAAAAAATAAAAAAAAGTTGAAAAGTGATCTGGTATGCCGAAAGTGATCCATCTAAAACAATAGCCCTATGAGTGACGAATGATGGAATATAAGCGATTGATTTTTTTTTTTTAAAAAAAGTAAATCGGGATGCTTTATTTATAGTTATACTTGACAATGTAAAAGCTGCAAAAAGAGCTATTTTTTCGAGTTTTACTTTACTAAGAACAATCTTGGAAATTATGCCTTTAATGTATTTTTATCATTTAGTTTTACTAAGGAATAGAAAACATTGATCACATGAAAAAAATAATAAATGCTGAAAATGTTGTCAAATTTTAGTAAAATCTTTGTACCGTCAACTTTAATTTAGAATTTATTAATATGAGACACGATTCACTGTTCGCACAAAAACACAATAAGTGCCAATTTTAATCGGCTCTACTTTGCTTAGCCGAGGAATTGATTCATGCGCTATGCGTTACGAAGTATTTGTGCCTAACATTCATTTTTTAAATTATTTTGTTCCTCTGTTCAGTGAATATCTGGTTTTTCAGACATCTTATTGTTTCACGTAATCTATGCGTATGGTGATTTTATTCAATTATTTCGATTCAGTAAGTAGAAAAAGTTTCATTGACGGAAAAAGATAAATAATATAGTTAACTAGGAAGAAGTATAGAAAGTGTTTTAAAACGCCAATATCTATTTTTTTAAAACTTCAATGACAAAGTAAATTACAAGTTTTACTTATTTATTTATTTTTTCTTTTTTCCGTTCATCTTATGAAGTAATGTATGAAAGAAAAACTTGATTTCTGTCATAAAAAAAATTGGGTTTATATAGTTTTAAGGCTGGCTATTTGTATCAAGGCCCATAAGTTTTAGAAATATATCTACGTGAATGCATGTTTGATAAACTGAATGATTTTCTTACCACATAATATCCTGGATTAGTTGGGAAAGTTCTCACAATAACAGCCAGTGAACTGGTAAGATAGGCTGCAAACCCAGCTCCTTCTACTGCACGAACTGCCATGCACAGCCAAAAGAAGATTGGTCCACCAGGACTTTTTTCCAAGCATCTGAAAACAAAATTTCGTATAACTTTCTTAACTTTCATAAAATTTCGTCTCACGCATGGTACTTAACGTATTTTTGCTGCCTGTTGGTTCACATAGTTTTTTTTTTTTTTTTTTTATTGTTAACCTGAGTGTTTCTTTGAAATGGCTAATTTCTAATTAAAGAGGCACAACTTTTGAACGCTATTTTGCTTTATTCTGACATCCCATGCCATGACAGATAATATTATTTTTTATTAAAAAATTTGATTTTTTCTAAGATAAGATTTTTAATTTTCTAATTATCTAAATCCATAAAAATGTATTATTTTTTTTATTTCATTTAAAAAAATTAGAAATGTATTATTAATTTGAAAATTTTTAAAGACGTGTTATTTTTTTTAAAAAAAAAAATAGCAGATTTTATTGGATTATTCAATGGATTCATGATGAAAAATTAATTTATCGTACGATGGTGGACAACGACTTTTTGAATATCATAATGAATTGATCTGTTGAGAAGAAAACTATTGAATTTCAGAGTAAGATCGGGGTTTTACTTTTCGTTTAAGCTGGAAATGGAATGTATTTAATTTAGCGAAATAAGAAGAAGGCATGCAAGAAAGTTTTATCTCAAAAAGCATTGAATGCATCCACTGAGATTTTAATGGAGTTGGTTCTGATAAATCATGTCATCAATTATTACACATGATCTTGTTGAGTGAATTATAGACCAAACATAAGACATTCCGTGAGAAAGAGTACTTGGCTCGAAAAGTCTTGAATTACCATTCCCAGTGATTCTTTTACTGACTATAGAATGAGTGAAAGGAGAGTGATAACCGAATTTATAATGGATAATCTTCATTTAAAAAAACAAAGGATGACTTAGTGCAAGGGCTTTTGCAGAAAATTGAGTGTATGATTGTGTGTTGGAGGGAAAGAGAAACTATAGAAGGAGAGGTTGTGGTTTTGAAGGTTTCACCCCCAAAGGAATTTTGATTAATCAATTGGTTGTTGATTAATATCGTAATCAGAATCATCAAGAGGGCTGCTGGAGACGGACCTCGTAATTTTGAACCTCGAGCATGCGTCCACACCATGACAACAGGAGAACTAGGAGGCTCGACGTATTTAAAATGCATCAGACCCGATACAGGGTGGAACTTTAGAGACATAATAACTCGAATTCATTGCACAACGGAAACTTCGCCAGTCACGGTTTGCAACTATGACTTCTAGGCTACCGTGGCCTCAGGCCTTAAATCTTGTCTCGTCAAATACATCTTGGAGTGTTCTTTCAGATCCTTGATCTGCTAATCAGAGCCAAATGCACTTTTTAATTTTGAGTCAGGTCAGATGACGAAATAGATACCTGAAATCGCGCCCTATTTTCCACATCACCGTCACTTCAACATGAGAGTATTGAGCTCCGACAGTTTTAACGTGCATCATCCCTTTTATGTAATAATCTGTAAAGGAATCTGGACTCGCATGCTGCTCGACTGAAACATCACTGAACACGAATACGGCTGATGGGTTGTTTTGGAAACTGACGAAAGAAAGTGTTTGGAGAGATGAAACCCTGATAGATAAATACTTTTTTACAATTATGAAAGAAAAAAAGTTGAAAGCAAGTTGAATGATTTCAAAGAATACGTTCTATCCGCTTCGATCATTGTATCAGATTGCTGAAAGATGTACAGTTGTCTCTCCCATGAAAGCATTTCTGATGATGCCCTTTCGAGTAAATCAGTGTGTATAATTCTTGGACCTGGTAACAGAAGGGGAAACACAAATTCCAGTGCGTAATGTGTGTGAGAAAGGTTCTTGAAAAACACAAAATTAGTGTGGAAGGATGAATTTAATTCTTATATGGCGGAATACGCGTGGGGAAAAAAAGTTTTAAAAACATAAAACATCATGTGTACTCCAATAGAAAGAAAGCTAATTAAAAAATATTTATTCATTATTAACTGTACAGTATTTTCTTCCTTCCTTAAGACATCTATATTTCCCCTTCCAAGTTTTCTATAGTTTTTTCCCTTTTAAATAGACTATTGAGGGCTTGTTTGTCCTCTTCCCCATAAAAAAATAACAGTATTAAAACTTCGGTATACCCGAAGGAAAAGGGGAGTTGCAGTATAACTTGGATTAGAAAATATTCGAGTGAGAAAGAGGATTATGAGGAATGGGATACGCGCCTCCTCTCTCTCTCCGCCATTTAATCAAAAGTTAGAAATAAATTTGAATATGTATTGCACTGGGTGAACAAAGAGGCGTATCATCCTAATTTTAAAAAAATCCGTTAGAAAATATTTATTTCGCTGCGGTAGGTATCCATTCTTAGCTAAATTTCGCCTCTAATCATGCAAAATTATTTTTGTTGTTGAATATACTCGCCAGGTAAACATCACGACCAGAAAGAAATAAAAATTGGAGTTTACTCCCACAAGTCGAGATATTTGTTAACTAAAATTGGAAATTCTTAAAAGAAGTCTTAAAAACCACCAAGCATCTCGCATCAAGCTATGAAGTTTTGGCTCTGGTTTTTTTTTTTTTTTCAAATAATGTTAATACCCATGTATGTTGTTATAATTTTATTTAACATATTTAAAAATATTTCCCAGCATATTTTTAATGATCAGAAAAAAGAGCAATTAAAATTTTTAATTGCTTTCTTCTCTCTAAATTTAATTTTTTGTTTTAAACTTCCGAATAAAAACTGGAATTTATTCTTAAATTTGTATGAAAATTCAATTATTTGCATCATTTCAAAATCCTTACTAATGGTGTTTTTTTTTTTTTTTGTTATTGTTCATGTATGCATTAATGTTTTTTTTTTATTTAAATATTAAAGAAAGGAAGATATTCCTATCTATTTAAAAGATTATCTTACCCGAAAAGAATTGTAGATCCTCCCGTCAGGAAAAGTCCAGCAAGAACAATAAATTTTGGGCCAACTTTCGTCAACTGTGAAGGGAAAAAAGTAAATGTAAGCTGCAAATATTAACTTTAAAAATATAAAAAGCATACTGCTTTTTATATTTTCTTCCATTCTGACTTCTTTATAATTCTTTTGTCTTATCAAAGACTTCGGAAAAGAGAATAAATAAATAAGTAAATCGGTATTCTTTCGTGGTAACACTGATTTTTATATTATAACAAAATAATTAAATATATATTAAAAGAGTTACAATACTTACTTGAAGCAAATTTCTGCAATAATATCAAAATATATAAATACTTTCTACTTAAAGATTGAACTTTACAGTTGTTCTAAAAAATTGGACATCCTTAATTACATTCTCCATCCTCATCGTAGATTGATTAAACTTGATTACTATTAATGGCTCAAAGAGGTAATTAAGTTAATTAATTAAAATAGTTAATTAACTTCTGAAAAGTAATTTTCACTGAGAAGGGAGAAAATGCTTACAGAATTAGATAGAAAATGTTTTAAATAACTAATGTTCCAAATTTTGTTCAAATTCGACTGCTTGCTCCCTAAATATCTCAGAAAAACTATTAAGGGGCTATATATTGGACTACATCTTGTATAAGATTCATAATATAATAAATAAACTAAAACAACTAATGAATAACAAATAAATAATGTTCCAAATTTAATTTGAATTCGATTATTAACTCCCTAAAAGTGTATTCCGGTAAAACTATCATGGAACTATAAGTTAGGCTACACACTTCACGCATAGGGTTCATAATATTTTACCGATTTTTTTTTTTTAGTTCTGCGTGATAAGTGGATTGATAATTAAATAGTGACCCCTTAAGATTCTGCGATTTCCCAACATAACTGTCACCTTGAATATTTCCTAAATTATTAGTTGGAATTGCATGGAATTTTTAATTTAAGAGTTCTATGTAAATAAACATTTTGCTTTTTATTTTTCATAACTATATTTAACAATGCCTAAATTTTATAATAATACTTATTTCAATTTTGTTATGTTTTTGGAATCGGAAAAGAATTGCCTATTACAAAATTTTCCAAAATATGAAATTTAAGCTAAACTTTAAGATGATAAAACAGACACATGAAAAAAACTGATGCTGAGAAAATCCTTTTAGAACTTTAGTAACTAAGTTAATTAATCTTATTAATGAACTGATTAACACACTAATTTTATTCTCTTTGAGCCTTTAACAGTGATACCAATTTTATCCAGGTGTAATTTGATTATCGGAAGTTTCTATGTTGGTAGATGTCGTAAAAATAAAAAAAAGTTTCTTGTATTGAAAATTAATACTCCAAACTATTAATGCTGCCAAATCTCATTTATTTCACAAATTAAAATGCCAACTAGAGTCCAAAACTCACTTAGTTATATGACAATTTTTCATGGAATACTGTTAAGTAAACAAAACAGAACGAGCACTTCCTTTTTGCCACAGCGTACAAAATAATATACTTTTTCAAAATCGTTCAGTTCACGGTGACAAAAATTAAACAATGATAAATAAATTCACATAAACAAAATAATAAATTTAAATAATTGTTTTGCTTTTAACATAATAAACTGAAATTTATAAAGTGGATCTCACAGTAGGTTTAATTAACATCGCACTAGAAGCAAAGCGAGGCCTATTGGTGACAGACCCCGTAATCTTGAACTTCGGTTAAGTGACGAGGACGATACCTGAGTTGGAACCTCCCTCTTCTAACTTCCACACCATGCCAACATGTGGACTTTGGACTTCGACAAATTTAACGTGCAGCAGCCGAGGCTACGCGAAGGGTCTTCAGTTCAGTGACATCGAAGCCCGAACCCGCAACTCGACTAAAACCGCCAACCGAGAATCCCTGACCATAACCACTAGGCTACCACGGTCATCAGAAATTATTAAAGATGCTTCGTAATTCTTAAATAATTTATTATTTTTTGTTAACGACTATACCTATAATTCCTCTACTAACGATGTAGCCATTTTTTTTTTTTTAAATCAGCGATACAAATGTCTAATGAATTCTTTTTCATTTACATTGATTTTTAAAGGTACTTACACTTCTTCCTACTATGACACTGAATGTGATCTGAGACAAACTGTAAACTCCAAACACCAGCGAGTACTGTTCAGCACTCAATCCTTTCTGTCTCGCCTGAAAAGATCAAGAACTAGAATGAAAAAAAAAAACCGTAAAAAAAAAAAAAAAAAAAGTATTCATTGCAATAATTAAATTGTTCTGGTAATATCTCCCAACAAATTACAAGATAAATATAATCAAGATTCTTGATTGTTTCCTCTCCCTGTTTTTCTCTCTTTCTCTCTCTCTCTCTCTCATTTCATTCTATACCTACATTCTATTGAAGTGGATCCTCGGATTTAAATCTAATTGAAAATTTTATTCATAATTTACCATACTTTACCGTTTCTTACTGAGATCGACGCTTAAACTGTTTTCATATACATGTGCTTTTTTAAAAAAATTAAAGTAGAAACATTAGTCAAGGCTTGAGTTTTGTCTCAATGATATTCTTCAGTGCATTTTCTGACGAAACGTTTCGTTATTAGAAGAATAAGGGAAAAAAAAAAAAAAAAAGAATTTCAAACACAAATAACTTTTCAATTCATTTGGCAACAGTTTTAAAAAAGTAATAAGCACGTGGAATTTAATAATCCGTTCTTAGAAAGAATTTTTTTTTTTTTTTTGTATGCATAAAAAAAGAACTTTCAATCGTAATTTTGATTTGATTACAATAACAAGAAAGATTAAAATCTTTACCCGATAATTACAATTTGATATATGTACATATACAATTAGGGTTCATATACTTGATTCTCTTCGAGAAAAGAGAAGAAATATTTGTATCAGTAATTGATCTAGTTAACTAATTCTATAAACAATTATTATTGATGTATTTTTTAACACTGCTGTTTTTTATGCATTACACAAATATACCGAAGTATATATATATATATATATATATATATTTGTGTGTGTGTTTAGCCAATATTTATTTATATTTTTATGAAGATAATACTTTGATTATAATAGTTTTAAGTTGTTTAGATATAATGATGGTATTAATTTCTTGCATTTTAATAATAAAAAAAATATTAAACAAATCTTATCTTTTCATACAGACTATTCAAATTTATTGCCAACTATTGTTAATATAAATTAAACAGAATATTTAGAATTTTTTTCAAATATAAGATAATAAAATTTCCAGTAATATTTATGATAACAGACACCTTTTCTCTTCTGCGATCCAAAAACAAACCTTATGGGGGAGTTCATTAAGCCTGAATCTTTCAGGAATATCATTTGTAGTCATATCTTATGCAATATTAAACGTGTTACGTTATATGTACATATTTCGTAATATGTACAATATGGCTATTTACATCAATTTGCAGAAATTTAAAAATTTATCTGAAAGCAGAATTTCCTATGAATTTCATCAAGAGTAAATAAGCAAAATAACTGCAAAGTTTAGTTTTTTCCTGTTTTGAATTTTTTGGGATTGCTAGGTACCTGTAAAATATTGTTTAACTAACTAACAGGTCAATTGAAAAGTCCCCGGCCTGACACATAGATGGTGTTACTAGAATTAAATCCATATGTTTTTTAGTTAGTCCTAACCCTCAAAAGATGCGTGTATAAATTTGACACCTGTCGGATCATTAGTTTGTGAATTATAGCATTTTGAGTGAAGCAACTTTTGTTATTGTGAAAAAAATGGATAAAAAGGAATTTCGCGTGTTGATAAAATATTGCTTTTTGAAGGGAAAAAATACAATTGAAGCAAAAACTTGGCTTGATGCCGAGTTTCTGGACACTGCCCCAGGAAAATCAACCATCAAGGATTGGTATGATAAGTTTAGACTTGGTGAAATGAGCACCGAAGACGGTGGACGCCCAAAAGAGGTTGTTGCCGACGAAAACATTAAAAAAATCCACAAAATGATTTTGAATGGCCGTAAATTGAAATTGAATGAAATAGCAGGCACTCTAAAGATATCAACTGAACGTGTACATCATATCATTCACGAATATTTGGGTATGAGAAAGCTCTGTGCAAAGTGGGTGCCGAGCGAGCTCACTTTTGACGAAAAACAACGACGAGTTGATGATTCGGAGCAGTGTTTGAAGATGATCAAGCGTAATAAACCCGAGTTTTTGCATCGATATGTGACAATGGATGAAACATGGCTCCATCATTTCACTCCGAAGTCCAATCGACAGTCATCCGAGTGGACTGCACACAATGAACCCGCTCCAAAGCGTGAGAAAACGCAACAGTCGGCTGTCAAGGTTATGGCGTCTGTATTTTGGGATGCGCATGGAATAATTTTCATTGACTACCTTGAAAAAGGAAGGACCACGCAAATAAAGAAAAGGGCAAAGAACTTAAAAATTATTTTATACTTTACCAAACTAATTTACAACTCCCAACATGAGAAAAATAATAAAAGTAAGATTCTATTTGAGGGAAATAAAGTGTAACTAACTATGATTGTGAAAAGATGCAAGTTGCAACTACTGTTAAATTCGTATCAAACCATTAAATCCAGTCCGAGCGTATCAGTGTGAATGTCTACATAAAATTGCAATATCACCTTAAATGATTTTAATGAAATTAATCTTTCTTGTGATCTCTTTCTTATCTAATCTTCTATCCTTTCTCTCGATTGCTTAGAGAGGAAACTTATGAATGAAAAGTAGCTGATGCATTCTCTTTAGTACTTACATATTTGTATAAACTTCGGAAAACAGACGAGGACTTCTTTAAAGAAGATAGAATAGAAAAAAATAAATACTAGCTGGCATAATAATATAAGAGTGAATTTCATAAAAACAGCAATAATTTTGCTTAGTGTCTAAGCAGCTTTAACACTCTTGAAAAAGATATACATATTTGATATAAATATCATATTATTAAAAAAATAATCGTTATTTTTTTTATGAAAAGAAGTGTTATTTGATCAACACATAAAATTATTTGTCCGTTGAAAACTATGAAATCTTTCATAAACACTTATAAATATCTAATGAAATAAGAATAATAATTTCAGCTGTTTGAGAAAATAATTGCTATTCTCCAGAATTTAGTGCTTTTCTTTTTCATCACTTTGTTTGATGACAGAATATGAATTGTTAGATATAGAGGCCAATATTTTGAGAAATACATTCTTCAAACATAAAAATTACGAAAAGTTTTAATTTTATTTTGATTCCTGCATAAAAATATTTTATATGAATTTAGAGTTCCTGGATTTCACTGTAAGTATTATTTCCTTCTTTTTACCTCGCTGTTTTTAAAAAAGAAATGGTGAAATGGCAAAATAATAAACATTGAAAAGCTTGCATCAGATAAATAAATCCTAGTCTCAGATTATCTGATTGAAGATAATCCAGAGTAAAGACTTTGGTTGCCATAAAATTATTTTCACTCTCTGTTTTTTCAATGAGAAAGAAGGGGGAAAATCTTCCAGAATCTTTTCTTTGGTACGTAGAAAAATAAATGTTTTTCATTGTTACTGGTATTAAAAATTCTGCCTACATTTTATTTTAAGAAGAAATATTTTCAAATTCAAAAGTTAGAATATGATGGAACGAGAAAAAAACTAACAACCTATTGTAATGAATGAATAATACAATGATAGATTGTATAAGTACTATTCTATAACAAACTTTAAGAAATAATTGCACTAACAATTCTTATTTTATTATTTCAATAAGGATTAAGTTGTAATGTAAATTCGCTACACATTGACTTCTTTATAGAATAAGCAGAATTTTTTTTTTCTATTCTGCCACCTTCAGAAGTATATGTATGCGAATGTATAAAGATAAATAAAGGATTATAATAGAAATTATGTCTCATGTTGCTTATAAATAATTAGAATTGGGAGAATATATATACATAATTATTTTTATAATATTGAAAATGAAAAAAGGGTTTCTGGATTAAATTTGTTATTTTTTGAATCAGTTACTCGGATTATGTAGGTAAACATTATTGTAACAAATAAGCCTTTATGTGTTTTGAATTAGTTTTATCTATATTAACTTAAACCATTTTCATAGAAGCTATTGTTTATCTTGGTTTATGCATACGAAATCAGTTAATCTATAGAAAATAACTACAGAATTTGCACTCTAAATTCACTGCTACTCCATTCTACTACTAAAACCAAACAAATGATTAAATATAAATATCTTTAAGACACTACGTGAAGATAGATATTCAGAAACAACACAGATCGTGACATCGAGTGACACAAGATTCGCAGAGAAAACAAATCTTGCTTATCGATCCCTTTAACATTAAATTTCAAAAATTCTAAGGTGAATTTCGAAAAAAATCGCTGCGAAGGGCACATTATCATCACCCGCAGTTTCCGCGAACCAAATTCCCCCCCCCCCTTTATTTATTTATTTTTTTACATTGCG
>BMAW01118669.1:686666-863690 GCA_019974015.1 Nephila pilipes
CTTTAACATTAAATTTCAAAAATTCTAAGGTGAATTTCGAAAAAAATTTCTGCGAAGGGGCCAATTTCCTCCCCCCCCGTTTTCCCCAAACCAAATTCCCCCCCCCCCTTTATTTATTTATTTTTTTACATTGCGTCGCCCACACACATAAAAACTCTTCTTTTTGTTAATATACATAGAATAATTTGACCTTGAACGAAAACTAATATGGGCCAGTTATTTTTCACGCATTTTAATAAATTTTCTAACGCAATTCGATTTCGAAAAATCAAATTGCGTTAAAAGGAGCATCAGTTGAACAGAAAAAAATTGGGGAAAAATTGTTACGTCTATTTGAAAACACGATAAAATGGTTTGATGGAGGAATTTTCAAAAATATCACCAATAATAAATTTGAAATTTTTTTGGCGGCTCCTTTCACGGATCAGCGAAGCAACCTAAAAATTTTGGAGCGATAAGGTCAAAGATATGGATTTGTATGACGCGGTCAAACAAACAACATTCAAATTTATATATAAGAAGATATTAACGGGTAATCTCTATTCAATTTATTGACAGTTGGATTACATTGTAATTCTTACAATATTTACAAAATAATAATAATAATAATTTCTAGAATAAATGTAGTGATTTTAATTTTCCCAGGAAATATATTTTCATTTAAACATTATGAAACAAGAAATAATATAAATGTATCTAAATATTTGCATGGAATATTTAGCTTCTAACAAGCAACTTTAATGATCTACAGGGTTAAATTTTGTGCTTAATCTTAAGTATTTTCATCATTAATATTCCGAAAATGACAGAAAATAATAGTAAATAAATTTGAAACAATGGTTGACTGTTTGTATGAAATTGAATGGCACTGAATCCTCTCGGGATATATTAAACAAATGAATTTGATTTGCAAAATGATGTAACTGCTTTTCTATATCTGAAGTTGATTTGCAAACAAGTGGATTTGATTTACAGTAATATTTGAGATTTGTGAGGGGATTCATTCGAAGTATAAAGCTTGTTCATCTAAAACGGACATCAAAACTGATGAATATTTTCAAAATTAATTAGATAATTAAACTTGAAATAATTCATAGGATATTAAAATATTTAAAATGGAGATAAGTTTTTTATTCAATTTAATATGCTTATAAAAAGGTAAAATTCCATTAAATGTAAAAAACAAAGTATTTTTAATCTAACAACACACCTTTTAAATTAAAATATGTCATTCTAAATTAATTATGGAGGGGAGCTGCTCATAATTCATTTATTCATCATTGGGTACGTGAATTTTATTTATAGAAAATTTTCATCTATTGTTTTCGAATAGTTAAAATTTTGAAGTTACAAAAAATAAACTTTGAAATACAGTTGACAAACTGTATTTCAAAGTAAATGGCAAATAGCTATTGCTTAGACATCAGAAAAGTTCTTCATAGAATTTTAGTCATTTGAATTTGGAATCTCATTGAATATTATTAAAAATTTAACAATAAGAATTAAGGATTAGTTATTAAAGATTAATTCTTAATACTATTGCTTACAACAGTGGGAAAAATAGAATTATTTATTTTTATGAAGTTGAACTGATAGTATATATTAACATTCATTGGAAATTTACTGATTTATCTAAAAACATTTTTTTTTAATTTAAAAAATCATCAAATCTTAAGATCTAGTGTATGTTAATCAAAGTTACTAAGAAAGTTGAATTATAAATGTAAACACAATTGTATACTACAGAGTTCTTTATCTTTTCTTAAACATACACTATCGTATTTATAATTGTTTAGTACTACACTTTGACCATTGATCTTTTAAAGCAATGTGCGCATTGAAATACATTGTATTCTTACAATTTGTTCGCTATTATCAATTTAGACTACGGTACCTTCAAATGTAGAAGATAAGGTATTACAGAATGATTGAAGTATGCGGCGGGCGTGATAATAATTAAAAGAACCAACTATCAATATTTAAGACTTGCGGCTTGAAAACTAATTCATTGATATACTTTTTCGAGATCGTCTGCGAGATACGGCGGCAGTTATAAAGAGCCAGAATTACTGATACGAATGGAATTTATTTTGACGCAAAAGAGTTAATTTTAGATATTTCAATTCAATTTTTTTATTTTTCCATGCGGTAACTCAGATACAGCACAGTAAAAATAATCATTTTGTTATCTTATTAATTTTCTGGAATGCACGAAAGTCAAACCCTTTTTTTATTAAATTTATTCAAATTTTGAAAAAAATAACGATGAAATAGTTTCAAACTGGAAAAAAACCAACTAAATATTTTAAAGGCATGTTTTAAAAAAACACGCATTGTTGAAAATATATTCTAAAATACCGTTTTTTATTCAAAGTGAAAAAGTGCTAGAGTTAATTAATATTTTGTATACAATTCCACGAGATTTAATTTGATTTGATTTTGAAAGTGAATACTATTCTGGAATCATGCAAAAAATGTAAACTCTTTAGTCAAATAAAAAGGATAATGTATTTGAGGTAATATAAAGCACAATCAATTTATTAATTCTTTAGCTTAAAGTATGATATTACTCTGTAGAGGTCTCTAAAGATATTCGTAGAACAGATTATGAGCAGAATAAAACTTTCATGAAAATTTGACAATTTTAATAATTAATTCAGTAATTAATGTTATATTTTAACCCACATTATGAAAAATCCCTTAAGTCTTTAAAACATCTTTGCAACCTATTACTTCCTTTATGACTTTTTAAAATAATTCCTATCCTACTGGTGCTTAGTTTCTAGTATTTTTCTACTGTTTTATATGCAAAATAAAATATGTAATCAAACAAAACAATCTTTCTTAAGAGGGATGTAAAAGTTATGCGTCTTTTTAAAAGCAATACCATAGCAAAATAATACCTCACGAAAAATAAAATCTGATTTTAAAAATCTTGATATTATTTTTTAATATATGCTTTAAAATAAATAACGATGCTTCCTACAATTCATGCATTCAATTTATTAAATGGTTGTAAAGTCATCGAAAATCAGACAAATGTATTTATTATTATACTCGACAATCATTTATTAATAAATAAATCAAATTTTCAATATACGGTGACTCCCAATAATGAGTATAGACCTTTACCTTCTTTTTTAAAGATGTTAAAAATATTCTTAAAATGCCCTTTTAAGTTTAACATTTATAAAAACTTTAAAATACACATGAAAAAACCTGTAATAGGCTAAAAAAGAAAAACGAGGAAACGTCAATATTGTTTTACCATAATTTTTACATTGAAGTTACAAATTTTAAATCACAAAATTAAGTATACATTTAGTTCAATTCCTTAAAAAATTTTAAAAACACAAATTAATGTTTTGTTGCGTATCATTTTGCATTCAGAACACCACCCAAGTCGTGTGCATTTGTTTGAAAGGTTTTGTGTTGTCTCGCTGGATATTTTTACCTATTTCTCTTGTTGTATTGTTTTTAAGTGTTCTTTGCTCCTAATGTTATACTTTTGATGAGATTGTTCAAGTGATAACAAATATTCAAACTCAATGAGATCGAGAGATCGAAGTGGTTAGGTAATTGCGTTTCACAATTGTATAACCATAACTTATTAATTTTAGCTGTATGTGTTTTGGATTATTATTTTGTTGAGCTGCATGTGTTTTGGATTATTATTTTGTTGAGCTGCATGTGTTTTGGATTATTAACTTGTTGAAACGTAAAATGCTACTCTAGACCTATGTTTAGTATCTTAGTTTCAATTTATTCTTCAAATCATCTAAATATTTCGCTTTATCCATGGCTATAGCAATAAATATAGATCTTCCCAATTCTTTTTACAGGCATACAACTCCATTCGAGAACCAAACAACTTCCATGATTGATAGTGAGGATAGTGTTTTTGGTGAAGTAGTTCAGAGTTTGGATTCGGTCTTATATACCATCGACTATACCTTCCAAATTTTTTTAATTAGATTTCATCATTGATTATTAGATTATTCTAGAAATATTGAGGCTTGCCTTTCCAATGCAATCCTTTTTTAATCTGTTTGCTTTGGAATTACATGACCATTATAATTTGCTTATCGAAGTACTCTTCGAACTGTCTCTGCAGAAAATCTTTTTATTGTTGTAAAAATAGATGAGGTAATTTCTAAGGCGCTAACTGAAGGACTTTTTCTTACTTATTCGAATGATATATCTCATGGGCTTCGAATTGATGTGCTCTTTTGCTCCTTCTTCCAGGCTTATTTTCAATTTGCCCAAATTTCGTATATTTCTTGATAATTATAACCCTTCTGTGACTGCATAAAGCTTCCTTTGCATTATCACGTAGATATTTGTCTACCTCAGATATTAAGATGACAGTTTTTCGATTCAATATTAGTTTCCGTTTTCGGGAATTCATTTAACATCTAAAATATTTTTTACTCTTAAAAATCAATTATTGATGTGGAAACGTAATTGTATACTGATTCATTACAAAAAAAAAAAGTGGCTAAAATTCACCTTTTTAGGGTGTGTACTCAATTTTGAAGATCTGAAATTTGGAGTTTGACGTAAAAATTTTGTTGGTTAACATACTATTGACTCTTCATTTTTTGCTCCTTAATCTAATATATTTTGTAATGCGCATTTTATTTTTCCTATAAATATTAAATTTAAATAAAATTTAACAATATTATCTTAAAAGTCTTTCAGAAAGAGAGTGAGAGATGTATACTCAATTTCAAAAACCACTATGTATATAAATGAGAAAAAAAACAATGTTTATTTTCTTCAATTTGTGAATATTCTCTGCATTACGATATAAATAATAATAACTGCATTTTATCTCTATCTAAAAGTTTAAGAATATATTTTTTCAGAAAAAAAAAAGTAAATATACATTCTTTTATTAGATTAGACAAAAATATCTAGAGTTTTAATAATGAATGAAATTAATTATATTAATAGTATTGTAGCGATTTTATAAAAATACTATATCAATTGATACAATTTGGAAAGGAATGTCATTTTTATACATTCCTTAATAGTAAATTATTTACTATATAATTTGATCATTTTTTCTTACAAACAAGCACCTAGTTCTACAATTTTCAAGTTTGGTTTTGATAAGAACATTGTGTAATCAATGAATTTATGAGATGATTGATGATGAGGGTTTTTTGTTACGTCACACACTTATCGCAACACGTTGGTTATCGTAGACGAATCTCGTAATTTTGAACCTCGATCGAGTTACGAGGTACCTCAGTTAGCATTCCACTCTATTAACTTCCACATCATCTCAACGTAAGGACATTGACCCTCGACAGATTTAACGTGCATCAGCCCCGATGCATGATGGGTCTTAAGTAACGTCAGGAATTAAGTCCACTACTGGACGGAAACAACCCCACCCATGAATTCAAAAAAGATCATGACCAATCAACTACCTCGACTGCATGAATTCATGGGAAACGGTGTAAACCCTGTTACCTTTAAGAAGCAAAATTGAGAAAAAGACAAGAAAATCAAGCAAAATTGATAATTTAAGATTACTTCGCAAAAATATTCGCAATAATGGTTAAATTATTTTCAGTGACATTCTGGAATCAAGAGAGAAAAATTCTTCGACAACTTCTGAAGCTGAAAGTGTTTCCTAAACAATAGTATCCTCGACTTTATTTTAGATAACGGAGCTTCTGAAAATTACAACTTGTAATACGACTCCTTTTTTTTTTTTTTTTTTTATCCTTCACATTTACTGACGGTAAATTTATTACCATCCATTGTAACCAGATGCTTACTAAAATTGCACAGTCAAAAGTAAGATTGCCTTATGTTTTTATTTTAAAAACGAGTATCTCGAAACTCAGTATCCTGTTCTTGAACTTTAATTTTCTTTTGAATGATATTTTATACGAATTAAAACGTTTCATTGATGTTGGTTGGTTTTTTTTAACGTCGCACTAGAAGCAACAAGAGGACTATTGGTGACGAAACGTTTCTATGAGGCAAGCAATATGTAATAAATATGACATAATGTTTTTTGACAATCATTTACATACAAACAGAAATAAATTTAATTTTTAAAATAATTAATGCATTCGAAATTAATTTAATGATCATATATTTTTAATGATGGAATCAGAAAAAAATTGAAATTTGATCTACAAAATATATTGAATAACATATTTGACACAACAAATCTACTCTAATGCTATATACCTGACATTTTGATATTTCTCACATATAATGTACACATAATTTGTATGTAATGTACAATAATTATTTATTATATCTATAATATACTTATATTAAATCTCGTATAAAATTTAAATACATTGAAAGGAATATGAGATTTTTTAAATGTAACTATAATTTTGAAAGATTGTTTTTCTTTCACTTTTTAAAATACATTCATGGATTTTGAAAGGCCATAGTCAAAATAAACAGCTATCACCTTGCTCTTTCTAATATTTATCTTAAGTTATAACTGAAATAAATAATACATTCATATATATTAGTAAAACATCCATTAAGATGTGCCACAGATATGATGCAATAATTGATGAACGTTAATTTAATTAGTAATTTAATAATTTTATTTTTTATTATTCATTTATTTTCATTTTGAAGCCATTAGGGAAGATAGCACAATTTTTTTCCCCTTTACAAGTACGGATTGAAAATTCCACTCAAATAAAAGATTTTAATCCAAAATGACGGAAGTACACGAAAGTTCTTTGAAAAACATTTTATCGAAATACTATCGGCGATACGAATTACTATCATTTTGATACGAATATCATAAAGTTATTTTTAGGTTTGATTGAATTCCGTGTCTTAAAATATAATTATTGCTATCTGAAAAATTTCTTATCTTAAATTAAGTGTTTTTAAAAATAAAACGTCACTAAAAATATAAGATGAAAATCTGATCTAAGCTATGTTCGTTGCCCTTATTTTTGCTTCCTTTTTCAACAGGATTTTTATATGGGAAAATGTATAATAAAACCCAAAACTTTACTCTCAAAAGTAAAATTGCTGAATTAAGAGTGAGATTTATAAGATTTCCAACATTTGTGTGCTCAATTTTTCATGTGTAAACTAAAATAATATTGCTTAATTTTGTTTTGAAATGTACATTAAATTATACATTTAATAATAAAACAAACATAAATTATAATAGGCAATAGGCAGTTAAAATAGTTTTGAAGATTTTATATTAAAGAATTGTTTTTGTAAAATTTAAGTAGTTGAAAGAGTACTTTTTATATATTGTACATAGAAATTAGCTTTAGAGATTAGATACTTACGAACAAGAAATTTGAGAAATGGTTTTTAGGAGAAACGGTGTAGTTATAAAGAGAAAGAAAAAAGAGATATTATTCGAAATTAATAAGAATAAACTTTTACTTATTTCGAACATTGTATCAAAATTAATATTACGAAACCAGAAAAGGTGTAGAGAATAGTAATCCTAAAGTCAATAATAAGGGAAGAGATATTTTTCATATTGTATTTATTTTAACTTCTAAGTGTGAATTATACAAGATATCTTCCAAAAATAATTAGAATTATTTTAAAAAAATTATATAATTGGACAAACAATGAAATATACCTAATATTCTCCGAAGTATATACTTGAGCATTTATACAACAAATCCAGCGAATGTTCGTAGCTCTGTGCAAACTTATTTTTGCGAGATGCTTCGAAGCTTTGTAATCACAGTTT
Source organism: Nephila pilipes (assembly GCA_019974015.1). Taxonomy (NCBI): domain Eukaryota; kingdom Metazoa; phylum Arthropoda; class Arachnida; order Araneae; family Nephilidae; genus Nephila; species Nephila pilipes. Next base: position 694,390 of record BMAW01118669.1, read on the forward strand.
TTAAGCATTTTCGACTTTGCTGAAATGGTGTCCTTTAAACTACATCTTTAGTTTAGGAAAAAGAAGGCGTAGGGGGCTAAGTCTGGACTGTATGATTGATGTGAAAGCTAGAGATGTTTTCAAGGGATTGGCTCCATAGTTATACTGCCATAGTTATCAAGTTTAATGCATATCATTGTTCAATACTTTTTTGCATCATGAGCGTGATGATACGTTCATACAATGTTTCCCTATAAGGCCACTACAGATGCTCGGACAAATCGGACATCTGCTGACCGTTGGAATATGTAAGTGAAACTACAATTCATCTGCCGAAGCCAGCTGTTTTCTTTGGAAATGTGCTTGATATGCACAACAAAATTATTCTCATTACTTTTGGGACGAACCTTGAAAATAGAATTATTTACAAATTATATTTACACCTTTAAAGGGCTTCTAAACAGTACATACAATTATCATCCCGCTTAAACGGTCAGGACAAAATAATTGATCCACCGGGAAAAAAAAAAAAAAAAAAGCTTTGCGCGATCAAGTACTAATGCATTTTCCTGAATATATTTTCTGAATATATTATCCATAAACCCATACGCTCTCCACCTATTGATGAAACACGCCGTCTTTCATTTCCGGTATCCATATAAATTATTTCTAACAAAAGGTAACAAAGATTTTACATATAGCAGTGATATCCCTAAATAATACTTGTATTTATTATTTTATGTAGGTCCCTCTTTGATTTAGAGCAGTTATGAAATATTTATTACCATACATCAACTGATGTACGGTAATAAATGTTGAAAATACGATAAACATACCACTGAAGCTTGAATTGTTATTTTTCTCCTTGCGCTCAAATGAATCATTTATTGTATCAAAAGATACGAAAATATTTCATCGGATTTTTTTTTAATCAGTCTTGTGTACTTGTGTTAATACATTAAAATTCACTATAAAAATAGCCATTTTAAATTTTTAAAATTAGTTTTAATAAAAGGAATTTAAAGGAGTTTCGTTTCAAATCATATTTTTTATCATATTTTACATTAAAAAACTTATGCAAATTGAATATTTATATACTCATGATTGATGAGAACTGTATATAGTTTTAATTTTACTCGATCAATTCAAAAACAGGTTTTTAGCTCTTGTTTTATTTCTATTTTCTTCCAAATGAATGAATTGAAATTATAACACATTTGTTGGTTTAAAATCGCTCGTAAAAAAGAAATTAGTAGCTAAATATTTGTAATAATTTTATTATAATTGACTTATTAAGAGTGCAGTAACTCCTTTTGCCTACTTGGATAAAAGTAAAATATTACACTACATGTACAGTAATGCAAAATTAAATATAATATTTATTTTATTTTTAGTCTTTTTCGATACTGGGAGTTCTTTCATAAAATTATAAAAAAAAAAAATTATTTGATATAAGAAAATTCTTAAATTAAATCGAAATATTGCTAGACAAATATTTCACATATTATTTTGTTTTTTAACAAAATTAAAATAGTTTTTAGTTTTGAAAGTTATCATTGTCTATCTATGTAATATGATGTAATTATAATTCAGAATTTCTGTTAAATATCTCAGAAATAAAAGTCAATAATAATAGAAAAGCTACTTGTATCATTTGAAATTGTAATTGAATATTCTAGAAACTTTATTTTGGGGAATTTTTGAACTAGGAGATGAATCAAATTTTCTATATATGTTCAATAAAAATAAATTAAAAATGTATAAATTCTTTTTTAGACTTATCATTAATCTTTGAATCATAAACCTTTTTTTTTTATATTCTGCCTCTTCAAAATTCATATACTCCTATGTCTTTTTTTTTTTTTTTATCTCTTTTACACTCTTACGTGCTGTGAAGTATTTTGAATATATCAAGTAACTAACAAACTTCAGAATTTTTTCTTCCATTTTATAATAAATGTATTTTTTCATTATACGAGATCGATTAGTTCTTAATAAGTATTTCATTAAAATACATATATCATAAACCAGTAAAGAAGGGATTAAACTACATTGGATTTAAAGGATATTTAAAAATATAATTTTAATGTAATGCATTCGTTTCACTCTTTTGGAAGAACATATAAATATAATCGTGTTAAGCTTCAATTCAAATTTTTTTACCAAGCAACTTTTGTATTGTGATTAGCATCGAAAAATAATTTTCTAAAACAATATACTCACCAACTGTGGGAAGAATGGGGCGATAATAGAATAGCAAGCATAATTGCAGAATATTCCTGTCCACAGAGCAAGCAAAAGCAACAATTTCTTTGAAATTACCAAAAGCATTGTTTTAGATTAATTTAAAGACTAAGGGGGTGATCGATTGATTATATTGAACAGCGATGATCGAAATGGACGATGATAGGGAAGCGTACAAAGAACACTATTGAATGCAGGTCCATAATACGCATGCGTCCATTGTAGCGGAACCTTCTTTGTAGTATCAGTTACTCTTGCCGTCTAAGTTACCTTTCAAAGAGACACAATAGATAAGGACAAATATACGGCGGGCCTCTGTTTTACTTTGCAAGATAAAACAGAAGCCACTTGAGAATGCATGCCCCCTCATCAGTGCTTAAGTTTTGCAAATAAAATAAACACATTTATCTTCTTGTATACGACGTGAAATTATGAAATAGAGGGTTAGAGCTTTGAGCTTGTACAAACTACAACCATCGTGATAAAATTGTTTTTGGTCTTCATTTCTCTGGAGGGTGTCGGAAAGAAGGGAGACATTCTGGAACCCAACACTCCTCCCCTCCTCTATTCATATTTGGAATATTGTAGCAGTGATGATGAGTGGATTTCTGCCCCCTCCCCAGTAAGAGCCTTAAATTTGCCATCCGCTATAGAAATTAAAAAAAAAAAATCATATCATCAATGTTTTACATGCTCGTAAAATTAAATTACATATAGTTTAATACGTTAAACTTAATAAATAACTTTATGCGAGGATAAAATCACAAATTCAATGAATTAGAATAGACAAAACAAATATTTATTTTAACCCTTCTTTTTATTCGACAAATAGTACAAAACAAATAAACTTTGACTTTAACTATAATAACTAACAGATTTAGGTACACGTAAAACTTTATCATTGTATAAAATACACAATATCAACGCTGCATCATTCTTCTAAATAACAAAAAAGTTAAGTATATTAAATGTCACCAGCTCACCGTCACGTCTATGAGTTATTCAAGGGCAATAAGACAATAATTCAAAAATTAAAATGGACACACCAATTGCATTTGTTGCGTGGACAGTGGAGCGCGGCCGACGGTATCCATTTCGCAATTCAAAAAGTGAATTTGTTTTCTTATTTATAATAAAATATTTGATTAGCTTGAAAGTTTAATTGCACATAAATGTAAGTATATTTGTTTATATAAAATCTTACTACTATGTTTTAAACCTGTTCTCCAATCGCCTTGAAATTTTGCATAAGTACCTATGTAGTCCCTGTGATAATACAATCATCTGATTTAATCACCGTAGTCTGATGCTACAGATAGAATTAACCAGCTTGGCTGCTCCCTTCCGCTCCTGACATATGGGCCGCCCGTGACCATGGCCTCCTCTGCATTGCACACGCTATGCCATTGTGCTATAGATGTCCACTTAATCGGCCGCGGCGGAAGCGGACTGTTGACCGGAATATTAAATGACCCCTCATATAAAATAACATGGATTACAGTTAATACAGTTTTAATTAAAGATAAAAAAAAAAACATAGAAACACAAAAATAACTCATATTTACCATATGGAATCTTACTTAAATATTTTATCAATTAACTCAAGTTATCCCAGGGCTTGAAAGGGAATCGATTGCGGGAAATAGACTAGGAACTAAATAGTTCTTCCTCATTAAGTTAATAAACTTTCAAAGTTCGAAACCTTAGAGGTACTACAAAAGTAAAGATCAAATTGAGTTAAGCTGAAAATAATAATTTTAACTCCTTCTTGGTCAGCGTCGCGCGACACACGTTCAGCATTTTAGTGGAAGTATGATCGGACAGAAGAAATGCCTCGTTGCAAGTGAATTCGCCTCTACTTAAACGTCTCATTATATACAGTGAATATTCTTGTATTTCAGAGTCATGCAGTGTGATATATGTTAGAACTTATACGAAAAAATTGTTCAAGATATTTTTGTTATTCGTTAGCAGTAATTTTTTAACAAAGGAAACAATAAAATAATCAGCAATCAATGATTTCAGTGTGATTTTTACTCTACTGCACACACACAAATATATATTTTATATATATATATATAATTGAATAGATGGTAAAGACAGATTGTAAAGCTGTTTTCATGGTAAGAATGTTTACAACTATTTTACAAAACACTTTTATGAATCCTTAATAACTCTTCTTGTTTTGATATTTACTGAAATTGTGTCTTATTTTCTTGACTGATATATCGGTAAAATTGCTTAGAGAGTTTCCTCATTTAAACTCGCCATAAATTTTCGATAAAAAATACTCCATGTGATGATGTATAGAAAGCCAAATAATAAAATAAAGTTCGGACGATTATTTTAAAGATTTGGCTAATTCAATTCGTATTTTTGGGGATTTTTTGAATTTCTTTTTATACATATGAATTAAAATTATTAATCGATCTCTGAAAGCTTAATTTTTATATAATCTTATTAAGATGCATTTAAAAAAATTAATGAACTATTTTGTTTTAAAAACGAATATTTCAACATTCAAACATGCTGTTCTATTAATTAGTTTATTAAATAGTCTCAACCTAAGACATACAGTCAGTTTTGCGATTTTAAATTATTGTTTGAAGACGATACATAAGCAGGTATCCTTTTCTCGTGATTTCCATTCCACACCACTTGAGGATTTTGAGACTTTCTATCTAATATGCCGCAGCCTATATTATTATGTACAAATTTTATTTGTTGCAGTTTGGTTTTTAATTTGTAACTTTAGGATCCTGTCTACCAGGCAATTTTGAGTTTGTGAACGTAATGTTAATCCTACGGAATTGCTACTACCGTCCTCAAATCTTCATTATTTGAACTTTTGGATACAATAAAGTGCATCTGAAAGAGCAAAAAATAATGATGGCTTCTACGGAATTACTTTTTCCCTCCTACTTTTAAAAATATTTTTTCCCCTATTTCAATGATCCATTTGTGAGTTTTCTTGTCTATGAAAAATATTTTTAAAATTCGGAATAAAAAAGTAATTCTGCAGAAACTTTCATTATTTTTCACCCTTTCAGATGCACTTTATTGCACTCAAATAGATCTAACAGTAAAGATTTGAGAACAGAAGTCGAAATTCCATAGGATTAACAATATGCTGACGAAATCAAAATGGCCGGTAGACTAGAGCCTTAACTTGGAACATCGCCAGCCAAGAAGCCTCAGACCTTACTTAAAATAATAATAATAATGGTGGCCATGGCCTACCACGGCCTGCAAAATCGTTGTACATTCTTTCTAATTGGCTCCTGCAAAAGCAGTTTCGTATTAAAAAACTATTGATGCGAATAACACTTTGTTTACAGAGCAAAGGATGTCAATTTTATATGTTAAAAAAATCATATTAGCATTTTAGTCACCTGAAACAAATAAACTAGGAACATAATTCTAAAAAAATTAGTGGATGATAATGCAATCAAAAATTAAACTGACCCACAATTCAGATATACAAACTAGATATCGATTAGATAACTCCTTACTCTAACAACAGTTACCTCAAACATGGACATCATTTCCTCGTAATTTCTGGTATTATTACGAAACGTGAGCTCACGTTGAACAACTTCACAAAAGACCGCTGAAAAATTTCTAGGATTTATTTACTTTCAACAAATTTTCTGATAAGAAAATTGAGGAAACTATCTAGATATTCCTTTTATCTTTGATCGAAAAATGTGTAAACAATAGAAAGTGGCAAATGGATACAACGGCAATCTTCAAGTTACATATGTATTGGGTAATTTGATTTTTTATACAGATGTTACACGCGCAATGAGGTCGATATGAGGGCTAAAACCAAAGCAGGTTATTGACTTAAAAAATCTTCAAACCTTCTTCCTGAATCAGTTTAATCTATCGTGATTGTAAATATTTTATTTTAAAAATACAAGATAGCTCGGAGAACCAATAGAATGATGTTGTCTTGTAGGTATGTATAACAAATACCAATCACTTTTCATGTCAGGCAGAAACTAAATGTCTCTTACGATATTCGAGGTTATCCAGATAGGTCAAAATAAATATTATAAAGGCTAGCAAAAAACTCAACAACTAAACCTCTCATTAAAATTTGTAATAATTTATTGAGTAGCATTTTAATACTAGACATTACCCGTGAAGGAAATGTACTCGGGGAAAAAACCTACAACTTGTTTGCACTTGTGTTAATAGCTAAGTCAAACCATTAGATTATGTAATCAATCCTTAATTTTCAATATAAGTTACTATTTTAAAACAGGAAACTGAAGAAAGTGAAGCTGGAGAGATCGCACCATATCTAATGATTTGATTTGAAAGTGCTCCGTAAAAATTTACAGCCAGACGATACTAGTTTTCTTTTTCAAGAAACGTGTAAAAAGTAATTTCCCTAGGCCATTTTGGAAAATTTAATTTGATACAGAATTAATTTTCTTATTCTATAAACTTATTTAATCAAACAAATGCTTCCACACAAAATCAATACGAAATTAATTTATATTTAATGAACTAAAAGATTTTATAGTAAATTACGCAGAAAATATTTTATTCAAATAGTTTGATGATATGATCATCTGAACAAATAATCACCGATAAAATCTGAATTATAAAAAATAAGAAAGCCGAGATATGTGGTAGTTAAGGGAAATTCGTAGCCATTGAGCTTGAGTCAAGCCCTGATTTTACCAAGAACATAGCTTCTAGTGGGATAACAACAGTCGTTACATTTAAAACAGAACTGCATCTCTAAATCCAAAGAACACGGTGGAGAAATTTAGCGAATACGGCACTAGCTTACAGGTGTCATCTTCTTTATTCAGCTGCTGATTGAAGATGTTGATGTTGACTTCTTGGAGTGCTTAAGCCGCGTAGCGTCCTTTAAGCCTGGATATGATGACTTTATATTTAATGGCTGGAGAAGGATGTTGTCATGCTAATTTGTGCTTAATGTGCAGGAGGTGAGTTAGTATGCTACTGGTTTTTCCCCCCTTAAGTTCATTCTAGGAGTAAGGTGAGTCGCTAAATTAACTGTCAGAATTTGGATGGAGGAGATTAATTTAAGTATTTATTGCTAAGGTTGAGTAAGTATAAATTACACTCTCTGATTGAGGATGCTGTGATATTGTTTTAGAGAAAAAGTAAGGTGAGAGACTGTATTCTGATTGGACGGTGAGGAAGGAAGAGGATGGGCGAAAATTTAATTCCAATTTACAGTTGATCAGAGGACTTGTGAAGGATTTTACTGGGTCTTTTAGTAAGAGAATTTCTAGTTATCACTTGTTATAATAATATTATCTATTATGGGAAGGTTGCTAAAGAAGTTTATAGAGATGTTTGTATGTGTTTCCTAAAGATAGTGTTGAATGCCTGCATTTATGCCCTCAAAGGAATAAGGTATTTTTGATTTTAACATTGGAATGTTCTATCTTTGATGTAAGAGTGAAGAAGGTGGATGGGTGGGGGAGAAGTGGCTTATGATTAGCTTGAGGATAAGATTCTCGATCCACACACGGTCAAAGGCATGTTGAATGTCCAGGAAACAGCATCTGTGGTTTATTCTTTTTGGAACCTAGAAGTGATTAATTCTGTTAGTTTGAACAGGGATGTATTGTAGATAATTGTTTATGTCTTTACAAAAGATTTGGGTGAATGAAGTTTGTGTGTGTTATCGTTAATGAATATTTTAATTCGATTAAATGATACAAGTTTATTCAACTAACTTACCGAGAGTAGGAACGGGAGAGATAGACTATAGCTGTCAGTAGAGAGTGTGTTTTTGCCTGTTTTAAGAATTGAAAAGAATATATCTGTTTTCCATATTAGTGGAAAATTATTAATTTTGAGAATTATATTAATTAGTAAGTAAGAATGAAAATGATTTTGATTTTAAAGTTTTTGATAATTTGGTTAGTGACGACGTCTTTTGCTGCAACTTTTTTAGTATTAAGTGTTTTGATGAAATCTATGATTTCTAATAGAAGGACGGGGTTTGTGGAAGTATAATTAAGTGGTTCATTAAATCATGTCATGAATTTTTTTCATAAAAGTTTGGGATGAAATCATTCGGCCTTTTATTGCATTAGAAAATTTTGTTCGAGTGTAGTAGAGAGCTCTCTTTCTCTCTCTTCAAATTTTAGATAATCTATGTAAAAGCTACCTGAAGCAGTGTGGAGTGTCGTAATGGGGATCATTTAATTTTTGAGAAATTTTGGCTTTATTCCAGAGGGAATTATCTTGTGTATTTAGAGAAGAAAGTTACTGGTACCCTTATTCCTAAGTGAATTTATGAATTTCATCTTTAAATATTTGTAGAGTTCTGTTAATTTCAGTTTTTATTTTGGAGTCAAGGTTTCTATGGAATTGTTTTCTTAGTCTATTTTTAACTTTAATGAATCTTTTGATGATCTCAGAGGAATTTAAATTCTATTATGATTTTTTATTGAGAAGGAAGAAGATTTGTGAGCAAGATTTATTTGTATGGCGAGTTCTGTAATTTTGGAGTCAAGGTCAGTTGAGTTATTAATATTGGAAAAATTAAGAATATTTATGTCATTTAAGGTACCCGCCTATCTTTAAAAGGTAATTTTCGGTCAAAAAGTCGATTTTTTTATTTACAATTATTGAAGCCAGATTTCTTAGCTTTCTAGAACAGTTTCAATTTTGTTTCTATCTTACATAGAACTTAAGTTATAAGCATTTTAATAATAATCTGTGTCAAATTTTAGAACTAGAAGTAGCATTCTTCTACCGGAAATGGAACTTTAATGTTTGTTTTTCATTGATGTTTTACGTAATATCGCCATCAAAATATCTTCCAACGTGCAGGATGAATTTCCTAATACAATGACCTAATACAATATACAATGACCAAACTTTTATGATGACCCTGTTCATTACATGTCTTTTCTTTTTTAATTAAGACTTAACAGAGGGAAAGAGGATTTGGCAATGAGTTAGCACAAGCTGGAAAATTTTTTAACTCTCTTTGCAATTTTGTCCTGTAGTTGCTGCACTAGTCACAATGTTGAATGTAGATAGGATTCTCTGAGCTGAAGGTAATAGTTCTTTGTGTCTCCGTGTCTTTGATAAATAAGCCAAGATAATTATAGAGTTTTGTGTGCTTTCGAATTGTATTTTCGAGTGCAGAGTGAATCTAACAGTTATTCTGAGGAATGTTAATAAGTTGGCATGGCTGGTCTTGAATCAGTTTCTTCGCCTAGTTCTATATTCTTTTCTGATTCCATAACCTGCGTCGGTTCCAGTTTCAAATTCAAATAGATATTCAAAAGAAGAAATTGAAGAGAGAATTTACCTTCTGCCTAATTAGCACTGAAAAGTGCTGCAGGAGGATAGTACTAGATTATCAAAATGGGTGATCAAAAAACACGTTTGTCCTCAATAGAGATTAGCGTTCGAATCGTGATTATCCGATCGAAAATAGTCTTCTGTGTTGTATTCAGAGTGCGACATCATTGAATCTGAAAATTTTGCGACGTCATAATTCTCTCTTATTTTTTCACTTGCTTTTATTTTATGTTATTTTGTTCGGAAGACACCACTCCTTCCTGTAAAAACCAGATACTAATACCTTTTCCTTTCTTTCAATTAATATACATCATCGTTTTTCAGAGTATATACTGTTCGAGTTAGGGTACGTTTTTAAAAAAAGATTATTTTCCAAGTCAGGAAATCAAAGCAGAGATTTAAAACAATATAAAGGCTTTATAAAGTATGTTGGTAGAAAATGTAATAAAGTATTACAATTATTAATAGATTTTTACATGATTGGTTCATGGAAATAATGCAGGATGCATTTAACATATAGAACAGATTTTACATATCCTACCACAGGTTGCTTGTTTTAATATCATTTATCTTTAAGGAAGTGCAAGGACAAATATCAGGGAAACTTAGCTATAAATTAGGTTTGATTCAAATTATTCAATGCATTCAAGTATTAAAAAAAACGGATATTCGTTTGTGCTTTTTACAAAGCCGGATTACATGATCAATTTAACAACTGTGAAGTTAAATTCGAATTGAAAGCATGTTACGAATATTCCACAAATACTATGATTCTTTGAACATCATATTAATCAATAGATATCGTAACAAAGTTCCAAAGATTTCATCACAGGAATAAACATTTCTTTAAATTCAAACATCAAAATAAAAATTCCGAAATAAGGAACAAAGGTATTTACTCCTTGTAATAACTTTAAAAAGAGTCAAAGAGGCGAAAATATGTTTTTCTTCCAAAGATAAGATAAAATAAATACATCATTTTAACAATACTGCGAGTCATTTACGTGTATAATGTAAGTCTTCTATTTTGATTTTGAAGGACACTTTTGGAAACATAAAAATAAACTTAAAATCCTTGAGTAATACCTTTTAGAAGCTTTACAATTTAATTCCTGTAACTATTTAGCAAAGACTCTTCATGAAATATTGAAGTTTATTTTGTTTAATAATTTTCGCTATCACGAAATCAAATATATGATAATGATTTAATTTACTCGTGCATTTTGTATCTAAGTGTTAAATAATTGAAAGCCGTAAATTAAAATATATATACTAGATTGAAATATTGAAGTTCAATAGCTTTTGTTTGAAAGTGCATTAGTTTATGTCAAACTGCATTTGTTTATTTATTATCCCATGCTTATTTATTTAATATTTTCATAAAGAATTACATTTCTAATTTGATTGGATTAGATTGGTTTTATTAGCGTTGCTGTAGAAGCAACACGAGGTCTATTAGCGAAAGAGCTCGGTACTTTTGAACCTTGGTTAAGTGACGAGGACGACTCCTGAGCTGGCACACCCTCTTTTAACTTCCACACCACGCCAACGGGAGGACTTTGAGTCCCGACAGATTTAACGTGCATCAGACCACGGCAGGTCTCTAAAGTAATCAGGGCTCGAACCCAGACTTGACGAAAACCACCGGCCGCGAGTCCGTGACCATGACTACTAGGCTACCGTGGTATAGAGAGGATCTTATTTATGCAGACTTAGTATTTCCAGTCTTTTAAATATGATTGGGGAATTCGCAAAAGGAATAAGAGCATAGTTTGATTAATTTATAGAGAAATATTTGATTCCAAACTAAGTCAAAAATCTTATGAACTCTAAAAGGATGTGACCAGTAGAGTAATCGCTATTAAACCTCCGGAGTTTAGCTCGATGACTCTGAATGTGCGATGTAAAAGGCCCGTTCACGATTCGATCCCACTTTTTATGCTGAAGCTGAAGATAGTATATTTTTGCAGATGCATTTTTAACATTGATATTTTTAGTTCATTCAACAATGAAATAAAAAAAACATTAATAATATTGAACATATTTTAAAAAGTTCTGTGTAAAGTTTTGCAAAGAACAGATTTAGCCTCCTAAGGTGCGCTTTTTTTTATTATAATTATTATAAAATTACTCAATTAAATGTATGAAGTAAAAAAAACCGATGTAATATCGAGAAATGGACAATGGTAAACTTTTTCGATATTAAAATTAAAAGAAACGATGATTTATTAAATTGAATATATTTAAGCTAAATGTAATTAAAATTGAAGCAGACGATAATTTATTAAATTGAATATTATATCAGCTACATGTAATTAAAATTAAAGAAAACGATAAATTATTAAAGTGAATGTATTTAAGCTAAATGCAATTGAAATTGAAGCAAGCAGGAAAAAAATAAATTGAAAAGTGATCTGGTACGCCAAAACACCCCACCTAAAATAAAAAACCCTTAAGTGGCAAAAAATTTCCTTTCCTAAGAATTTCTTGTTTTTCCGCGAAAACTTTTCATTTTCAACTCCACAATGTAATTCCTATTGTGTATTGTACCATCCTCATAAAGCTCGAACCATAAATTCGGATACACCCTGTATATATTATAAAGTTACATTACGAAATGCGTATTAGAATTCTGTAATTTCGAAAGTCTAGCCTGATGGCTTAATAAGAATTTTTCTCTCATTAATTTGCTATTCCTCTACCTTTTAAAAATTAATAGGGCTTGATCTTTGGAAATACATACGATAACCAACCGTACTCTTTAAAGAGTACATGTAATTTTTTTTCGGGTTTAACAATTGTGTACTATTTCATTTTTGCTAAAATTTTAAAATTTACTCCTCTTTTTTACTTAATGGTAAAAAAAAAAAAACTTTAACAGATAGGGAATTCTCTAAAATAAATATAAAAAAAATTATACAGCGACACCTGTGAAATTATCTAATTAACAATACATTTTCAAGTTAGGCTTATCAACATCTGCGGCGATATAAAGTCTTTTATTGTATTGATGATTTGAATTTAAGTGTATGAATAGTTCCCTAATTGAATAATTGAACAGGAAAAAAAATCTCACATTTTGCTGCTAGTTGTTACGTTTTTCTTTCAAATTATAGGGTATTATATTACAAAGAGTGAAGTAATATATTATACACTTATTTGAAAGATTACACTTATGGTTTTCTCAAATGTATAAGAAAGATATGTATAAGTTATACATATTTTAATAACATTTTTTTTTTTTTAATTTTAGGGATGGCTTGGCGCAGATATAAATTTTCAGACGAGTTGGTGAACCCATGTTTTAAAAAAAATTGCAATAGCGTATGAAACTCTTTATGATTCTTACAATACAGAAGAGTCTTTTGCAAATAAAGGAAAATATCGTTTAGAACAACATCTTGCATCCAATAAACATAAAACCAAAGAATGTAACAAGTAAACAATTAAAAAAAAAACTCATTCATTTTTGTGAAGTAATATTCAAAACTAATAATTCGAGATAAAAACCAACGTTTTTAAGAACAACGTTTTTATATGATGGCAAAGTATATTAAAGAAAATTATAGAAATAATAGTTAAAACTGGTCGAAAATATCTAAATATTGCATTGTTAGGCAAGTAAGAACGGTTCCCAAAATTTCAGAGCTCTAGCTTGATGGGAAGTTGGTTAAATTAACGATCGAAAATTTGGTGACACACACACACCAAGTGAAATTCAGAAAAACGTTTTAAAAAAGCAAACATTTGTAGCTGAAGCTATGTGCAATTTACGTACTGTTAACATAATTTTGCGTACCTTTTGATTATATCTATTAAAATTATAATGATAAATATTTCCTGATTTTGAAATTGCATCAAAACTTCTGCTCGTACCAAAACGGAATCTATTGTCAACAATATTCTTCCTCCCAATTCTGTACATATGACTTTGGAAACATTATAAATTTTCTAATTATTGAAGTGTGTACTGATGAAATTTTGAATTACTAATTTTGGAGCAGTAAAACCTTTTCCTATTTTCATTCAGTATTTTGATTAAAATCCAGGTATGTTTCATAAACATATGGAAATGGTATCATTTGTAAATGAGAAGTGCTGAAACTATATCTCGGGCCTAATAACAATATTATGAAGGGGAAAAAAATCTACAAGAAAAAGGCATAGTATTAGAAGGAGACAATTGCAACACCAAATTTGACGGCTCTATTTGGGAATGAAAAAATAACGTATTCCAACATTTAAACAATACAATGGGAAAAACCATTATTGGTATTGGTTGCCACCTGCATATATTGAATAAGTGTGCAACATATCTTAGATGGACTGCCCACAGACAATGAGCCCTTAAACTTAAAAATATACAATTATTTTTCGATTTACCCTGTAAGAATAGAACCATTGAAAAGTTTCTGAGATTTTGTTGCAATACCAAAAGTTGCATATTTCACTCAAAAACAGTCTATCTATCTAGATTTACAATCTAGTAATATATTTCCCGCCATTGATATGTAGAATGAACGAATTATATTTCGCTATTAGAACACACGTTTTTTTATCACAGGAGCATTGACCACTGTTATAAATAATTTTTTTGAAAAAACGATTTGAATGTTTATATATTCTCTGATATATATTTACCGCAGCAAAATAGAAACCAGAGAAAATGAAAATAACTGTCTCTCTAAGAAAAATTCTATATTTAGTTAAAACTAGCTTAACTAAAAGAAAGAAGAAAGAATTTTCGAAAATAAAAGTGAAACAAATTATAAAACATAAAGAAGAGAATTCAAGAAGTTCAGTTATGAAACAAGAGTATATGAAAAGGGAAGTAACTCTGTATCTGAGAACTTCTTTTTCAAAGAACTTGAAACTTTTGGTTGGATGTTACTGTAAAAGATACCTTCTTTACGCGTACTGGACAATACCTTATATACTCAAAAAAGAGAGTACGACAACTTGATTATTATTTGATCAGAATCTAAACTTAAATAATTTCCTTCAAGAAATGGAACACAAAGACGAATTTTAACTATTTCGACTGATTTAGAATGGATTAAATATTTTTCCGGAAGAAATGAGAGGCAATTCTTAGAATTATTAAGAAATTGTTCTTTGTTTTTCGCAGTTCCAGCTCATGCTAATAAGAGAATCTTTAGTATTATATAAAATCAGTATAGACAGATGACCGAAACACGTTGTTACCAAAGTCAGTGAAAAAGTTGATTCTGGTAGAGTACAACTTTAAAAACTATAAGACACTGTAAAAATATTTAGGTATTTTGCTTCAGTAAAAAAAAATCTTAAAATAAATAAGTAGCAATGTTTGTTCTTATTTCTTTCAAGACATAAGAACAAACTTTTCCTCATGTTTAAAATAAAGAGCAAAACAGAAATATTTATTACATACAATATGTTATTTTTTAAAAAAAAATTGTTTTAGATTATCTTCAAAAATTATATTTCGTGTTTTTTTACAAGAAATTTATTGAACTGGTCAAATATGTAAAACTTTTTGTATTGCTCTTTTATGATATTGCAATTTTTTTTTTTTTTTTTTATAAAATGATGAATGCTCAAGAATTATGCATACGTATGATTATCTATAACGATATAAAATCACTGCTGCAGTCAAATATACATTTGCTTATTTATTTTTTAAAGATAAATTAAGGATTTTAGAGAAGAATATATATATTCTGTGTAAAATAGATAAATAGATTTAGTTAAAAATAATAATAATGGAGATACTTAACTTTATCTAACATAATAAATAAACTAAAAATTTATCAATTTGTTAATTCTCACAATGATAAAAAGAGTCACCAAGGAAAAATCTTGTATGCTTGTTCATTTATATATACTCTTGCTTAAATTAACAACATATATAACATAAGATATTTCATATTTGTATAATTTATTACTGCCTCATAAGCTGTTTAAAATCAATTTATATGGTTTTATATGTCTTGTCTTATGAGTACATACTTCTTTTCTACTTAATTAAGATTCAACACATTAAGACACTTGCAGAAATTAGATTTACAGGACTTTTTTGTCGAGTAATTACAAGTTCAAGTGACTTAATTAGAAAATGATACTATATTGTTCAAACTAGATAAAAAAAAAAAAGTATCGTCGGAATTTATTTTAACAATAGAATAGGTATCAACTTGCATTTTGGTTAGCATTAAGAGCTGTGTTATGTTCTTCGTCTAAAAGAAATAAAACTTAATTAAATACTTATTAATAGGATAAAATAAAAAAACAAGAGATTTGTGCATGTATTTTCAAGATGATATAATATTTCTCGTAATGCGCCCAAAATAAATTTAAATTTTTATAAAATTTAAGAACAAAATTTTCATTAAACTTAATTTTTTATTTCCCCTGATTAATATTTTAATTTAAGATTATTATAATAGGAGCAATGTAATAGATATTTGATATTTTTTTTTCGTATTGCTTCTTTTAAAATTGTAGGGTAAAAATAATCTTTAAAAGTTATCTGTAAAGTGTTTTGATACGCAAAAATATAACGATGCGTCATTTATTACCGAATTTCTAAATAAATAGTTAGTTTTATTCAACATCGCACTAGAAAAGCAACACGAAGGCTCTTGGCGACTGATCTCGTAATTCTGAATCTCAGTCAAGTGATTAGGACGATACCTAAGCTGGCAGCCCTCCTCCATCTCCTAATTTCCACACCACGCAAACGTAAGGACTTTCAGCCTCGACAGATTTAACGCACATGAGTCCCGGTTATACGGCGAATGTTTAGAGACGGCTCGAACCTACTACTCAATATAAACTGCCGGTTGCGAGTCCGCTACCATGACCACTAGGCTGCCGCGGTCACCTTTAAATGAATATTAACTATTTTTAAGAATATATGTAGAGCGACCAATTCATATATATGTGTGTGTGTGTGTGTGTGTGTGTGTGTGTGTGTGTGTGAGTGTGTGTGTGTGCGTGCGTGCGTGCGTTTGTGTGTGCATCGCTTCATTAACTTTCACTATAAGCCTGCTTATGTTTGATGATAAAAGGGAAGCCTGTTATGCCTAAATGCATAATAAATCCTCTAAACTCTGATATGATATCGCATCGTATGTCCTTCGTATGCCTAATGTGTGCGAAATCTTGTAAATTTATATTATTTGTTAAGCCTCCATAATCTATAACAAGCTGTCTATACATTTTTGTACTATTTCTATACTCCCATAACAGTCGTAAAATATTCAAAATATTTTCACTTCCGTCATTATTTCGATGCTTCGAATACGTGGCCGACCAATTCATTAACGCTGTCTTCAACAAATGTCAAAAAGCCTGAAACCAACTTGACACACATTTTCTAACAGAAAAAAATGTCTCAATTTTCCTGTTACTACGTGATGTGATTCACATATCGTTTATTATACTGCATCTTTAAGATTTAAAAAGATTTCATAGAGGCGCACTTTTTTTTCAAACATGTGAAGCGAAGCCCTTTTTAGACATACTGTATATGCTAAAATGGCTACGCGAAATATGTAACGTACTGAAAAAAAAAAATTTAAACAGAAGTAAATTGTACAATAAGATATGCTAATAATCTGTTTAAAAGAATAATGTCAGATTATAACATAAATACTGGAGCGATTTTTTTTTTCTTAAACATTCAGCCGAATTGGCACCTTTTTTTAGCAATGAGATTTGTATGCCAAATTTCGTGTGAGTTCTTCGTCGAAGAGATTAAGGTTGTATGGGGGGGGGGGGTTGGGTGCTTTTGTGAAACGGTATTTGGGGGGGTTTTTGGCCCTTATTGCTATTCTCCAGTGAGTAAGCCATTCCTCGAGGGTGTGTAGGTAATTTTGCATAGTTTTTAGTGTTAGTTTGATGTTGTAGGCCTGGGCTAACACCGCAGAATCATCTGCAAAAAGGCATGTGCTAACACTGGAGTGGTGTGGAAGTCATGCGTGTACAAATTGTACAAATGAGGCGAGAGGACCCCTCCTTGCTGGATGCCCGCATGAATCCTGCCCAGGGTAGAGTTCTGCTTGTTGACCCTGACACTGAAAGTTCTATTTTTTAAAAAGTGGTAGATGATTTTGATAATGTAGTTTGGAAAATTTAGCTTGATTAATTTAAAAATAAGTCCGTCATGCCACATTTTATCAAAGGCTCTTCTAACATCTAAGAAGACCCCGATGGTATGACGTTTTAGGACGAACCCTTCGTTGATGATGTTGGTGACCCTTATGAGTTGATGTGCTGTTGAGTGACCCTCCCTAAAACCGCATTGCTCCGGGGGGAGACAGTTTGTGACTGAAATGTGGTTTTTAATCCTGACTAGTAAGATTCTTTCAAAGACTTTAGCAGTGTTGCAGAGCAGACTAATTGGTCTGTAACTCTGCGGGAATTTATGATTTTGCTGAGGTTTGGGGAGCATTATTACACTAGCGTTTTTTCAGCAACTGGGAAAGTAGTTATGAATTAAGCAGGTGTTAAAAATCTTGGAGAGGTGGGTAAGAGCATTGAGAGGTAGGAGTTTTAGTGCGTAGTTTGGAATGTTGTCCTGTTCTGAAGCCTTTTTATTTGGAAGTTTTTTAATGATATTGCTAATTTCGTTTGGATTGGTGAGAGGTGGAGGGGAGTCTAAATTTTGGTTGTTAAGGAACTTCTGCACAATGTTTTCTACTCGTTCGATAGTTTCAACATCATATGGATCACTATTTTCCGTGAAGGTGTCCTCGAGGATGTATTTGAAGACTTCTGCCTTCACGTTGTCAGTGTATACAATTCCTTGATGACCATGAAGAGGAGGAATTTCAATTGGTCTTCTTGATAATTTTCTTTGCATGTTGTACAGAGAGTTGACCTCAGGTCTTAAATTTTTAAGTAGTTTGCTCCAAGATTTATTTTTGTGGTTATTGATTAGCTCCTTGATTTGTCTTTGAAGGGCGTTCATTTCCCTTTTGTAGATTGGATCTCTTGTTGATTGGTATCTTGAGCGAAATCTATTTTTAATTTTGATAAGCTCTCTGATGTTTGGAGGGAGCCTGAGATGAGGAGTAGAAATAGTTTTTGTAACACTTGCAGCGTTGATTGCTTGAGTTACTTTGATATTAAAATTTTTGATGGCTTCTTCGATATTATTTGCATCAATTTTGGGATTACCTTCCATATTCCTAAAAATGTCTTCTTGGAATTTAATCCATTTAGTACTTTTCATGGATCTGAGAATGAACTGCTGGCACCTGTAGCACTGAGGTGGCATAGTATTTTTTTTCAGGGATTCAATTTTGATTCTGAAGTAGCCTATATGCACGATATTGTAAATGTCTTGGTTAACTGGATTTTTATTAAGTACGACTAGGAAGAGAGGCATGTTTGTGTTTGTGCGCCGACTTTTTAGCAGGCTGATGTGTTCTGGGATGGGTCCCTGGTTTTTTATTTCTTCAATTATTTCTTCTTGGTTATAGTCAATTGGTAGACCTCTAATTATGACTTTCAGTTGTTTCTGGTTCTGCATTTCAAGTGTATGTGATTTTAGTTTTTTAACGGAGATGAAATTTTGTATTTTTCGGTGTGCGTCGATTGATTCGGGAAAAACTTTAAGTTTTCCGTTTGTCATTCTGGCCTGTATTTTCACGCCGACAATAGCACTAATCTCGTCCAAAAGGGCTGTCGTGTTTAGTGATTCGTCAATCATTATTGGTGGAACTCTTTTTTGTTTTTTTTCGACAAGTGTTGGTTCGTCAGTTTCCTCACGGTTTTCATTGGTTGGGGAAATAACTTTTTCATTTTGAATTTCCGGAAATTCTTCAATTTCTAATGTTTCAGTTTTTTCCTCAACTTCTAAGGCTGAAAATTTATTTGTAAGTTCGACAGGAGTTTGTAAGGCGAGTTTATCATCTGTTTTACTCTTTTTTTTTCCCTGAGTTTTTTGAGGGGAGATTTTTGTTCTTTTAATTTTATTAATTTTAGCGGTGGCTGTTTTTTGAATTTCAGAATTTATTGTTACTAATTTTTCAGAATTTGTTGTTACCAATTTTTCGAGTGCGACAAAGCGCTCTTTTAGAATTTGTACTTCGTCCTCTTTGGATTTAATATGCTGTTGCATATTTCTAAAACTGATTTTGTTAAGCTTTTTAGAGCATTTTAGGGCCAATCCTATAATCAGAGCTTTTTTTTAATTATATAGTCCGAATCTTTTATATTAACTTCACAAATTTCAGAAATTAAGTTATCGAGAGATTCGCTCATATTAGAGCATTCGTCATATTGCGTTACATTATCAATAGCAATGTTAATTTCACTGATATTAAATTCGCTAATGCGCAATAAAACGTCACTTACCTCCTTTTCTTTGGAGTTCATTTCTTCGTCAGAATTGTCTGGTTCCATGCTGGTATCCAAATTAGTTGTAAAATCCAAGGTAATCCAAATTTGATATCTTTACGCACGTACAAGCACGCTCAAGCATAAGTAGAGATTACTCTACTTAAAAAAATAAATAAACTTTTAAACCCAATAAAAAAAAGGGTTGGTGGTTGGTAATAATCACTGTGGAATATACTGAAGTAAAGTTTCTCTGGTAAATCCACTGGTAATCCGCAAAATGTCGAAGGAGAGCGATTCGAAAAAAATGTTCATTCGAGCGTCGCCGCCGATGTTGAAAAATATAGCCGCTGCTTAGCGTCAGCCCGCGGCCGGAGAAAGAGCACTCGTCGTAGAATATACGAAGAACAGTTGTTCTTTCCAAATTCTTTAAGAATGCAGCATAAGAAAATATCACGATGATCGAAAAAGTATCAAAAGAGCAACGACCTCGCCCTTTCCGTAAAAATAATGCTGTAATTATCTTCTTTTTTTTTTTGTGGAGTTGCCTAACATTTAGGTTACTTATAAATAACATTTTAACTATCTTTAAAGAAAACTTAAACATAAAAATAATTTCAAAAAAACATTTTTAGCCACCCAAGGGTCTATTGTTTTAGCTGGGGCGTTTTGGCTAACGAGATCACTTTTCAATCTTTTATCGTTTGCTTCAATTTTAATTCCATTTAGCTTAAATATATTCAATTTAATAATTTATCGTTTCCTTTAATTGTAATATCGGAAAAGTTTACTATTGTCCATTTCTCGATATTTTATCGTTTACTTTGATTCTTATAATTAATTGAGTTACAAGAACAACGGATTCCATATTTTTAAGCAACGTAATTTTAATAAACTCTACACCGCTCAGGGAGAAAAAGAGAGGTAGTTCATTGGAAGATCTGATTTTTCCTTTCCTTTCTTTATTACACTAAAGAATTATTTGAATTATTTGCCATTTCTATTTTTATTATAAATTGGTTTATTTTTGTTTTAAAAGCTAGAAATAATTTAAATTGAGCTCAGGAAATATAATTTAATAGGCCAAAAAAGAGGGCATGCCTTTTCTTCACCTTCTTTTCTTTCCTCATTGAAACCGTTGTTCCATTTACTCCAATGGATAATAGCATTGACATGCCTATGGCCTTGATAGAGAAGTTAATATATGACCTAAAAAGCATAGGAAACCGACTAGTAGCATTTCTTGGGTTGGATATTTAAACGACGAAGCCTTATAAACTTCTTCCATTTAATATTTGATGAGAACTTCCAATACAAAGTAGACCATATAAATTATTTAGAGGGATGGTCTTCTCGGAAAGTTTTTATAAATGGAAATTTTGTTCCACGATAATTTGAGAGGCAAGATGTGAAGACTATTAAGAAAAATGCTAATGAAGTATTCAGGGACGAGCTGTATGTCATGGCTTACGTCAAATATTTCTGACCTAAATAATATGAATTACTTTAATTTTTACAACAATCACTTATCTTTTGACGTAATTTAAAAATTTTCTTCATTACTAAGTAATTTCTATGAAAAAAGTAAAAATCTGTCACTCCCTCTAGATCAGGGGTCGCCAAACTTTTTTGATCATCGCCCCCTATATAATTTTTCAAAATCTCCATAGACCCCCACAAAGGTAATTTTCAGGTAATTAAAATAAAACTATATATTAATAAAACTATAACGGCAGTGTCGTCGCTCGCCAAGTCTGCGCCAAAGGCTCCTAATTAGTTGATGGGTTCGCCAGCAAGAGACACGGATAAGCCTCAATCGCTCTTCTGGCTACATACTATGAGTCGTGCAAATTACAAACTGGTCACAAGGTCAAGTTGTGACGTCACGGTATACATACGAAAACACATAAGGAAAAAAGGGGCAGATTGTTTTCTGATTTATTACTTTATTTTCTATAAAGAATATAATATTAAGTCAATTATAAAAATATTTTAAATTTTTACGTACGCAGTTAGATATGTGTGATTTGCGTATTAAGAACTGTTTTTCCTTCGAGTCCCAATAGACCCCCATTCGACCCCTTGGATCAGATAGACCCCCTACTGTTGTTAAATAGACCCCTAGGGGTCTATATAGACCACTTTGGCGACCCCTGCTCTAGAATCTAGAGCAGGGATCGCCAAAGTGGTCTAAGTGATCTAGAGTCTAGATCTTAACTATCATCACAGCCGATGGACAACCGTGTAATATAGTTTAAATCTGTAGTTCTCGAAGAATGTGTCACTTCACAGGCCCACCTCAGGATATTACAAAAGCTTTCATAATTATTTTTCAACAATTATTTTGTTCCATAATACAGCTATTTGAGAGATCCGCATATGTATATTACAATTTTTTTCTGGCGGTACTTGTATTTTTTATTTATTTTTATCTCTTACATGATTAGTCCTGCTTTAACTTCGGCTAAGGCACCGTGGAAAATCTTTTGTTCAAAAAGACCGCAGCAAGTTTGGGAACCACTGATTTAAAATATAAAAACAATTATAAGAATGCAGTTAAAATTTTAAATTATTATTTCATAAACGTCGTTAACAGTGGTTATTTTTTTCCTTGAATAATCTTTCTTCTATACATTATCTTAAGCAATTAATCTTTTCATCCATCTGTAAATTAAACTTGCTTAAATTCATTAAGATTTACATACTTCATCCATTGTTTTAAGAATTAGTGTCAATGCCAAAATTTATTTTATGATATGAATCCCTAGCAAACCTTTGAAGAAGAGGATATCTATTAACCTTATTTTTTCAATGGACTTTCAAAATATATGAAAGATGAAACTGGTTTTGATAATAACTAATCCCTTTTTTTCATTAAATTTATTTCTAGATTGTTTATTAGCGTCGCACTCAGAAGCAACACGAGGGCTATTGGTGACGTTCTCGTAATTTCGAGCCTTGGTCAAGTGATGAGTGTTCAAGCGAACAGTGTTCAATCCACAAAATCTCTCTCTCTCTCCCAGAAATATTTTTCTGCAGTTTTTCCTTTGTGAGTATAAATTAGTTTTTCTTTGTTAGAATTGTAAGAGTTGATTTTTATCAATTGGTGCATTATGTTTCTTTTATCAGTTAATTATATTTTATTGAGAATTAAATTGCATGTCCACCTTTTTATCCCCTTACATTGGCAAAAAACAATAAAACTTTTACGCATTTTCTTAAATTTCTATTTGTTATCATTTTTACATTCTCCACATTGATATACAATGTGATTTTGATATAATTATAGCAAAAATTATGTATAACACTACAAAAAAATTATAAAAACAAGCTCTCTGAGTATAACGCTATCAATAATTTTTATATCACTTCTAATCGCTCAATTTCATAGCGTAATAAATAATAGTTAATATGTGAATCAGTTAATAATAGTTTAGGTGGAATATTCACTTGTGTTTTTTTTTTTTCATTGAATTCGCAAACACTTTTCAATGACACTTTTCAAATGGAGATATAAAAAAAATGTAACATAAATGTTAACACCATTTAGAAATTTTCGACTAATAAAAAATTAAAAAGGCAAGAGTAGATTTAGTTAGCTTGCTATAGAAAACAAAAAATTTGTAATTCATATAGGAGAATAAGAATAAATTTTAACATTACCACAATATATTAGTATATTATTCCCAAAATAAAAAGCAAAGAATATATCCGTATATCTAAGAGTAACATAATAATAGCAGATAATATTATGCTTTACATTTCAATGGAATACTGTAAGCTATAGATTATAATTGATATATCAATGCACAACAGTGTCTCTTTTGTAGTTTTAATTATTTCGTGGGTTTAACACTTTAATTGCATGTACCGTATGGAATTTTTTACATTGTTAATTATCTTAGCTCTTACTGTTTAAATCCGTTATTATTGGTGATTTTTCAGTAATAAGGCTCTTTCGGTAATCCGGTGATGCTTTGATCTGGTAACTGCCAGAATAGCGCGAGAGTATTGTATGGCGTGATGTGGGAATCTAGTTAATGTTTAATTCACGCCATAAAAATAGTAATAATTCATGATAAAAAAAAAAAGGTTAATCATATTTTTAGTTACATTTTAATATTATAGAACATTATAAAAATTACCAAAAAACTACATCGGCCAATGCCTGAAAATTAAATAAAAGGAAGAGCGCGTGTTGTTGCCTTGTGCAAGTCAGATAGAGGAATGTGCTGTGATTGTCCAAGGTAAAGACAGGTTTTTGAATGATTGTTCATGTCAGTTCACTTCTCTCTGTTTGCAGGCTGATTCCAGTTAAGGGAAATTTAGGTGGATGCCGAGGCACGCCATATATATATATATATATATATATATATATATATATATATATATATAGGGGGAAATTTCATTATATTAATATTCTTAAATAGGTACGAATCGAATTGACGTACTTAATCATGAAATCCTCAAAAATATCCCCATTCTAAATTCTGCAAAAAAGAGGGGCTGAAAAACCAAATAAGTCATATATTTCTCTCCAAAGAGTAAAACTTAACACAAAAATGACAAGTCTCGCGATAATATAAATGGATTTTCAAAAGTGAAATAGGCAAACGCACGAAAAATTTCAACGATATCTCAAAAAGCGCAAAATATAAAATAGGAAATTAGATCATACGGAAATTGAAACAGTAAATCAGAAAACTAGAATAAAATGCAGAATTGCTTTTCAGTTTCAATAAATCTGACCTCATGGCAATCTGATACTGTTTCGTTTAATAATGAGCCGAAGATTTAACTTGGCGATCTTTTGGCTGGTATATAGAGCATTAAAGGCTATTATCTATTGGCGATCTTCAAAAAGAAGATAGAAATGTACCAATAAATATCTGAGACCTATTATATTGTATGCATCTCCCAAATGGATGGCAGTAGCAACTACTCATCTGAAACGACTGCACATCTTTAAGACATTCACCTTAGGAAAGCCATAAATGCTCTTTGGTATGTCCGAAACGAAGTCCTACAAAAGAATTTAAAAATTGAACCAATGTCTGTATATATATATATATATATATATATATATATATATATAAAGCAGACTACTAATTTTTTCAATAGGTATGCTGGGATGTTTTTACTCCAAAACATCTCAGCATACTCTGTCGAAATTCCATTCCCTGCAAAAAAAAAACCATCAGCCCTGATTTACTATGATCAGCACATTCCAGTCCTCAGAAGACTGAGAATGCAGCAAGTAATTCATTGGGGTTTGGATCCTACGTGTTAACTTGTAGGACTTCCGACATATTAAATTTCTCCCCAAACCAATGCTACGTTGTGCTTCGCGCTAGCCAGCGATAATTGTCCTAAATATTAAAAAATCTTTCTTTAAAGTTATTTTCTAAATTCAAATCCTCAACACTTATTGATCTCAAATTCCTTCCTTAATCAGTATCTATTAGATCTACCGGAAAATTCTGTCAGTTTTTGAAGTGAGAGAAAGTAACGCATTTTTGATATATTGAGTAATATTTATTGTACAATATATTTTCTATTTTTACTTGTGAACTATTGTCAGCTTGACGGTAATTTGTAAATATCATTTTTGAAAAATACCTTGTTTTTAGAGGCCAAGAAATCAAGTAGTCCTTGGTTGACATATGATTCAATTTTAAATTTTTTTTTCCTTTTAAAAAATTTTGTTTAAAGATAAACAAGTGATAATTAGAGGGTGCTGGGTTTGAGGAGTATGGTGGATGCTACAGAAATCCCCAGTGTAGTTCTGTGGAATTTTTAACGAATCACCAAAATAGCATGCAGTTTGGCATTATCAGGATGAAATATATTATGCTTCATATTGAACATTGCCGGCCTCTTTTCTTTTAGTGCTTTCTTTAAATCATCCATTCGCTGACTGTGTATCTCCAAATTTAGCTGTTTCTTAGATTTCAAAAGCTCGAAATACATTGATTATTGGACGTCCAACGATATGCACAGCGATCACTTATTCAGGTTTAATCTTGATTTAGAGGTGGAAGGGACAAACAATCCATGCTGCTTGTATGCTTTTTTTTACTATGTATTCGAAAATAGTCCATTTTTCATCACCAGTTACCATCCATCTTTTATCAATTTCAACATATTCATTTTGCCATTGTTTTAATTTATCAGAATTTAAGTATACATTCAGTCTCCTAATTTCTTCAAACTGACAATTGTCACAGATTTTAATATCAGGCATTTCTTTCGATAAAAACTCGACACAATTTTCAATATCTGTCCAATTTACTTGCAATGAAGTTAAAAAAACACCATTGAAAGCTGTTGTTTCCTGTGACATTTGTTTCAAGTTATTCTTCGACATATTGGAGACATATTTGGTAAAAATTTTGCACTTCTTTGGTAAACTTTTCCGCTATGCCCAGATTTGATTTCTCTAAGCTTGACAATTTGCTTTTTATTATTAAAGGAATAAATTTTTGATCAAATCGTGATTTATATTGAAAGACAAAATCACTAAAAATAAGACTATCCTCTGTAGCTGAAATATGTTCAACTTCATTCTTTTGAATCGTTTTGTGGAAAATAGATACCTGATTATGTGCAAAATACATTAATATCTCCAAAAATTCATTACTGAAAAAAGATTCAAGAATTTTCGGACATTTATTTAAACTTTAAAAAAATGAACGAAGAGGCTCAAATAATTTTTAATACACTCTATAGCAGGTATAAGAGTGAGCCATCTAACATCTGAATATCCTAAAAGTTTTTTGTATTCAACATTTACGTAACAGTTTCGTGCAGCATCTTTGAATGCAGAGACTAACAGATTAGTTTTAAAATATCGTAAAGGAGGACAAGAAGGATGACACTTTTCGAGGAAGGACAGAACTTACAAAAAGAGGACTTCTTCCCTAAAGGAGGATGATTGGTCACCTTAATAAAACCTCAAGCTGGGTAACTATAAGTTAAGATTGTCTAAGAATTAAAGTATAAATAATCAACTTGTTTTCTACACTTAATTTCAAGTTCTGAGCAATTAAGGGGTAAATAAAACTCGCACTAACTCGAAATTTCTTTATGATATGTATGCTATGTTGTTCAAACGGGAGTTTACTATCTAAAATTATATCAAGGTACTTTGTGTTTGGAGACCAGATAAGTTTTTTTGGTGATTGATGTAGACATCACTTCCTATTTTTGGTTCTACTGTATGAAAAAAAGACGGACACCATTTGGTTAACATTCGGAGCTATTTTCCATTTGGAGAATCAGTCTTCTAAGAGTATGATATGTTTTTGTAGTGTCTGGAAATTAAAATTGGTTCCTTATTTCGGGCTAATACCGCCATGTGATTTGCGTACATGCAGATAGTCGTGTTGAATACTTTTAGGATGTCGTTCATGAATAAAAAGAATAATATTGGCCCAGGAATTGACCTCTGTCCCACTCCTGCAGAAATATTCAGTAATTTTGAGTAAGTATTGTTAACTCTCATTGGAAAAGTTCTATTTTTAAGGTAAAAATTTATTATTTTAATAATTATTGCGGGAAGTTAATTGTTATTAATTTACAGAGCAGTCCTTCAGTGCCTAACTCTGTCAAATGTTTTTTGAATATCGAGGAAACTTTCATCTGTTGATTTATTATTACTGAGACTTAACGGGTTCAACGACACGGAAAAACTGGTGGCTGGTGGATAGTTTTTCCCTGAAACCATTGTTCATGGATTAAGATATCATAAGTATATAATGATTGTTTAATCTGTTAAGAATTATAAAATTTTCAGCAAGTTGATTTAAAACTGATATGAGGCGGTAGTTATCAGAAAGGGCAGGATTTTTACCTGGTTTAATAATAGGTATGACAAGTGCATTTTTATATATTTTTCATTTTTTTAATAATGTGGGTAAAAAATATGAAAAATTACTTCAATGGGAAGTTTCTTTATCATTTTATTTGTGATACCTTACCTTCCGGAGATTTTTTTAATTTTAATTTTCTTAATGTATTTAAGAATTTCAAAAGGCATTGAAGAAGGACGGGGTATGGAATTTGTGAAATTATTATCGTTCTTTGGATGATTGTGAACAAAATCCCTTGATTTTTTGTCAAAATTTGGATTATTAATGTTATTTAATTTAAATTGTTTTCGAGAGATTTTGCCAAAACATTTGCTTTTTCAAGATTAGAAATGCGTTATTAGCCGGATGTTTAAGGGTGGAGACAGGAGTTCTCTTTTTACATAGAGCTCTGGCCCTTCCCCAAAGGGAACAGTCCTCGGATTCTAACGCAAGAGAGTATCCTCCTATGATTTTTGAGTAAATTCATTGATTTTGCGTTTAATATGATTTTGAATATTATTTAAGATATTTTTATCATTGGGATCACTTGTGAATCTTCTTCTTCTTCTTCTTTTTATGCTCTATTTCTAATTTTTTAAAAAAAGCTTCTTAATTTCTCTCTAATATAATTAAGTTTGTTTGGGCTAACTGGTCTGGAAGCTGCTGAGTATGCAAGTAAAATGGTATTTATTAGAAAAGATACACGCTCGTCGATTTCTTCCCTTGTGTTGAAGGAGGTAGGGTGGAGTGTGAAGTTTCTGCTCAAAATATTGAGAAATAATTCCCAATTTGTGGAAACATTCCTTTCATTAAGAGCAATTTGAATTGAAGTTAATAACGATTGGATTGTGGTCTGATGTGAGTTTGGCGATCGATGAAACATCACTCAGCCAATGGAAATTCCAGATCGGTGTCTATTAAGTCTATTGTGGAGGCGGAGTTATAGTCAAAAAGTGGTATTTGTGTAGGTGGGGATAACTTTGACTTCGAAGACATATTGTTCTGAAAACTTTTTAATTGCTATTCCTCTTGTATTATTATTATTATAGCCCCAGCAAATATGGTGGGCATTAAAATCTCTGTAAATAGTGGAAACATTTTCAAGTTGATCAATTGTTTCTAGATCAGAAATAGTGGTAGTAACACTGGAAGATTGTGGGATAGTTAAATCGAGGAAATGATTAATAATCTTTCGGAGGAGTCAAAACTGCAATTTTTGCTTCTATCATTCCGAGATAAATCAGTACCTAATCTTAGGGGTATTTGGTTAATTTTATCGTCTCTGTAAATAGTGAAATTATGAAGTTTAAAATTAACACCTGGCCTTAGGTGTGTCTCTTGTAATAACAATACATCCGGGGGGGGGGCTTATCTAAAAAGTCTCGTAATTCAACAGTACTGTTCTAAAACGAACTTAGAAATTCGAAAGTAAAATCAAATAGGCTGCATCTACCCGATGCTTGGGTAAATGGTTGTAAATAAATCCAAAGAGATTTCAGCAAACATATGCTTTATTTATAAAGGACTGCACAACACAGAGACACACACAAGTAAACGCTCAGCCATCGCCGAGTACACAACTCGTTCTGTCTTTAAATACCCCTATACCCCTCTTCTCAACTCTTGTTAACCACTCAGAAAGCGTTATTTTTCTACAATACTGATCAACTCTATCTTCATGCTAAATGTTTAAAGTTCATTGCAACCATTTTATTTCTTAATTTTTTACTTTTAAATTTTTTCACACACAATAATTAAAATGCAAATAATTCAAAATGCAGTTCTGGGTGGAAAAAGCTGAAATAATGCTCAGAAAGGTCAAACCTGATATGGAGATTAAGAGCATAAAGTTCAGGTGCTCCAGTGAAACCTCGTCATCTATATTCGTGAGTGAGAGTCAGTTCGCAGGCTGACGACACAGCACAGCCGCGCAGTGGCAGTTATTTCACTCCGTTTCTCAACAAGTACAAAACTGAGCCTCTTTCCCATTCCATTACAATTTACGTAACTCGCAAATTTACGCCGCAGCCGAACAACTATTTCGTGTTGACAACAACAATCATATAGTGATGAGTGCCAGTCCGGTGAATTCTTAACTCAGTATGATTTAGAAGCCATGATTTTCTTAAATATTAAAACAAACATATTAAAATGTGCTTTAATGCACATATGAATTTAAAAAAAAAACATGAATGAAAGGAAAAAGACAGGAAAGAGGATAGGAAATGAATTATTTATACTGCTGTTTGTAGAAAATGCAACACCATGAAAGAATCATCAGAATCAAATGAAATTTAATGCAGAAACGACTTGTACTGATACATATAAATGATGAAATTTTCAAAACAAAAGAAACAAATTAAGCGTCCGAAATCAGTATTTGGTGCAGCCACCCTGCGCTGCAATAAGTGCTGCTATACGACGTGGCATGGAGTCAAACAGATGTTGAATATCTGCTTGACGAAGAGAATTCCATATCGCTTGTATGCGCAACCAAAGTTCGTCTTTGGAAACTGCAGGACGCGAATCACGAGCGAGACGCCGACCAACCATATCCCACACGTGCTCAATAGGCGACATATCCGGTGAATAAGCAGGCCAAGGAAGAAGTTGCATGCGTTGTGCTGAACAGAAGTCTCGAACAGTCCGCGCAACATGTGGGCGTGCATTATCCTACTGAAAGATAGCTCCAGGGATGCCTTGAAGGAAAGGAACGACTTCGGGCTGTAGCACTTCACGGACGTACCTGTTGCTATTGAGATTACCCTCAATTCGTATCAAATTGGATCGTCCATGATACGAAATCGCACCCCAGACCATAACTCCGGGTGTTCGACCACTATGTCGTTCAATAATACACTCAGGAAGGCAGCGTTGACCGGCATAACGTCTAACACGAACACGGCCATCATGGGTCCACAAATTGAAGCGTGATTCATCTGAAAAGACAACTTGGTGCCAATCAGCTCGCCTGTCTCTGTGCTCAAGAGCCCACTGCCGACGCAGCCGTCGATGATTCGCCGTGAGGGGAATCCTGTATAAAGGCACCCTTGCACGCAATCCACGGCGCAGCAGACGACGACGAATTGACGAAGCCGACAATTGTACACCTGTAGCAGTAGACCAACGTGCTGCCAGCTGCCTGGAGGAAGCTGTGCGATCATTCACCGCCATGCGGAGCAGGTGTCGATCATCGCGCTCTGACGTCACCTTCTGTCGTCCAGTGCCTGTTTTTCGAGTTGTTCGGTGCTCGTCGGTCCACTGCTTCCAAACTCGCATCACTGTGGAACTGTTCCGCTGCATACGAGCTGCTATTGCGCGATAGGAAAATCCTCCTTCTCGAAGGCCGATTATCCTCCCTCGTTCAAACTCCGTAAGTTGCTTGAATTTCTTATTCTTCCGTCGTGGAGGCATACTCAGGTCTCACTAAACGTTTGCCACTAACAAATAATCATAGACTTTTTTCAACGTCCCGCTACAGCACTTTATTTATACGCTTTCAGCATCAATTCAGAGGGCGCTGCGCGCGCCGCGCACGCGCGATGGCTCTGAAACTTTATTAATTTGCATAATATCCTATAATTGACATTTGCTGCGAATTTCATTTGATTCTGATGATTCCTTCATGGTGTTGCATTTTCTACAAACAGCAGTTTACAATGAGGATGAGATTTTTTAAAGCGATTTAAGAAATTTCTTTTTACTAATCTTATCGTAATATAAGATTATAAAATTTTAACGTTATTTTTAAAATCATTTTTACCTCCCCCCCCCCTCAATACCTTGGATAGACTATGTTTAATCCTCAGCAAGAGGAGAGCATTGTTTTATATGATTTTTTAAGAATTTTTTTAATTATTATTATTGTAAAATTACCATAGTAATAAATATAACATTATATAAACTCTTTTTGATGGTATGAAAGCAGAAGAAGAAAAAAGGGAAAGGTAAAAAGGGTTCTTGTTTGGCTGGATGTACTGCAATGGTCAGCAAACTAGTTCAAGAGGGGAGGTAGGGATGGCGACTGGGTAAGTAAACAGCTGATGATCTGCTAAATAGATGAATGGAGTGAGATGGAAGCCTAAAAGAGGCTATTGAAGGAATGATGAAGGATTTAATAAAGGAGTCTGAGTTGAAATGCAAAATGTTTTAGGAAATTTATATGAAAATAATTATTGTAAGATTAGTAAGATAAGTATGGGTTCCATTATTATGAGCAAAAATTAGCTGGATCTTTATTAATGGGTTAATATGATTTGTTAGTCTATTATATAGAACCTTCTAGAGAGATAGTTGATGTATTTATTAATAGGAAGGATATTGAAATCCTTGTGTATGACTGAATTTCTGATATTTCTGATATGACAGAATTTCTGACCTGGATATTTTTATTGTAGATAAGTGCGGCATGGCCCCAAGAGGAGGAAGCATAGGATAAGATAGGTCGGATTACTTGTTTCTTGAGCAGACTTTGTTAGCAAGAGTTAGTACTGCATTTCTGCCCATTAAAGGTATACAGTTATAGATTTTGATCCAGTATTTGTCAATTATTGATTGAATAGGAAGTTTGAAGGTGAGTTTGGAGTCTAGGATAAATCCTAAGTATTTGACCTCAGAGTCCCAAGGTATTTGATCATTAAAAATTTGAGTTTCTTATTAGGTGGGAGGCGTGATCTCTTTTCTAAATATGAGAGTTTTAGTGTTTTATTAGTGTTTGCAGCAATCCACCAGAATGTCATTCACTCCTCTATTTGTTTTAGATTATTTTGTAATTTATCTATTACGTTGGTAGGATTTTTTCCTTGGGTGAGGATTGTTGCGTCACCTGCAAATAAACGAAAGCTACTTTAGGGGCTCTGAGGGAAGTCATATGAGTACAAATTATAGCAAATTGGGGAAATCACAGACTTTTGAGGTTGACCGGCATGTATATGACATATTATAGAGAGTATTATTAAGTTTAATGTGAAATGTTCTATCTTTAAGGTAGTTGTTTAAGAGGACTATTATGTAGGGAGGATTTAATTTGATTATTTTAAAGATCAATCCGTCGTGCCAGAGGCAGTCGAAAGCTTTTTGTATGTCAAGGAAGATACCTTCAGAGATTTGTTTGGAATTAAATCCTTCAGTAATAGCATTCATTACCCGTAGTAGTCAATGGACAGTGACGTGGTTAGTACAGAAGCAGAATTGTGAATCTGAAAGAATATTATTAGTGGAAACATGAGTAAGTGTTCTGGTTAACAGGATTCTTTCAAAGATTTTTGAAATAGAATTTAGTAGGCTGATAGATCAATAGTTGGAGAGAGTGGAGTAGTTCTGACCGGGTTTGGGGAAGAGAATACTTGTTGCATGTTTCCATTTTTGTGGAAAATTGGTAGACAATGAAACATTTATTAAAATTTTTGTGAGATGAATAAGTACGTTGGGGGGGGGGGAATTTGAGGCTCGATTGTGAATACCATCCTCTCCGGGGCTTTCTTTTTGTTTAACTTTTTAATTGTGGTAGCTATTTCAAGGGAGAGGAGGAGGGGAGGAATTAAAATTGGTATGGGCTTCAAGATAATTTTGAGCTATTGGTTCTGTTTTTTCAATATGATTATGATCATAAGGAGTTGAATTTTTCTGGAACGAGATTCAAGATTATGGGCAAGCAGATCAGCTTTTTCTTTGTCAGAGAATGCTAGATCTTTATTGGCTATTAGTGGCGGGATATTGTAATATTTATTAGAAAGTTTTTTGTTCATATTAAAAAGGGAGTTATCTTCGTTATTAAGCTGGTGGAGTAAGTTTTCCCTTTCTTTCTTTCTTTTCTTTTTTTGTTTTTGTTTTTGTTCAGTGCCTATTTTTCTCTTTAATTAGGTTTCTGATATGAGAGGGATGGGTCTAAGATGGCGGTGGGGGGTTGATGGATTTGGTATTACTCGCTTGGTTAATTGCATTTTGGATATTAGTAGTAAAGGATATTATTGATTGGTCTAGATCAGGGATATTATTAGTAATGGGGTTACCTTTTATAGTATTATACAGCATTTCTTGAAAATGAAACCAATTAGTAGTTGTCAGAGTGCGAAGGGGGGTAGGGAGAATTTTATTGAAAAAGATGTTTATTAGTATAGGGTTATGGTCGCTAGGTAGTTCATTAACACTTTCGATATTATAGAATGGAAGGTTTTTGAGGTTAGTGAACGTTGGCTATAGATAATCACCGTCAGAGACTTTAGCATTTTACTCCCGTTTTTGTTTCCCAACTTCCCATTCAAAGTTATAAAAATAAGTTTACCACTCCAAAGCAATAAATGAGCCAAATCTGGGGTCAACGGCTTTGGTCAACTTCATTCATGAACACCTGACTTTGCTACACAGATATGGCAGGGTTGATTCCTCTTTGTGAGGTATTGTGACCTATACATTTACATTGATATGTATGGAAATTTGGGCCTATCCGTTTGACGTTCGACATCTGCATGCACGTTGGTTAAACTTGATATTGGCCGATAAGAGCGAATGGTGTTGGGGGACAAAAACGGAGGTTGTCTGTGATTGAATTGTCCGATCAAAAATTTAAATAAATCAAAGGGGGGCGTGAGTCAGCCCTATCCGAGGATTTAAGAGGGACAGAGAAAAACAAAGGGAGGAGAGGGGATTCTGACGGAGAGCGAGAGTGAATACGATTTAGTAATTTCCTGCTCTTGCAATATTGGGACTAAAATTGATGTGCATATTGATATTAAGCTATTTGTGGTTTTTTTTAAGCTATTATTGTTAGTGACTTTGTGCGAATTGCGATATTGGGACTAAAATCGATGTGCATATTGATATTAAGCTATTTGTGGTTTTTTTAAAGCTATTATTGTTAGTGACTTCGTGCGAATTGAAACAAGGTGAAATCGCCTTCTAACTAGAATATAATTCATACAATTGTAAAATAAAGAAGTATTTTTACTTAAGCTGTGTGATTCCTTCACGCTACCGATTCAATCCACACATTCTGGGGTCACGACATCTATTAAGGAATACGTGTTACTATTGGAAGGAAAGTGAGTGGCTTAGTCAGGAGCAGCTATTTGGAAGTTATTAGTGTTGTACATATCATCAGTAATTTTTCCTGGTATGTCTTCCCTGCCTCTATTCCAGGTAGGATGTTTTGCATTAAAGTCCCCTATTAAAATTCTAGTGGGGTTGTCTGAGAGGATATTGATTAATTCATTATGGTTGATGAGATTACGGGGGGGAGGGATGGTAAATAGCATGGTAATAGATGATCTTTGGTACTGATATGGATGGTGATATTTTCAGAGTTGGAGCTATTTTGAAGGACCATGTGATGATGAATCCTATTTTTAAATAATACTGCAGTATCTCCGCACTGATGGGTTGATCTGTCAGAGCGGTATATATTGTAATTTAGAATTTCAAAATTTTCAGAGAGTCTGAGGTGATTTTCCTGATTTCCTAGTATGTCAGAGTTGTAATCATCTATGAAATTTTGGAGTTCTCCTATTTTTGATTTAATGG
This sequence comes from Nephila pilipes, assembly GCA_019974015.1. Taxonomy (NCBI): domain Eukaryota; kingdom Metazoa; phylum Arthropoda; class Arachnida; order Araneae; family Nephilidae; genus Nephila; species Nephila pilipes. The sequence continues at coordinate 729,621 of BMAW01118669.1, forward strand.
CATTTGCATTCTAGCTTGCAATCAGGAGGGATAGGGATAGTTTATTTAGCATATTAAATTTTAGAATCAGATGGACATCATACTGCAAATAACTTGGAATGATTTTTCAATTTTTGAACATAAATCAAGTTTATTATCAGCGAATAATTGTCCTAATGATTTAAATTGTTGGTAAGTTTCCATTATTTTATGAAACTTGAAGTGTTTGAAAATTTTTTAAATCTGATTAACGAAGGGAAGATTTGAAAGTTGGCTATCATTGGTAGGTGTGGAATTTTGGTCACTTTGATTATTGTTGTTTTTGGTACTTTTATGTCATTCTTCCCAGTAGTTTGTGGTTGGTGGGGGGAGGGTTTTAAAATTCATAGCAATTTTGAGGCAACCCAGAGTATTGCAGTATGATCTCCACCACAGTTACAACATTTGGGGGGCTTTCAGGAGTTTTAGAACAGCTATGAATTGGATGATTATCTCCTCATTTCAAGCATTTTAAATTCCCTAGTGCAGAATCTAGAGTGGTGAAAATACCTTTGACAGTGATAACATTGATTGGGTGTTTTTCTTTTACGGAGAGGTTCAATTTTAACTGAAAGGTATCCAATATTATTGATTTCAAAAATTTTGTTGTTGTTTTCTGGTTTTGGAAATGTAACTAAAAATAGGGGGTGTGGCTGTTTTTTTTTTGGGGGGGGGGTATTTTTTATTTTAAGTTATTACATTCATTGACTATGAGATTATATTCTGCTAATTCCTGAATTATTTAAGCGTGGGAATAATTAATTGGGAGGCCTTTAATTATACATTTAAGGATTCTCTCCCAAGGTAATTCAAATGTGTGAACTTCTAAATTCCTATCTTGCACATGATTTTGGATTGTTCTGAATGCTTCAACTGTTGAGGGAGGAATTTTTAAATTATTTCTTTTACAGTCGCCTTTTCGGTTCGCATTCGGTCAATTTCATCATATTTTCAAGAGTTACTCTTGGATCGTCAATATTAGCTAAGATGATAAGGGGAGTTGGTTTTTTAGCTTCCTCTTTCAATACATCGGGGAATTCTAAGTCGTATTCCTTATTATTATGTTTTTATTTTATTTTTAGTTATATCATTACTTGCAGCTTGAGAATTGATAGCGTCCATATCAGAGTGTCTGAATTTTCATCAGAGAGCTCAGAATATTTGTTGTTTAATGGAAGGTTAAATTTCTGTATTTTTTTTTTTAATTTTTTGAGATTGTATCAGTAATTCTTTTGGGAGAGTTTAATTTTCTTTTACTTTTTACTTCATGAAATTCATTATCATTATTTACTGTAATGATGGTAGGAGTTGATTTTAATTTTGAAGCGGTTTCAGAAGCTAGGTTCTTAAGTAGAGTTTCAAATTTTTCGTTAGCTTCCTGTTGCAATTTTTTCATCTGTTTTATTTTGAGATCTAAGTTGGAGACAGTAATATTCAGAATTTGATTTGTAATTTTAAGATGATTCATAATATCACTTGGGTTGTGTTTTCTATTTCGTTTGCTAGTATTTTAAGAGTTTCGAAAACACTGGGTGGGCAGTCCGTACATGAACCATTTTCAACAGAATCAGTAAATTTTTTTAAGAAGGGGAGAATTTGATAAAGAGTGCCTAAGTTGTGATTAGAGAAAAAATCATTACAGGCTTCAGGAGTAATTATCGAGTCAGCGGTTCGAAGTTCCTCCTCTGATTTCAGCAGTCCAGCAACAGTCGATTTGAGTTCCTTGTAGCTTGCATGGTAATCCACAGCAATGAATCCGGGATAGCGAATTTTTATGAGTTAAAAAACAGGCCTAAGAACACACAATGTTCAAAGGTGCTTAGCGCCCACTAGCAAGCTAACCCACCAAAGGTGGATAACATATGAAAGTTCAAGATCAAAAACAGTCTAAATATTCACTAAACACTTATATCACGGAAAGTTACAAGGAGATGCAAAACAAAACTTTCATGAAAAAGTCCTTATGAGAATCGATGGGAATAGTTTGCAGTTGGCTCATAACACGTGTAAATTGATCCGTCCGTCTGCCGTCGAACTCTGCCGGTCGAAAGGGTTAGGATTACCGTCGAAGGTGAAGCTCTAGATAAGAGCAGCGGAAACAACTGTGTGAAGTCAGGGGTTAGAATGATTTTTGGGTAGACACATACTTTAAATCTTAATTTATTTTTATTCGATTTAAATTACTTTAACTAGTATCCTTTTACTAAGTAACTCCAATTTAATTTTTCAAGTTGATAAGCATTTCTATAAAAATACTTCTTATGCAGTTCATTTTAACAGAATCTCAATTAAAATATCAAAGGAAACTTTCAAAAACAGTAAGAATATAGCTAGAGCGCAGTTTGTTTGGTTTAGTTAAAGTAGTACTAGGATCAACATGGGGTATTGGCGACGTTCCTCGTAATTTTGAACCTCGGTCAAGTGACGAGGACGACGTTTGAGCTGGCATCCCCCTTCTCCTAACATCCCCACCACGCCGCGGGAGGACTTTGGACCCCAATAGATTTAACGTGCATCTGCCCCGGCTACACGGCGGGTCTTTAATGGCATCAAGCTCGAACCTAAGACTCGACGAAAACCACCGGCTTCGAGTCCGTTGCCTTATCCACTAAGCTACTCCGGCCACTAGAGCTTAGTTCAACCGACAACACTTCAGAAAACAAGATCATTTGAAAAATGGTGAATGTTAGGAAAAAACAGTGTATTACTACGCAGAGAGTTTTCGACGCAGATCGCCTTGCACATGGCTGCTACAAACTGGTTCCTGTCAAGGACAACGTCTTAGCGATTAACCTTTAACTAGAAATTAGGGTTTGGAGAGGGAAAATCTTCGACCCTGTAAAGTAGGGACTCGTCGTGATAAGTACATGGGGGGGGGGAGAACTCCTGATTACTTCCGCTTTTCAAAAAGCATCGCATCTCCACTAGTTCAATATTATTTGTATTCTGAATTTCTGTTGCCAAATCTGTCAGTTGTACATTGGTTTGTATTTCATAGATTAGAAATTTAGCAGTGAATCCTTCCCAAACAATACTGGTCTTCATTGGTATGTTTAATATTTATTCTACTGCGAATATTTGTGTTGCGCATACAGTATCAGATGTACTTAATTTTATTTTATCGTTTCGTGTGAAAGACATATTTGCAATTTTTTCATATCTAGAAATTTTTCTTTTCATCTCTGAATATAGATATTTTGGATTTGATTTAGGAATAGGAGATGACTTTTGTTTATTTTCCATAAAAATTGTGCATCCAACTATTTATCTACTTCTCGCTTTTGAGAGCTCTTGGTCGTTTTTAGGGCTTGGAAAGTATTAAGAATTATCTAAATTCATCACGCCATTCATTGTGGGATTATAATCTTCCAAATACCTCACTCTGAATGTGGAATGACTCAGCTTGAGTTTCCTCCAGATGTTCGAAAAAATATAAGAATTGAAATTCATTGACTTACCAAAATCCAAAGAAAAAAAATATAAACAAAAACACTTTATTATTGCTCTGTGCTTGAGAGAGGAGAAAAGAGTAAAAAATAGAGATAAATTATCTTCCTGATTTCTTCAGTTTCAGTTATCAATGCCTCCCATCGAGTTCAAACATCCCAACGCATGATTCCCATTTTAATATTTCGAGCTTAAAATGCTTCACACATGAAAATGCATTAAAGCGCCAAATCAGACAGCCCTGAATAACTCACTCGTTAAACATTCACCAATAAGAATAGCTATCCGTCAAGGAGCTAAGTGAAAAGTAGAGCATTCAATTTCCATCTGTTATATCTGTATCATATATACGTCTAATATATTTGTAAGCAATTGTCGAGTTGGAAACAGTCACCCCAGGATACTTTTTATTCACATTTTCTTAATATTTACGGTATGAAATTTCATTTATCCTTCAACTATTATTTAGTGATATATATATATATAGTATTTATTATATTTTAAAGTTATGATATTGTGATATTTTTTAGAATTAATTGCTTTCTGAAACTGTGTGTGTTCGCTGTACTTGCGATTAAATCACATTTTTTCTTTGGAAACAAGCTTCAAATTATGATAAACAAGTGAAATAATATTAATACATTGGAAAAGAACTGATGAGATATACTACTTTGGTGGCCAATTTTTTTTACAATGAGAAAAAGGACGAAATTTTTTTTTTTTTAAAAAAAAGTACACTGTAAATGGTTCAAATCGGAAATAGGGTGTCCCTTAGGAGATAGGCAACTTTTTGAAGGGTAGCGTTGGCGGCTTTTGGAAGCGATAATTGGCAATTTAGGTCATGATAACCCTAAGCATACTCAATGCTTAAGTCACGCACGTTTGGCAGCCTATCTAGGAAGTCGCCAAGTTTCGTAGCCAATCTCCTAGGGGACGCCCTATTCCCGATTTGAACCGCGTAAATAAATGAAACATTTTATTAATTAAAGAAAGACACCAATTATGCTAACATCCCTTTTAATTATTCAATGAAACGAATATTTTTTCATCAAATTAAGAATATTTTTTATCAATGTATTATTTTCTATTAATATATTGAACAGCTAGAGTACCAACATTCAATCTTGATTTCTCATTTGTCCAAAAATCATTACCAATGTAAAAAAATCTTTCATCTGCAGCATTTATTCCAAGTAATTCATGCAATGTAAATTAAACAAGAATAACTAAATTTTTATAGAAAAAGTATTTATTAATTTCAACATATTGATTTTCCACTTGTTCTAATATATCAGAATTTAAATATACATTCAGTCTTCTAATTTCTTCACTCAGACAATTGTCATTGATTTTAACATCAAGGATTTCTTTCGTTAAAAACTCAACACAATTTTATATCTGCCCAATTAACTTGCAATGAAGTAAAAAAACACCTTTGAAAACTGTTATTTCCTATTACATTTGTTTCAAACCATTCTTGGACATGTTGGAAACATGTTTGGTGAAAGTTTTGCACTTCTTTGATGCACTTTTCCCTTATGCCCAAATTTGATACCTCAAAGTTTGACAATTTTCTTTTTATTATTTCAGGAATAAGTTTTTCTTCAAATCGTGATTTATATTGAAGGACAAAATCGTTTAAAGTAAGACTAACTTCTATAGGTAAAATTTGTTCACCATCAATGTTTTGAATTGTTTTGTGGAAAATAGATGCCTAATTATGTGCAAGTCGCATTAATATCTCCGAAAATTAATTAGTAAAAGATTCAAGAATTTTCGGACATTTGTCTAAGCTTAAAAAATATGAATGGAGAAGCTCAAATAGTTGTAAAACACATTCTATAGCTGGTGTTAGAGTGAGCCGTATAACTTTTGAATATCCTTAAAGTTTTTTTGTGTTCAACATTTGCGTAAAAGTTTAGCTTGTCATCTGAATAGAGAGATTAATATATTAGTTTTAAAATATCGAATTGTAGGACAGGAAGGAAGGACTGAACTTACAAAAGGAGGACTGTCCTCCCTAAAGGAAGACGATTGGTCACCTTAATGTTACAGAAGTGATGTTGTGCTCCATGGGTCATTTCTGGTTTGCTGAGCTTTGATTAAAACCTTTTTTAACTTTATGGCAACTTTTGCTTCAAAACTAAGAATTCTAGTAATCTTTGAGTGCTTTTATTATAAAATGTTGAAAATTCTTTGTATCATTTTGTCTTCTGTCTAGTGATGTAAGGATCGGTGAATGACAGTCATTATTCTTACGTAATTCTTTAAAAAATATTATGAACTCTGGCTATAATTTTCTGGAATGTCTTCTGTGTTTAGTGTTGCTGAGAAATTCAAGAGAATTTAGATGGAAAAATTTCAACTAAATGAAGGTTTTGATATTTTATGTTTCTGAGTGTAAAAGAGAGAGTCGTGGTAGCCTGGTGGTCATGGTATCGGATTCGTGGCCGGCAGTTTTCGTTCAGTCACAGGTTCGATCCTTGGCCACCAAAGATCCACCGTGTAGCCAGAGCTGATGCACGTTAAATCTGTTGGGGCCCAAAGTCCTCCCGTTGGCGTGGAATGGATGTTAGGAGAGGGGGGTGCCAGCTCATGTGTTATCCTCGTCGCTTGACCATGGTTCAAAATTACGAGTTAATAAAAAACTAAACTAAACAGATTGTAAAGAGTCTGAATTTTTCTCTGTAAGATTTGAACTAATTTAAAAGGCTACACTTGATACCCCTTACGGGCTCAGGTTCTACTTATCTATTCTATATTATTTTATTTCATGAATTTAGGAAATTGGTGAGTTTCAGAAACACTTATTATGTTTTATCTATGTAATATTGACATAAATAACCATTTTGTTATCCAACCATAGTTGTACTTCATAAGTGGAAAAACACCTTAAAATTCACTTGTCATGTTTTTACTCATCTTTTTCTAGAGCTTTTTATATTAAATATTTTTAATTTTAAGTAATAGAATTTTTTTTAAAAAAAACTCCATTGTTTTGTACAAAAAATGTAAGAAGTCATATTTGTTTTAGCTCATCTTACTTATAAAAGCATTTATTTTATCAATTATTAACTATGTGTTTATCAACACAGGTACAATAATTTTAAAATGTTCATTTACAAAGCAATATTTCTGCATTTCTGTTATCCTTATTAGTTTACTAATATGGATATGTTAATTTTGTGATAGTTTATTCTGTAATATTGTGTTATTTTCCATGAATATGTTTATTTAAATACATTTCTTATTACAGGTAGAAATTTACCATGACAACAAGCAATGAAATCACATTAGATCACATAAATGCTTTTTTTTCATTAGATACAGATATCAAATCATTAGATATAGCACCTACTGCTACTGGTGGTGCTGGGTTAATTAATTCTAGGCAGGAACCTTCAGTAGTAAATTCTACTCCTGCGTAAGTATTATTTATTGTGTCTCTTAAATTTCTATTATTGTTTGCTCTTCTCATTTTGCTTTGTATTTTCTAAAATCTTTGGGCTTAAATCTGTTTTAAAATTTAGTGTTTAAACCTGTGAAAAGTTTCAGTTTATAAGTCTGGATAATAGATGAATCAAGTACAATTTTTCATATAATAAACGAATTGTAAATGTCATTCTAAAGAGATTTAATATGCCTTGCTTGTGCTTAATGGATTAATTCATATGTCTTTGTGTTAAATATTTTCATTTCATTTGAATACCATAATTTATTTTTTTGTGAAATTTATTCACCATTGAGCAAGATTAGGTAATTTTATGAAACAATATACTTCATAAAATTACCTAATCTTGCTCAATGGTGAATAAATTTTACAACTTTTATGCCAGTCCTTATTCAGACCTAGAATGAATGCTATATTCCTTAAGTGTTTAAGTAAATTTTTAGAGTTATAGAGTTTCAAAATTATCATTTTATGAAATACTTCATAACTGAGTACTGCTTAAGTAAATAAATTATATAACTGAATATTTATTTTAAATCCTGTGTCATCAAAAAAGAACTAAAAAATATGTTTGTATTAGATACAGGACTTTAGTGTCTATTTTTTATCATTCATCTATTCCTTACTAGCAATAAAGAATAGATCTCATAATTGTTTGTTATTTTTCTTATCTATCTATCTATCTACATATAAGCAAAATTCCGTTGACAGACTCATCAGGAAATCTCCAAGACTATATAACCGATTGACTTGAAATTTTACATAATTACTCATTTTGCAATGTAGACACTCACTAAGAACGGATTTTACAGAAGTCTTATCCAAAATGTAATTTTCATCCATTAATCTGCTCTTATCCGTCGGTCATGTCATTTTTGGCGACTTTATCGCCAAAAATGATATGACCGACGCCAAACAGAATATATTTTTTTATATTTTTACTGTGTATTGTCATCCATTAAGTTTACCTTGTGAGATTTGCACATGGGAATTGGAAAAATACCAAATAATTTAATATTGAAGCGCTGATGGAGGATTGGCAAGATTTTGGCAAAGAGGCTCTTTATGCGAAATTTCGAAATTTTTTCAAAAATAAGAAACGTATATATTTAGCGATAAAAATAAATGAGTTTGAATCATTTATTTCCCATCCCATGGTTGGTAAAATCCATGGTTCCAATCCCATGGTTGGTGAAAGTATAGTTGAAAAAGCTGCTAAAATATATACTCAAAGTCATCCTGAAGTACATAGAGAAGCTGCTTCAAAATATACTAGAAGCCATCCTGAAGTACATAGAGCAGCTGTAAGAAAATACTTTTATAATAACCCCCATGTGAATCAGACAGCTGTAATGAAATACAATGAAAAAAGATCATTAAAAGTCAACGTCATTTAAAGCCTTAAAAACTGTGGAAGGAGTAGTGCATCCAACTTTTCCAGCAGCTTTCAGAACACTTGGATTATTGGAAGATGATACTCACTGGGATCATACTTTAGAGCAAACTTCGATTTTTGATTCTCCATATAAAGTTAGAGAATTATTTGCGATTATGATAGTTTTTTGTCAAGTAGGAGATCCAATAAAGTTATGGGGAAAATACCGAGAAAATTTGTCATAAAATATTTGAAGGTGAATGAAGAGAGAGAGAGAGAGTAGAAATATTTAGCCGGTCGTTGATATTGTTTACAACCAATGTCTTATCCTTCTAGAAGACATTGTTACATCAATGTCAGGTAAGTAATTGTTACACTTTGGGCTCCCAGAGCCCATAAGAGAGCAAAGCATCGTTATTAACAACCGTCAGTATATGAGAGTGAATTGGCTTACAATACATCTCAGTTGATCTAAGTAGTCTCTGTAAGTGTTTCGAAATTTAATCATGATCAAAAGAAAATTTATGATGATGTCTTGAACAGTGTTGATTCTAATTCAGGGCAGTTATTCTTTCTCGATGCTCCTGGTGGAAATGGGAAAACATTCTTGATCAATCTTCTGCTTGCTAAGGTTAGGAGTGGAAAAATATCGCTGTAGCTTCGTCAGAGATTGCAGCAACATTGATTTATTGAGGCAAGACGGCACACTCAGCTTTCAAACAACTTCTCGATTTGATTCATTCTGAGAATACCATTTGTAATATATCCAAACAAAGTGACATGGCTCACGTACTCAGAAAAATTATTGTTATAGGACGAGTGTACTATGGCCCACAAGAAAAGAGTTGAAGCTCTCAACTGGACACAAGACATTAAAGGAAGTAATCGACTAATTAGGTTGACTGTTCTTTTAGCTGGTGACTTTAGACAAACTTTACCTGTCGTACCATGAAGGACACATGCAGATTAAATTAAAGCCTGTTTGAAATCTTCAATTTTATGGCCTCATGTAAAAGTCTTCTCCTTGAAAATTAATATGAGGGACTCTCTTCAAAATAACTTGAGCACGAAAGAGTTTTCCAAACTATTGATTGATATAGGTAAAGGAAATATTACAGTGCAAGAAGGGAAGATAACTATTCTGAATAACCTATGTGATACTGTGGGAGATTTGATTACTTTGACTGATAGAATATACTCTAATATTGAATATGCTACAATAGATAGCTTATCTTGGTTGAAAGAAAGAGCAATTCAGACTCCATCAAATGAATCAGCGGATAAAATGCTTGAATTTATACTAAAGAAACTAACAACTGAATAGATAAAGTATGAGTCTATAGATACTGTCATAGAGGTAGAAGATAATGATCATTATCCTGTGGAGTTTGCACACACTCAATCCACCAGGCATACCGTCTCATATTCTTTATCTAAAGATTGGTATGCTAATAATATTGTTGCGTAATTTTCACCATCCTAAATTATGTAATGGCACCAGACTCAATGTGAAAACTCTAAGGAAAAATGTTATAGGTGCAACCATTTTTACAGGAAAGTTTGCTAGTGAAAATGTATTCATTCCAAGAATACCACTAATTCCATCAGATTATCATTTTGAATCTCAGCGTTTGCAGTTTCCATTTAGAATTTGCTTTCCGATGACTATCTATAAAGCACAAGGGCAGGGTTTAAAATTGGCTGGTGCAGATTTACAAAGTGACTGTTTTTCCCTCGATCAATTTTATGTGGCATGTTCAAGAGTTAGTTCATGTGAAAGTCTAATCATCCTTCAACCAGAAAAACGAACAAAGAATGTTGTCTACTGAGAAGTTTTGGAAATGTAGGTATATTATGTCATATTTTTCTTATATTTAATTATTTCTAAAATTACAATAAGATAAAATAATAATGAATGTAATAATTAAAATTAAAAAAATTGATATAAAAAAAATAAAAATGTAGTTGTCATTCTCAAAAATTGCCATGCATAAAAAATAAAGACAATAGAAATGTAATGCACAAAAAAATTGATTCAATAGGCTTGAAAAAAAATAGAAAAATGTATTTTTATTTTTATGTTGGCAATTTTCATATGGTTTAGACCTATTGGGGACCCGCCATGTAAAAAAATGGGAATGCATCGCACAACACAGTACCTCATGGGTGATGCGGAATTTTGTACAATGACAGATTTACTGATTAACTTACCCATTCATTGATAAACTATTAAAAAATAAATACTTTTCTCATATATCTAAAAGTCGTGGATAATCATTATTACTGACAATCAATTTCTTAAAATTTTAAATTTAGATTATCATTATCATTAAAATTTCTTGATATTTTACATATAGGCTTCAAAATATAATATTATCATCTGCCCAGTGAAGCGGGTGGGTATCAGCTAGTTCAGTATATGAGTACAGGGAAAAATTGAAATTTTGTGAGAAAATTAACTATTTACTAGTCAAAAATTATTTTGTCAAAATCTATTTACTTTGAGAGAGATAACTGTACTTACAAACTAACTTAATCTTGAAATTTTATACCATACCCAGCATACAATGTGCAGAACTTTCTTATTGTTGAGGGTGTAGGTGGGATTCAAATAATTTAACAATTATTTCACTGTCCTAATCATACTTTTAATAAATATAAGTAAAACTTGCCTACCTTAAAGTGAATCTTGACAATAAGTTATGTCATATTTTAAAAGACAAGCAATATTAACAATAGATTTGCTGAACTCAACAAAATTTGATGTCAATGTATTGAGAAGAGGAAATTATTCCATATTAAAGTTTTAAAAAAATATTTTGGACATAATTTTTTAGGGTAGCAAGTTTATCTTTAGTAGAAAATAATTTCTATAATGTTGTGCAATAATATGAATTAAAAATTTTTTTTCTATAGAAACATATTTAGTAGAATTATTTAGTTTTCATTGTATTTTTAAATCACTTTTGCTTTCAAAGAAATGCTCTTAGATTGGTATTTCTTGAGGATATATTCAATGATATAGAGAAGAAGTGTATAGAGTGCAGGCCCTACCTCCTCCATATTAAATGTCATTTAGTATTTTGGACATCAACAAATTTTTTGTTGATTTTGGACATTTTGGTTTCAACAGCCTTTAACAGTTATGTTGATAGGTTTATAAAAAGAAAAACAAAAGCCTCTAAATTGAATCCAGAAATTCATTCAAATGGGTTAAACAGGCATGTAGCAATATTAACCCATGCATCTGAAAAAGTAGCTATATCCTTAATACAGATGTGGGGAAGCCATCTTGCTTCAAATTGAAAAATATAAGAAATGTCCTCTCAGTTTCTTCTCAAGATGCTGAACAGAAGGTAGTACAACCAAAAACTGTTATTTAGTTATATATAATCAAATATTTTGCATATTTTTGATAGAAAACTGTACAGTATTTATATAAATTAGGAGCCACTCACATTTGCTTTCCAATAATATGTAAACAACGACCGACATGAACATTCTACGGTTGTTGTATATATTGCACAATTCTCTACTAATATGGGCCATTTAGTTCGTAACGAAAACTGTGTAGTGCTGATGCACCTTTTTAGATTGAAACTATTTTTCAAAATCTGCAATAGATTATTACTGCATTGCTGATTTCATTAAGGTAGAGATGCGCTTTTATTGAAAAGTTATCCAACTTTAAATGTTGTACAAATTCCTCTTTACAATTGCGATAAAAGGATGTGATATCTTAACCAACTGCAACCATTCATATATTCCTCATCCATACATTCCTAAATATATTTGCTATAACATATTTGTCTCAATTCAAAACTTTCTCATCCAGATACAGGATCTACTCAAAGATTAATAACCAAGTATTTAATTTGGCCAAGCATCAACAAAGATTTCTATATATGGATTATAGTTCACATCTATTTAGCTTTGTTTCAATTCTAAGTTTATCATCAATAATTTAAACACTTAAGCATCACAATTGTTCTACCCTTGCTTTTATGCAAATGATTCAAATATTTATTTGCCATTATCGTAGACTTCTTCTGTTGGACTGATCAAGCTGATGCTGGATCAAGCAGTATTACTGGAAGATTGATTAGTCAATGCAATTTCTGTAGTTTTACTATCTACTTTTTTCTGTTTTTGAATCCCTGACAGAATAACATTCAAACTGAAGCATCTGTTCAAATGCCAAACTCTTCTATACCTTGAGTAAAAGTATATTACTACAGTTTACAATCCTCAAGCAACTGGTCTTTTTAAAAGAAGATATTGTATTTTAATAGTTAGCTTCATATGTATCTCTTGCATAACTCCAGATCTTTGATGGGATGCCTTACCACTAGTCCTTGGATTGTGAATTGCTATAAAAGAGAATCTTGGTTGTTTACCTTCCATATCCACCAGTCAATTTTTTTTACAAAAACTTCAAAATACAATCAGATATGAGTCACTCCATTTACTGTACAACATGTAAAAAAAAAAAGCACATGCTTCTCATTTATCCACTTAATCTGACATATTTATCTACAACATTAGAATTAGTCTTATATCTTCAGCCTATTTACAATTGAGAACTATTTGTAAAACAAGAAAACAGAAAAAAATTTTTGAGGCAAAATAAAAGAATTTTCCAGGGACAAACTAAATTGTGTTTCTTTTTTCTCTATACAAAAAACATTTTTACATTCATCACAGCCAATATTCTCCTATAAGCACTTCAATTGCATGGTCATTTGTTGGAGATCTACCTAGAACAAGAAAAAAGAAGAAGGGGAAAAAAAAAAAAAAAAAACTTCCTGCAACAGATTGTAATAAAACAAGACATGGCTGAAAAGTAAAATTATCAGATTGTAACTGCAATATTATAATCAATAATACTATATCTGGGGGAAAGTGTGCAGTGTGCACTCACATGATTCTTTTCAAACATTCATTTCTTTTTCAAAGTTTGTCATTATATCAATTATTTAAATATAAAGTGAAAAACGAACTGTGTTTTAGACTTGCTGCTGCTTGCTTTTTTATATGTTGCTAGGTTTGTTGAACGTATCTTCTAAATCATGTAAATCAGTAAAGTGTATTTCTATTCATCTTACAACTATCAATGACTTAGCAAAAATTCAAATAATTTTTATCTTTCATTTAATTTATTGGCTGTTTTTTTAATTTTCATGTTCAGAAATTTGTTGTTTAATTATATTTTAGATATTATTTATCAATTTATTTCCTTTTTAATGTAATTTTTTTCTTTGGTTATTTAAAAATAACTAATGTAAAAAAAGAGGACAGCTTATAATAAATTTATTTATAGTTCATTATATTGAATAACTAACACATTGAAATTATTTTAGTTACTGCTGGAAATCACATTGGATTCTAAATATTCAATGTATGGATTATTTTTATCAGGCATTCTCATTTACGGATTTAAATGTTTTTTATTTTCACTCATTATCAGTTTTTATTCTAACAGATGTGTTATCCTACAGCTGCTTATAAAAAACAGAAAATATTAAAAAAGAATTATCATTAATTAAATTTTATCTCTATAAAAGGTACATATTGTGTCTTTTGAATTGGCTCTCAATAGTGTTATTAATAAAGGAATTCATTAAGGGAAATATAATTAAACTTTTTCTTGAAGTTTTAGAATAATTATATTTATTTTTTGTAGTTTTATCGATTGCAATTCCTTAATGAAGTATAAAAATATTTGTAATATTTTCCTCTTTAGTTGGAGAAAAGAAGGAACAGAATATGTGAAAAAGATTCTTGACAGAGATAGAGAATTAGAAGTATGTGGAATACATATCTTTTTAAATGTTGTAAAGTATCTTTTCCAAGTTAATATATAAAATTATTTGGAACTAATAATAGTCAACTTTTTAGTCTCTGAAGACAACTCACATGATGAAAATAGAAATTGATGAAGGATTAAATAATGCTTTTGATACCATTTTTTTTTTTTTTTTTTTTTTTTTTTTGCATTGCAGTAGAATTTTTTAAATGAAATTTGTCATTATTACTTTTAATTTACAGCTGCCCTTCAGCTTATCTGTTGATTATGGTTTGTCTAAACATCATTGGTTAAAAAATTTATTTTCTTTTAAAATAAAAGAAATGCTTCTAGAAAAGTGTCAATGTTTTATAATTTTGTTTTAAAAATTAAATTATTTAATTCCATAAAAATCCATTTTTTTTTCAATTAAAGGAAAATGCATTTGAAAAAGAAAACTTGGATAAAATTTAGAATTTTCTATCAAATTCTTTCTCCGTTCTGTAACATTTGTGACGTGATATAGAATATATGAGAACTTTCTTAATTATGAGTCCTGTTATCTCTGTGCTTAAAACTCGCCTCTAGAGGGCGTTCTTTTTGTAAAGGGGAGAATGTTTGATGCCACACGATGCCCTTAGACGAGTCCTGACCGAATCTCCGAGCAGAGCTGTTGTAAGCGAGCGAGATGACACTCGTGAATAAGAAGTGTTAATAAATTATTGTTGTTTTTATACAACCTGATCTCTTTTGTCTAAGGACAACTATGAACTGTAATCTAATGATTATTAACTAAGTTAACAAAACAAAAAGTAAGAGTAAATGAAGTGTTGTGTGTGAAAAAGAAGAAGAAAAAAATTAATAGTCCTGAACATATATATATATATATATATATATAATTCTATGTTGTCTATGTAAACAAATTGGGAAAAAATTATACTTGGAAATAATTAGTGGAGAGAGATAATCCGTGTTATTTCTGTTTGTAATTAGTTGTGTTGTTGAAGCCTTCCCTCCCTTTTAACCCTTTGACGGTTTGTTGAATCTGTAGTTTTCACTCTCTTATTATGCACAGTGCTACGATCAAACGATCGGCTGAAAGTGGCCGGGGGCGGCCCCCCCGAGTTGTTTTTGAAAATGTCACCCTTTTTGTGACATTGATACATATAGCTGGCTCACTTTCGAAAGGTATTCTTTAAAGAATTATTTGCAGTATATTAATTTAATATTTACAACAATTGTAAATGCTCTTTTGAATAATTCAGTAATTGATAAGTATTAGAAATATTGGTTAGTAAAATATTAAATTAAAATAAATAAATATGCACAAATTAAAACTTTATGAAACATTTAATTGTTATGCTTACTTAAAACTCTTTTTGTGTGTGATACCCTTTAAGACATAGAATTATTCATCATATATATATATATATAATAAAACTTTTTTTCATCAGAATGATCTAGCTTTTGCTTTTGAGCTATTTCAGTAAGAAACTCCCCACCCCCCCCCCAAAAAAAAAAAAATTACTGAAGAAAAATCACTAAATCAACAACTATTAGATTGGTAACTTTTTCCCTCATGCAAAAAATTCCACTTTACCTATACCGCCATCTACATGTTATCAAGTTAATTAAATTTTATAGTGGGTATTGTTTATAACATATTCAATGCCTGGAAATATACATGGACATACTCAACTTGCATTGGGGAAAAGATTCACTAGACAAGTAGGGCTTCGCTACAATCATTTGGTTTGAAAAACCTCGGACAAGCTGAACTCATCTGTGCTCATTATAGTACGCTATTCGAATTCAAGCTGGGCTCATTCATAATCATCAAAGGGCTGATAGGTTTAGTTGTTGAGTTTATTTTTTAATTTTATCCTTTGAGTAGAGAACCTTTTTCCATGCAAAAAAAAATTATTTTAAATAGCATTTATACTTCTCATACTTGCTCATTTTCTCATGATTGTACTTTTCAAATGTGACATATATCTTTCAACAAATAATCAATGGAATGTATTCCATCATGATGCATTGTGCTGGTGATAGGTCATAAAATGCTTTGAAAATTATCTCATAATTAATGAATGGATTGTATAAAACTTTTTTTAAGAGTTGAAAATTTTCAAATGGGACTGTGAGTACTTTCTTCAGTTATTAAAGATGAAAAAGCTATTTACAAAATATTTTTATCATCCAAACTTCTTTAATGTTCATTAAAAGGGAGTATGCTTTATTTCATGAGCACATGCATATTCTAATTTTTTTCCCCTTCTGTTTCATAAAGTTGTATTTTATTAGTTTGTATTAATGACTAAGATTAAGTTATTTTACTCTCATTAAAAAAAAAAAAAAAAAATTCCTTTTTATGCTCAAAAATCTAATACTTCAATATCAGAAATGCATTAGCTGTAGAAAAATATGTTTTCTAAAATCTATTAAAACTATAAGAACATTTAAAATATGACATATTTGTGGACCTTTAATACAATTTAGTGTATGGGAATGCAATTTGCACCCACAGTAATTTTGTAGACAAAACAGACATAACAGAATATGCATTTCCCCCCTTATGTATTTCTTTTTTATTAAGAAATAATTTCATTGTAGGTTGAGTAACAAGATTTGGTCTGAAATATTTTTGCATGTTAAGAAATTATTTTGTCTTGTAATTCTTTTATCTTATTGCAAAGGTGTTTTAAGAAATTTTATTTAAAAACAAGTTTTTTTAGTAATTACATTGATTATTGGGGCTGACGCACATGAAATTTGTCGAGGCTCAAAGTCCTCTTGTTAGCATGGTGTGGAAGTAAGAAGAGGGGGGTGCCAACTCAGTTGTCGTCCTTGTCACTTGAATGAGGTTCAAAATTACTAGGTTTGTTGTCGATAGCCCTTTAGTTGCTTTCAGTGTGATATCAATAAAACCAATCAGTCATATAATTGATTTAGAATTGTGTGTTATGAAATGTAATATAATTCTTTCTATTGAATTTAATAGAAATGAAGTGTGTATACAATTTTTTTTGTATTCTTTGTATAATATGTTAAAATGAATAAAAATTTGGTATATATTCTTTAATTTCTTTGAAAAATGAGAAATAATTATATTATTATTTCTGTTATTTAAAATGCCTGAATGAGATAGTTAATTACTGTTATTGTTTTTAAAGGCTGGAAAACATCGGAACTTCATCAGTGATTCTGTCTTAAGCATCAATACTATTGATGATATTGAGGACTGTAATATGTTTCGTGGAAGTACAGCTAATGTTCATGAATTAGATGATGAACATACACAAAATATATATAGAACATACTATCAGAACTCTTCTAGATTATATGACCTTGACCTTCCTATTACCAGTTACAGGGAAGAGGTAAATAGAATAGCTTATATTCAGTAACTGTTGTTTAAATTTTTAATATACTTCTGCTGTATAATTTGTCTGTATTATTATATTTCAATATGTTTTGTGAAATAAAAGAGTAAATAAACTGGTATTTAATAAAAAAAAAGTAATCATGTTCTAAGAATAAAACATTTATCATAAATATGTAGTCAACTATATTTTTTAAGGAATGTTTATCATGTTATATATTATAGTTTAATTAAGAGTTTTTAAAAATATTAATATAGAATTAGTGTTGGTCATTTGGATTGCTTTTAAAGGCATTGTTTAAGTTTTAAAAATGTTTACTTAAAAATAATTTGCTTGATTCTTATTAACTCCCATTTGACATCATTCTAATAATAATTAAAAAAAAAATTATTATTTTTATCTCTTATGCTTTTCTGAAAAAACTATGTAATAAAAAAAAATAGTTGTAAGATGACAAAGAGTAAATTAAATGTAACTTTTGATGGTCAAAGAAAAAAATAAAATAGGATTGCTTCAAGATTTTGTATCTCATAATTGACTGTCCTAACTTGAGAAAAGGCATTCTTAGTTCGAAAAAAAAATTAAAAACAGCCTTTTTCTTTGCCTCTCATGAATTAAATGCATGAAGATATTTTACTAGAAATAATCAGTCTGTAGAAATTAATTAAGGCAGGAAATTACTTGTCAAATTTTGTTTATAAAATCTGGACAATTGTATCATGTAGTCTGTATTGTTGGGTTGGACTTGTAAATTAATTTAATTCTAAAATTTATTATTTAGGAATCTAGAATATGTACTAAAATATAACTTGTATAAAATAGTAGAATAGCATAAATGAAAATAAGATGCAAGAAAACATTTTTAAAAAATGTTCTAATTAACATTTATTTATTGGTTTTAGATAGCTAATTATTTTTATAATTTTGAAAATACAATACATTCTTTTTTCACCTTATAAATTTGATCATGAAATTTGTAATTGTTAATTTACTTTTATGTTATTTCTTTAGTTGATTCTTTTCTCTAGCATGTTAGCTTTCCAATTTTTTTAGATTCTTCAGCTGTTAGAAATAAGTCCAGTTGTTATTATTCAAGGTCCCACTGGATGTGGCAAAACCACCCAAGTGCCACAATATATTTTGGATCACTATCAATCCAAAGGATCTTATTGTAATATAGTAGTAACACAACCTAGAAAAATTGCTGCTATTAGTATAGCACGACGAGTATGTCAAGAAAGAAAATGGCAGTTAGGAAGTATTGTTGGTTATCAGGTAAAATTTTGTGAATAATTTGTTATTTAAGTATCATTATGATTGAAATTCTTCTGTATAAAATAATAAATCACTAATTTATATTATAAAGGAAAGATTCCAATTTTGTTTCATTCTGAGTGTTGCAAATGGTATCAGGAGGACTGGAATTTTTAATTTTTGTAAATCACTCTGAGTGGCACTTCTAGTGCAGTTTCTTTTTCTTTTGTTTACGTTTTTTTATAACTAATTAGAATTCAAAACATGGTCATAGCAACATCATTCATAATTGCATGAAGTTTTATTAAATCAATTTAAGCATTATACAATGATCACTTCTTTATATCAATTATATTTAATCATTTAAATGAATAGACTAAATTAGATTTGTAAAATAGACAAGCTTGACCCATGATTTGAACTTTGGGAAAGAAGAATAAGGTAATGAGATACTTTTTTTTTCATTAGAACTTTTTATTGAACTTACAAAGAGAAAAAATGTATTACTGAGAGTCACTTAGTGTGTCTGAAATGTATCTGAATTTTAAAATTATGCATATATTTTTAGTTTCCATTTTTAAGAGAACCAAAATTTAGTTATATATATGTGTGAGTGTGTGTATAAATACATTTTAATAACATAAATAAAAAACTGTAATATTTTGATTTATTATACTGCTTAAAATACACTAATGGTTAATTTATAATAAATATGTTTATTTGTTTTTGTCATAACATGAATTATTTTCCTTTTCAATTTCCAGGTTTTTTTTTAAACTTAGTTTATACCTTAATTCAAAATGCTTCATTTTGTTATTTATATTATGAATACAAAAAAGGTTAACTTTTTGTGAATGATTCATAAGTACTTGGAAATCGATTGCAGCAGTTATAACTATATCAAAAATAAAAGTATATACTTTTAACAAACCTTTTCAGTGCTTTGAAATAGAGGTCAGAAAACTATGACCTTGACAAGCAAATTAAATGGGGATAGTGTGGCCAATCTTTATCCTATCTTAAGTTTTGAATATTGACTGTGGACTGTAGGAAGAAGGAGTGGAATATCTCTTGTTATCAGTTCTATTTTAGCAACATAGTAGTATATCCTTTGTTGTACTCTATATCTGATATATTCAATTTGTTGGATTTTTTTTTAATTATCATTGCCATGTATCTTTTTAGACTAGATAAGAGAAAAGCAAGTTGTGAATGTCTTGTTTTGAAAGTAGAATGGAGTGTGAATTCTTTTGTTGTAGTCTTAAATGTCTAAGTATTATGTTTATTGTGTAGTAACATAATAAATGTATGAAAAGAGCATAACATATGTTATTATTATCAAACCAAGCACGCTACAAAATATTTAAATCTCACAGAAAAGGAATGATTGTTAAATTTGAAAAGTTTGTAGCGTGATGCCGTATCACTGGGAAATCAATTTGTAATATTGAAAAATGATAATGAAGCAGCAACTAAAACCAGTATAAGAATTGTGCCTCTATTAGCTATGAAGAGGATACTATATACTGTTGGTGAATTAAATCATCTTTGCTCACTGCAGCTGAAGAAATGTGCCCTGAGGAAAAGAATTTGTTTCAATCTGTCAGTCTTTATACTAGAATGATTATTCGAAGAATTAAAGACGTCAAGGGTCATGTAAAATGCCTGCTCAAGAACAAGACAAAGAATTTTGAGTCACTTTATTGGCTCTTAAAATGAATCAATAGATATTACTGATACTACACATCTGCTCCTGTTTATTTGAGGGAATAATACCAAATTCAAGTGACTGAAGAATTAGCCTCTTTGAATAGCCTGCACAGATCAACTACAAGGTAAAATATCTTTAAAGAAGTCAAGAAAACTATAACTTGATACAATTTACATTGTAATCAAGAGAGTGTCTCAACTTATGGTAGTAAAAGTATGTGTTGAACACACACAGGGAAAGGATTAATTGGAAATATTTCTAAGGCTTGTGAAGAGGCTAAGGCCTCTGTTAATTCATTGTATTATTCATCATTTGGCACTTTGGGGGAAACAGCTAAAGCAATCTTGTATTCTTGAACCCATTGTCTCAGGAATTAACTTTATTCAGTATTGTGGAATTTAACCATCACCAATTTCATGAATTTTTATTTGAGATCAAAACTGAATACCCTGGTTTACTCTACTTTACAGCAGTTTGATGGCTATATAGTGAAAATTTACTTTGATATTTTTCAAACTCAGAAATTTACCACAGTTAATTGTCCACAATTTTTACTACTGAATGACAAATGGCTATAGGGGTATGTGGAATAAGCATTTGTTATGCACATATTTGTTATCTTAATGAATTTAATCTTAAATTGCAGTGGGAAATATTACTTTTTAGTGAAATGTATTCTGTTGTTAAGTCATACCACCAATAATGTGCACTACTTGAATCCCAAATTACAGCAAAAAAATTTGACCATTTTCCATGCTGTAGAAAATTCAAATATTAGAAAAATTCCCATTTTCGAAAAAAAAAAAAAAAATTACTGCAGATATATTTCCTCAACTGAAATTGTAATTATAGTAGTATTTTTTGGATATTGATAGATAATATTTCAAGTTCCATTTCATAAAACATTTCAATATTTCAAAATCCATTTTACTGTACAATTAAGAAACTTCTGTTAAACCTTCAGTTGCAAGTGATTGATTTGCAAAATAATAAGCTAAAATGTTTAAAGAAATGTATCTTATAATTCTATAAAAATCTGTGAATTTTAATTTTGCCAATTAAAATTATATGCACTAGTATTTGTATTTGTTTTGGGGAGTACATACTTTTGTGAAAAAATGTATTCTAAAATGAAATGTATGAAATCCCAACATGGGACATTAATAACTGATGACCATTAACAAAAATTAATGATAGGAGGACTAACTTAGGAGTCCAATTTGATAAAATACCTTGGAACAATTTCATTCTGTATATAAGTACAAATTTTCACAATTCTATGATAAGCTCAATAAAAAGGTTTTTGTTTCTAAGTAACAGCAATTATGTGTATAGTTAAACATCACTTAAAAAAACATCATATCCTAATTAAAAAAAAAAAAAATTTCAGTTTTATTTATAAAAGTACCTATTAAAACACCCATTCAAGTTTGCAATCTGGCCTGCGAACCGTTTTTTTACCATTTGGCCCTGTGCTAAAAAAAATGCTAACCTCTGCTCTAAAAAAATTAAATATATATATAAAAACATTTTTTTTTATATAGATTATGTTATAATTATCATAAAAATAGAACTATGTCGGGAAAGTTTTTACTTTATTTATTTATTGTACCGATAAATTTAAGTATATTTATTTCCCTAATTTCAAATATTGTATAAAAATTATGTGAATTTTTAACTATTGATTCAATGTCTAAATTTCAAGACTTCTGGATGAATTTTAAATACTTTTTCTCCAGGTGGCTCAAGATTCAAGAACTTCATCAGATACTCGATTGAATTATATGACTACAGGTGTTCTATTGGAGAAACTTGTTAATGCAAAGCGAATGGACATGTACACTCATGTTATTATTGATGAGGTAGCAATCTTTATTAATTTTTAAATAGCATTAAATCACAAGATTTAAATTGCATAAAAAGATTTCCAGACTGTGCCTTTACTATTAGTCCACATAAATCATATAAATTCATGCTGTTGAGTCATTGCTCAACTTGACTTGTTGTGTGCCTGTGAATTAATTGAAAATCCTTTTGCTTAGAATGCCCTTAGTACTGAAAAAATTTTGGGCGATAATTCCCCAAATATGTTAACCCTTGTTTCTCTCGTTGAACATGGCTGGAAAACTTGGCAACTGTACAATTTATCCTTTCCTTGTCAATTGATTGCCTGTTCTCATTTTTGGGTGTAATTGTGTATGTCTAGAATACTTAAGTTTTTCTTTTTCTTTTTGGCCAATCAGAGGAGTGTTCTTTATGTTTGCATCTAAACTCTATTTGAAACTTTTTCCAGTTAAGAAAATGACCAAAGGAATTTGATGTGCTTTTATTTTTCTGATATTCTTGATGTGTTTGAATCTAAATTTGTGAGAATAATTATTGTGGATTGTTTAAAACATTTATTGGATCCTTCGGCAAAATAATTAGTGATTTTTTTTTTCATACTCTTTCTTTTAACACTCTGTAGTGTTTATGCAATTTAAAAAAATGTTATTGCAAATAATCTGTAGTGTTTATGCAATTTTTGCCAAGCTGGCAATTTTTTAAAATCATGCCAAAGGTATGGGCTAAACAGCATTGTCACCACCCTTGTGACTTCAGAGGCACACAACCGGGATACAAATAAATTTTCTGTTCAGTTTGTTATTCCATGTCAAAAAATTGAAACAGATGCAACTGTTTTTCCTACTAAGCATTTAATTTTAATTTTCAACTGTCTTGAATTTCTAATGATAATTAAGGCAGGTTATCTTAACTGCAAAATATGATCATAACCTCTGCACTGTTTCTAGTTAGGAGGTTCAAGCATTCACACTAAGTGCCTGCTAGGGACAACTAATATGCGTCTGTTAAGCATTCTTCTGTAGATTGTTTTCTTGAGTCAAAATGTATTAATTGTCACTAATCACATCCTTCTGATTCAAAACCAAATTTAAAATGGCAAATAGGAGTGGAAAAAAGATTCAAGTAATTAAAAGTAATCAAGCATTTCTCATTTAAAAGCTTGTCAACTGTTTAGTTCTGCTGGTATTACAAACATACACTCAACCTCGTAAATAAATCTTTAGCTGTTTCCACTACCATCCTAACAGATAAAAAAATATTACAGTAATTATATGTTTGGTTTTGCTGTGCTTTGATAGTTTAAAAAATCTATATTTACTTCTTTTGGTTAAGCAGTTACTGTTTCTGGAATGTTTCTTTCAATTCATTACATTCTAAAGATGTTTCAACAACTGTCTACTTCTGTTATGTTTGATTATGAATGGAACTTAAAACCTTTTTAAATAATGTTGTTTGGAAATTGCTGACTGGAAAAAAAATATTCAAATTGATATAATTGATATCTACAAAACTCTTCAAAACAGTATAGGAAAAAATGAGGGTTAAAATGGACTTTTAAAAAATCTCAAACCCTACATGAGGAACTAATTCCCCAAATAAAATAATACTGGTTCCTTACAAACTACTAAAGTGAAGTATTCCTGCACCAAACATTTTAGAGGATGATAAGATTGTGTATGATGCAAATGAATCTGTACAGGGCCACTGTGGCCATATATGAGTCACTTTCACTTATTAATATTTACTTAGGATAAAAAGTGAAAGTGATAACTTGGCAATGATCCATATTTGACATTGAATTCTATTGTGTGAATTGGTGAAGTGATTTCTGGTTCTTTTATGAAATTTAGCTATGATGCCATAAATACACAAATATAGAATCTCTCAGTAGGAAAAAAAAAATATGTTCTTGTTCTTTAGGAGATTTAAATTTTAATAAATTTGATTATATTTTATTTTTTAAAAAAAAAAAAAAAGATTCATTATATGTATATTGTTCTCCTTGTCAAACATTTCTTTAAGATCTATTATTCTTGTATAGTTGAAATATATCTTTACTGATTTCTGTAAGAATAGTGAATGTGTGTGTTATATTTTTTAAAATTGTTTTTTAGGTACATGAAAGAAATCAAGAAATCGATTTTGCTCTTTTATTAGTGAAAAAGTTCTTAAAGACTAATTCTCAAAGAGTGAAGGTGTGTGTGTTTTTTTTTTCCATTTGCTTATAAGATTTTTTAGTATTGGTATCAATTAAATCCTGTCAACCATGTAAGTTGATGCAATCCTGGTCAAACTTAGACCAATTTTTTCCTATCCAATTACACCAATCCAGTCAGGTTTGGTGGAAATTATTAATAGAATTTTTGCATGTGTACAGCTTTTTATTTTTGCTATTTCATAGATCAAAATAATAATGATCCACCAAATTTTAACTGTGATAGAGAAATTGAAAACTTTCAAATTTCTTATCGCTAGTTTAGATCATTTATAATTACTTGATTTAATTTTGATTTCTAATTATTTTAAGTAACTTTAGAGGGTTATGATTTGAATATTAATCTAAGTTGTTTGCATTCATTAGTTGTTAGTTTTACTCATACTAAGGCTTTTAAATTTTTTTTAAATCTTGAACATTTTTTTAAGTTTAAAATATTTTGTTTTTACTTTAAAATAATTCATTATATTATATTTTAGGTTATTTTAATGTCTGCGACTTTTGATTCATCTGAATTTGCTCAATACTTCACATTGCCTTCCCATGGAAGTCCTGCTCCAGTCCTAGAAATAATGGGAAAATCAAAAGATGTGACTGAACATTACTTACTAGAATTAAAAACCCTTCTAAAAAAGGTATTGGTTTTTAAAATTTTACTATGCACAAATCTGTTTGTACTTAAACAAATTTTTTTTAAAAAAAGAAGTGTGTTAAGGTATGAAATATTCTTAGGTTAGCGTGTTAGGTTTGTATAGTTTAAATTTAATACTAAACAGAAAAATTTGGAGGAATATTTTTGTTCCTTGAAGAAGATTTTAAGGTATAGAAATAAATTTTTTATTAGAAAATTATAAAACTATAATGAATTAATTTTGAATTTTTATTTCATGTTTTTGTTACTCAAATAATTAAATTTTTTTTCTGTATTTTAGATACCAGAATTTGATAAATCTAGACCTGGTATAGATCTATGTCTTTATGATGGTGTTTTAAATCTTATGTATGTCTTTGATAGAATTGAAAAAGCCGAGCAAAGGTAAATTTTATTTATTAGTATTTCTCTTCCATTAATTACCTTAAAATTTCTTATATTATTTTGTTAATATGAGCATTTTTCTTTTCATAACATTATATTAGTTGCAAAATTAAATATAAAATTAGTAATGGATTTAAAACTGAGTATTTTAATTTTTCCTCCTATTTATACAAACAGGGATATTCTTAACAATTCAAATGTTGAGATCTAAATTGTGTTATAAGTTATAAAATTAGGTAGTTTGTTTTAAAAAATTTTTAGCATTACCTCCGTTGAAATTAATTTTATCAAAAGATTTCACTCCTCTACTATTCTTGTTGATAAAGGAATGACTCCTTTATTTGAAAAGTATGTTCCTTCTTTTTTCATAACTATCGCTTTGACAAGTGGTTAATTTGGAGGAACACAAAAAATTTTGCCACTCCTTTCATATTTAGGATATTTGCTGTTAGATATATATATATATATATATATAGTTTTTAAAATGAAGTCAACCCTTTAGTGAAGTAGTGCTTTTTTTTTTGCTATTAATGATTATTTGTGCTTTCAATATCTATAACTATATAATTGCTTTTGTTTTTATTGCAATTACTGCAAGTTGTGAATTCAGTTAAATTATAGAAGCTTTGATTGTATAATTTCCAATATATTGTAATAGTTTTCCCTTTATTTAGGGTTCCTGCTGATAATGCATTTGCTCCTTCAAGAGGGGCTGTTTTAATATTTTTACCTGGTAAAATTATTTTTGCTTTTTTAACTTTTCAAAATTGAGAATTTCTTTTAAAAATTACAAAGTGGAAACTGTAAATTATTTCTATTCAAATATATGGTAGGAAAAACCTGATTCTTTTAAAAGATTTTGATGGGCCATCATTTTAGTTTTATTTTTGTAAAACTGTTTTTCTTTTTCTTTTCTTTTCTTTTTTTTTTTTATTGCATATTGATTAATATGTTAAGTAGCATTTTTTCTTTCCATCTTTAGACATAATAATTTATTTTGCAAATTATAAAATTTTTGTCATTTCATTTCAATTTACCAATCTTAAAGGAATTAAATATCCTTGAAACCGTAATACTTGAAAAATTAGCAATCACAATTATTCAGTTTTTAGAGTTCATGAATTTCATTGTTTGGGGAATAGTGTGCTGTAACTTTTATAGTTTTGTTCAGATAAATTTTTAATTATCTATTAGTTTTTAATTCTTAATTAAATACATGTTTTTTGTTAGAAGAAAGAGCAGTATTTTTTATGAATTTTTATAAAATATGTCTTATATAAGTAAAATTCTTACACAGGTTATGAAGAAATTAATGTATTATCTAATAAACTTCAAGCAGCAAAGTTTAACCATAAGTAAGTTAAATAAATTTTTAAATATTTTTTTGCAATTCAAAAATGTATAGTAATAATTTCCCCCTCCTTACATCACATCTATTAAATTAATTAAGGGGAACAAAAATATTATAAATGAATTTTTTATTACAATAAAAAATTGCTTGTTTTTATCATTTTGTTGAATTGTTTTCTTAGTTATTTATGAATGGCAACATATTTATACTTTTGAATCATCCATGCTCTCTGTTTTAAAATTCTGTAATACTGGTATGCTGTCTATATGCATTTTAAAACTCATAAGGAATTGTAGTTAACTTTTAAAACTCATAATAAATGATTAATGAAATAAAAATAAATAAGAATATATATATATATAAAAAAAACAGAAATATTTTATGTGATCAGAAAGAAAATAAATTTTTGCATTTTATGAAGATGTACCTTCTTTTATTTTGAGGTAATGCCTTTTTTTGAGCAAAAATTGCAAACGAAGAGCTAAGAATGTGGATTGGAACTGATTTGATGAAAGTCATTTTCCTTTTAACAGCTGTATGCATTATTTATAATTTGGCAAAGAACATTCTTTTTTTTTAAAATTAGTTTTTAGGTTAAAGTCGGGAATAGGGTGTCCCCTACGCGATTGGCGACGAAACTTGGCCTCTTCCTAGATAGGTTGTCAAAAGTGACTTAAGCATTGAGTATTCTTAAGGTTATCATAACAAATTGCCGTGTTTAAATCATTGTTGCCCCCAAAAGTCACCAATCGTGCAGGGGGCACCCTATTCCCGACTTTAACCAGTTTTTATTGAACAGTATTTACAAACATTTTTTTTTTTTTGCTTGTTCACTTAGTCACCATTGATTCACGACTTTTTGTTGGAGTTCAAATAATCAATAAGTATTGTAACTTTTCTCATTAATTAAATTTCATAAATCTGTTTTAAAATTTTAAATATGATTGTTTTCAGGTTTGCAGCTTTTTGTATGTAAAAATATATTGGTATAAAATTGTTTCTATTAGTATATTAGAATGTATTAACACTGAAATCTAAATTTTACAAATTTCTGATTAGCAGATTAATGAGTCTTCATTAAATTTGTTTTTTGTGCTTGTTAATATACACTTGAGTACAAAATTTAAGCAACAGGTGCAATTTGCAATATACATCCATGAAATATTTGAAAAGGGCATTTTGCAACCAATACTTTGTCAGTAGAAAGGTGATGCATATGCTAATTTCAGTACTATGATATTAAAGGGGAGGTTATGGCATGCAAATGTGTGGAATGTGTATGCTAAGTGCCAAGGCAACTTAAAAAGGAGGGAAGACACATGGAATGGAAGACACATTTACACATACATTACAAGAGGACATACACATTTACAGGGGTGTCAAGAATTACAGAAATTCCCTGCAAGTGAAAGTGAAATTATACATTCATAATGGCTACGAGAAACCAATAGAATGTCTTTACACAGGGTAGAATGATCAGCAAGCTTGAAGAGGGTGTAGTTTGATGAGTGTTACACAAGATTTTGAATTGACAACAGTGTAGTTTGAAGAGCTGTGAAAACCCTTGAAATGACTAGTACAGCTGTAAGAAAGGTTGGCCCCATGATCCGGCGAGGAGAACAATGAGATGTCATGACCTGTACTTTGTTTTACAGGCAGAAAAAAGATTAGAACCAGACATCATGCAACATCTGCATATTGTAACAGGGAGAAAGGAGTCACATTTAACTAGAGCCAGATATTTGCATAAAGGTGGCGTATTTGCTCATTGTCCTGAATGCTGCATGCCATAAACAGCAGCCCATCAGCCACTCTGTTTACAGGGATGTCAAGAATACAAAAACTGGACATCTCGTCAATGGAATCACGTTCTATTTACTGATGGGAGTCATTTCAGTCTGAGCACCGATTCTTGGGTCCCTTTGATACAGAAAGAGCTAGGATACAGTTTCATCCCACTAACATCAGGGAAAGAGACCATTGAGTTGGTACTGGAGTGTTTTTGTTGGGGGCATTATGCTGAATAGACAAATGGTGCTCCATATTTTCAACAGCAGATCACCAAAGATCATTACTGCAATGAAATTATCCTCACATACAAATGTCTATTCTGAGGTGCCATTGGTCCAGACTTTATTTTTGTAAACAATACTGCACTTCCACACAGGAACTTGGCTTTGAGGAGCTTCTAGAAAATTAGGATATCTGCAGAAGGAATTAGCCAGCATGCTCCCCTGATTTAAATCCCATTGAATATGTGTTGATGCTTTGGGGATATGCCTGGCACAAAATCGTATCCTCTGGAGAACACCATACAGATGCTTCTTGAAGAGTGGCAACTTTTTTACCTCAAGAACTGGTAGATTATTTGGTTTTGAGTATGAACAAATGATGTCGCACAACCATTGCAGTTAGGGAAGATCATTTCCCTTATTAAGAGACTTTGGTTTGTTGTTCTTCCTCATGGGCAGACAATGTTTTTTACTGATGCCATTTTTTCAATAAAGCTTTTCCCTGCTTTGTTCGATAATGTATGCTTACAATTCATTTTTTGGCTACTATGCTTTCATCAACCTTAAAGTGTTACATTTTTACTCTGCAATGGGAATTTCATATCACCCAGTTGGTTTTTTTTTTTTCAGAATTGTGGCATAATCTAAAAAGTTGCTTGAGTTTTCCATTCTAGTTTAGTAAGCTGGCAAGCTTAACATTATTAAAAGTGCTGTGGCTGTTATTACAAGTGCTGTTTTGTATGTATTGTATCACTAAACAGTACTAGTGCTGTGTTCACTGATTATAATTGGATCTCTTCAATCCAATTAACTACACTTCTGTTATTATCTTTTAGTCTACATAAGTCATGTTTCAGCTGTATAAATATGCATGTAAAAAAGAAAGTACAAAATACTTATTTTAAAATTTTAAATAAGTATAAAATGTAATGAAAATACATTAAAAAGAAGTGTAACATTTAATAAAAACCTTTGGTCAAATCTTCAAGGTTTTGATAAAATTTGTTTAACAATTGACATCAATTATATGTGAAGATGATTGATTGATCAACTGTGAATATCTTAACTTCACAAACTTCATGGTGAAGTCCAAAGATTTACTCCAATTATCTGAAATTGAAATTTGACAATTGTGGATATTTTTGAGTTTACACAAGTTTCCAAAACTTGATTATAGAAGTAGATTTTTGTGCTGCATTTGCAATGATTGGTCCTTTGTTTCTTCTTTAATAATTATAATTCCCCAACCATATTTTTGCTATGACTATTGTTTCAGAAATTGGAAATCCATCTTTCATTATTTTACAAATAAATGAGTTTACAAAATACACAAATGTAAATTTCAAACTTTTCAAATCTTCCAATCATTGATTGAAATCTGATTGCAATTCTTCCAGTTTTTCTTATTTACCATCTAACTTCTTTTTATTATTATTATTATTATTATTATTATTTGATAGCTATAATCTTTCTTATAGTAGTAGTTTATCTTATGGAAAACATCTACTTGATGGGCAGTTCTATTGAAAGGGCCAGACTTGTAAATGCATATGGATATATTCATATTCAAAATAAAAATTTCAAATTGTGTAGACATTATAAGTCCAATATAACTAAATGTTTATAACACAACATTACCTACTAGTCAATTTAACAAAGCTCTGTGAAAAAAGTTTTTAAATAGATTAAATATTTTCAATGAGAGCCGCACTTAATTCAACTAAGAGCTGTTGTTCGCCCACCATTGGATCATTCCATAATTTAAGTCAGAACTATCTCATTTTTCTTGATGTGACAGTGCATGTAATACCCATTGTGTCACCTGTATACTGTCTTACTTTTTATACAGTTGGATGTGCTTTTGTGAACTTTTAAAGGAATTGATTTTCTGAACTTTTCTAACCCCTGAAAAAGTATTCTAAGAGAAAACTCTTTCTTATGATGTTTATTTTTCATGTATCCTTTATTTATTTTGAATTCTTGTAAAGTAGATAAGCCAACTCTAAATTGTCGTGTAAGTGGTCACTGAGAAGTAGCTAGGTAGTAGATCAATAACAACCTGGACTTCATTTGCAATTATAATTTTTTTTGTGTATGTTATTTAAAAGTTAGCTCAAATGAGTTCCAAATGTCATTGTATTTGCCACT
Organism: Nephila pilipes; assembly: GCA_019974015.1. NCBI lineage: Eukaryota > Metazoa > Arthropoda > Arachnida > Araneae > Nephilidae > Nephila > Nephila pilipes. The sequence continues at coordinate 760,652 of BMAW01118669.1, forward strand.
ATTTATTCTTTGAAATGAAGAGATTGAATGTTTTATCTATTTTGGTTATGGACAATTATTTGATCTATTTTCAAAAGTTTATTTTGCATATTTAAAATTTTTCTATTGGATTGTCTTTATATTTTTCTTTTAAAATACTTTTAATCTGGAAAAATAATTGTATAATTTTTTTATGCTTTTAATTATTTTATAATAAACTTTGGTTTATTCTTTTATTTTAAGTTTTTGGATCATACCTCTTCATTCATCAATAACAGTTGACGAACAAACCAAGGTTTTTCGAAGTCCTCCTCCTGAAATGAGAAAGGTTTTGCTTCTTTATAATGCTAACAAAAGTATATATTTATAACCAAAAAAGATTTTTTTTAATCTAATGCTTTATATTTTTAGGTAATTTTATCTACCAATATAGCAGAAAGTTCCATCACTGTGCCTGATGTAAAATATGGTAAGTGTATTTTTTTTTCTCATATGTATTGAAAAATCATTTTTAAGTCATCTTTATTGTGTGATCAATAAAAATATATAAGTATACAACTCTGAATGTCATTTGAAAACTTCATATTTGAATGTAGTATGCAATATACATTTTTTTTTTTTTTTTTTTTAAAAAAAAAAAAATTTAAATCTTACTTTTCATCTAATTGTTAAATTTTAAGGTTACTGTTGCAAATTTAGTATTGGTAATAAGCATGAAAATATAACCAAGAAGTTATTAAAATTGTATGTATTTATTATTAATCATTTAAAATATTTTTATAGCTTTTAGCCAACTTTTAAAAATAATTTTATAAGATTTTATTGACTTTTGTACAAGTATTATAATAGTATAATTAATCTTTGAATATATCTGTATTTACAGTATTACTAATTAAGATTATGTGAGATTAAATTTTCATTTCTTCAAGGCTCTTGTAAAACATATCTTCTGATCAATCTAATGTTACTTAACAACCACTAACATTCAGTACAAATATAGGAGCATGATGTTAGCTCAATTATGTATAACATGATGCGAAAGTTGAAGAATAAGATATTAATGTAGAAGTTGTTTCTGTTCAGGTAGCTATGAAAAAGGAGACCTTGAAAATTATAAAGTTCATCACTTAATGATTGATGTTTAGCTCTAATGTCTCTATATTACCTCAAAATGAACAAAACTAAATATTACTACCAACTTTATTTTAGTTTAATGATCCATTCAAATAGCTTTTTCCTTGGAACTTGTATAATTCCTTAATGCATTGCCTTATTAAACTGTCTACACATTCCAAGTACATTTTTACATTGTCAATTATGAGATGAATTGAGGAGCTGTAGCTAATGTTTCATTCTTTCTGTTCATAAATGGGGACATGTTATAGACCATTATATGGAAAACTGAGAAATAGATCTATTGAAAGCTGTATAACACATCCAATTAATCTCAATAGATCATAAGTTATAAACAGTTGGTTTTGGCCATTTCTCCTACTGTGCAATCGTAAAAATGATTGTACTGTTAGAAACACCTTTTTGAAGAAGAATTTTGATTCTTTTTATTCAACCTCTTCTAATTTTCTTAAAATTAAACGGTAAATATTGGATTGATGATTAGGAAAAATATTGATAAGCCAGCATGCTAAGAAAATACACTCACGGACAAAAAAAATTAGCACACCAAGAAATAATTGCAGGATCGTAACGAAACTTTGCATGAAAGTACATGTCAGGGAGATATGCAAATGATTAGAAATGCAGCATGATTGCACATTACGTATAGCTGGTAGAGGGTGTTTAACATCGTTCTCCGTGGAGTATAAAGCAGGTAACTAAAGCTTGTTTGAGTGTGTCAAATCGTTCACCTTTTACGCCGTTTTCGAAGACAATATGAGCAACTGTCACAGTTTGAGAGAGGAGAATCATCGGCATGATGGAAGCTGGGTGGTCAGCTAGGTGAGTAGCTCGTCAATTAGGCCGCTCTGATTGCATTGTAAGGAGGTGTTGGGACCAGTGGATCCGAGAGATGTCATTTACACGAAGACCAGGCTCAGGACGCCCTCAACAGACCAGTCGTCGAGAAGACTGCCATACCATAGGAAATGCATGCATACAGCCAACTGCTTCATCAGCCACCCTCCAGGCACAGATAGCACCTTCACTAGGGGCCCCGTGTCTTCTCGAACCAAACGAAGGCACCTGGCTGAAGGACATTTGGGATTGCGGCGCTCATTACCTGTGCTGCCATCGACGCCTCCGTTTGGAGTGGTGCTACGCACGAGGAAACTGGACTGCAGCGGAATGGAACCAGGTTGTTTTTAGCGACTAATCCAGATTCAATCTCAGCAGTGATGACAATCGTGTTGGTGTGTGGAGACCCCGTGGTGAACGCCTCAATCCTGCCTTTGCTTTATAGCGACACACCGCTCCCACATCTGGTGTGATGGTATGGAGTGTCATTGTCTACAATACACGGTCACCCCTAGTATTGATCCATGGCACCATGACAGCCCAGTGGTATGTCTATGACATCCTGCAACCACACATGTTGCCACTCATGCAATGGCTCCCAGGAGCCATTTTTCAACAAGACAATGCTCAGCCTCACACAGCAAGGGTGTCACAAGTGTTGTCATATCGCAGTAATCACATGGAATTACGTTTTCCGATATGACGTCATCCCACACATCTGGCAATGGAATCGGGAATTTGCATTCGACGGTAATTTTCAGTCACGTCATACAATGTTATTTTTCATTGGATGGCGATTCTTAACTGTCAAGTTGACAGTGTCGAATGCAAATTCCGGAATATATATAAAGGAGATCTTATTAGACTGGCTGGCCATGCTGCTTCTTGGATGCTTGGGGGATGGTGAAAGAGTCCTCGGCTGTTATAGAAGCCTGTTGCTTTTTGGTTGCTGTATGACAGCTGTTTATGAATGGCTGACTGACTGGCTAGCTACTTGCTGCTTGGATGTTTGGCTGATACAGTGATGATATTAATTAGTCCTGTAAACTATGTACATTATGTAAATAAAATTAGATCTTAAAATATTAGAATTTGTCTTCCTCTGTTGATGTGGCATTTATTTTAAATTAAATTATCAAAGGCCTACTTTGAGGCAGGCCAACAACAAGACTGTCTTCGCACTGTTACTACCCTTCTTTGGCCTTCCCGATCCCCAGATTTGTCTCCAATCAAGTATATCTGGGATCTTTTGGTACTGCGAGTTGGGCATCCCATGAGTTTGAACGAACTAGAGGCAAGGTTACAGCAAATATGGAGCGAAATGTCTCAAGACATCATACAGAACTTGTTTGCCTCAATGCCTGATCGTATCGCATCGTGCATTCGCACTACTGGGGGTTCAACAGGGTATTAAATCCTCCATTCTTTTACCTTTTTCTCTGAAATAAATGATTCTTTTTCTTTAATTTTCTAATCATTTACTTATATCAAAGTAGTCATTACGTTTGTAAAATTTCGTTTCATTTTGACGACTTCTTCTTGGTGCGCTAATTTTTTTGTCCATGAGTGTATATCTTGAATTTTTTTGAATCTACTATGATCTTGCTGTTTCCATTTATTCTTACTAAATTTATTTTATTATATTTTCATGTAAATCTGTAAAATATTTTCGTTAATAAATATCAATGAATCATTCCTGGAGTTTTTATTTTATTGAATATTACTGGCTAATGAAAGAAATTATAATTTTTTTTTCATCCCCTTTATTCTAGTGATTGACTTCTGTTTGACTAGACACTTGGTTACAGATCCAGCATCAAACTATACTTGCTTGCAATTAGAATGGGCATCAAAATCTAATTGTATTCAAAGAAAAGGTAATTCTTTTCTTTTTTTTTCTTCTGAAGTTTATTTGGGCTTTTAGTATTTAAGTAAAATTATAAAATTATTATCTCTCATTTTATGAACTGTATTAAAATTTTCAATTATTGAAATATTGGTAATGGATTTTTATGTTTTATGGTGCAATACAATCTCAAAAAGTACTGACGAATGTTCAAAAAATTTTATTGAAGGGGGAATGTAATACTTAAACTGATTTTAAAGACTCTTTCTTTTTATGGTTCCAAAGTATGAATTCCTTTCTGTAATATCTATGTAAATTTTATTTCTTTAATTTTTTAATGGCTGACTTTTCACTGAAATATTTTTTATAATTAGTAAATGACAATTTGTCATTCTTCTAGAGTTAAATCAATAATTATTAATTTTTATTGAAATTAATATTACATTTAATATATAATGTTGTTTTTAAGTTTACTTAAATACATCAACATTTTTGAAAAATTTTTACGGAGGCATTTTTGTCCCTTTACCTTAATAAATTAAATTTTTTAGAGTCTTTCAAATCTAACTTCAAGTGTGTTTTTGCATTTAATTATGATTTTAAATAAAAATTTATTAACTGGTTTAATTTAAGTGAACAATATAATAACCATCATTTTCTACGTTTGATTGACATTTGGTTGGCATATCATCGACTAATGATTTTTTTATTCAAAGTGAGCTATAAATGTACAGATGAATTAAATGAAAATTGAAATAAATATTGAAACTTTTAGAAAACTGTATTACTGAGTGAAATTGTCTTTTCCTATTTTTGCTGTTTATTTGATTTATTTATCTATTCTTAATTTTTAAACATTAAGAATTGACTTGATTAGATTTAATTTTGAATAATATCTTTTTTGCATCAAAATTTAATATTTCTGGAAATTTTAATTTTTGACTTAGTAGTTTTTCTAAATTGGAAATTAAGACACTCGTAATTTTTTTGTGAAATACTTAAAATATTATAAAAGTAGGTAAAGTGATCAGATAAATTTTAAAAATCACTTATATTTGGGCATCAATTTTCTTTCTAAGACTAAATTTAAATTAATTTGATTAAAAAAATGAATTTAGAAAAAGATTTGCCTTTTGAATATTCCCTTTGAAATATTTGATTTATAATGCTTTTTTGGTATCAAATTTTCCTGTTCAGACTTCATTGAATTATCTGAGCATTTTATTTTCTCATTTTACTTGTTACTTTTGCTAGGTTTTTGTGGGTATTGTGTATTTCCGTTTTCCTAGTGTATATAGTTCTATCAATTGCATGTTTAAGAATGGGACATTAGACTTGCACACACACTCTTAAATGTACATTAGTAAAGTAGCTTATAATTATATTTGTTTCATGCAAACACATAAATAAAAATAATTATACAATACAAAAATAAATTCATAAGTATACAATGCAGAAATAAATTCAGAAGTATACGATGCAAAAATAAATTCAGTACTAGTTTGATGCTTTTCAAGTGTGACCAAATTTTGTTGAATTTTCATACTTTAGTTATTGAGCAGAGTTGCATTGATTATAAAAATTTGTTTAGAATGTAGAAGTATTTTCATTAAATTTCCATAACAAAGTTTCTATAATGAAAGCATTTTATTGTGGTGTGACTTTATTTATAGTAAATATTTTCACACGAAGTGTAGTATTAAGTAAACTTGCATAGAATGTGTTTGGGATTAAATACATGTCTCAAGATATATATACTGTCATTGTAGGTAGAGCTGGAAGAGTTGATATAGGAAAAGTTTACAGAATGGTCCCTATGCATTTTTACCATAGTCTACCTGAATATAACATTCCTGAAATCAAAGTATGTATTCTCAATATATTAAGGTTTAATATTAGAATTTAATGCTATAGCCCGCTGTGATGAATCAGAAATCATTGAATAAGCAGAAGTAATCCATCTCTCTTGGCTTATATAATTTCCTATACATAGGAACTCTTCTAGTTACTAAAGTTTTTTTATAGATTCATGTGTTCCAGCTTATATACAAAAAAAAAAAAAAAAAAACAGCATTGGGAGGGGTTCCCGCGCAATGGTGCCCATCAGACTCATATTGTTTCACACTCAGCTTCCAAATTCGTTTCTTATCTGGCTTTTGTTCTTCCACCTGAGGGAACCATCAACTACTCTGGTGGCACCCTAGCAGTTGTTTCATTAATAAATGATAATAAATATAGCTACTGATTACAATGTAATAACAATTAAATATTTATATAATATGCTGAGTGTGAAACAATAAATATTTCTTATATTTAGCACATTATTGTGACATTATGATTAAGTAATAATTCAACTTAGAAATTTAAGTGAATAGTATATTTGTCTTTTAAATAATATGTTACTTTCTAAATAATGCATTTTGAATTTCGAGATATGTTGATGAAACATGAAAAATATATATATAGTCATAAGAGAAAATGGGAACCTGTTAATAACTTTTACAATTCTCGTAGCAGTTGGATCAAATAGGTATTAATGTTAATGGCCCAAAAGTAACTAAATAATGTTAATTGATTTATTTACTTAGTTAATTGGCTTCTTATTTTTTTTTATCTCATTACTAATGCCTTTTTTTTTTTTTTTTTTTTTTTTTTTTTTAATCAAGCACCAAATCCAAAATTTATATTTTCTTCAATTCTGCTTAACAGCTTTCTCTAATGTTAATTGAGTGTCTCAAATATCTGACAAAATTTTTTTTCAATTGAACACTTTTCAGAGCTTTTTGCATCAAATTATTATTATTATTATTTTCCATATTTAAAAGCTGAATAATGATTAAATATAATTGTAAAATAAAAGCAAATTGCAACATACAAAACTTTTTAGATATTTGGATTCCTTGTGTCATATTAATCTACTGATCTCTTATCACATGACATTAAGAAATAGAAAACATTGCTTCTAAGATGCATTGTAATATATGGCAGCTTAGCAAACATTTTCTTTTTTGAATATCTCTGAAACTAGAGATTGAATTTGGATGAAATATAGAACATAGATTTTTTTAGAACACTCCCTGCCTAATTCTGCAAAATAATTGGATTCAATAATGAAACAATTCAGTCTTCCATTAATACCATAATTTATTTCCTTTTGAGTCATTAAGAGTTGTACCAATTTTATCTAACTGGGGTAAGAATTGACAAAAATTGTTAATAATATCCCATTTTTTATTAGTTTTTAAATGACTGCAATTATTGAAAATGTTATTTTCTTTTTGTCTTTTATTTTTATTAATTAATAATAAAAATTTAATAATTGAAATATGATGAAAAACTTTGTTCCAACTGAAGTATTTCTAAAATACCAAAACTATTTTAATGTTTAAAATTGTATTGTTGTAAAGCCTTTTATTAACTGTCAAGTTGTTGTGTAAACAAACAATTATTTTTGTTTGTTTTAGCGTTGTCCTCTGACTAGGACAATTCTTCAGATAAAGAAGTTAAATATCTGTGAACCTAAAGAAATGTTGGCATATGCTTTAGATCCTCCTGCTCTCTCTGATATAGGAGTAGCAATTCTAGAGTTGAAAGAGGTATAGTTTGTTTTTCATTAGACCTTGGCATATGTAATGAACATTTGTGAAACATCTTCATTATATTTGCAGCTTAATTGGTCCCTGCATATATATGCAGTTGAAGTATCTTTAATTTCTGAATGATGAAATGAACTGATGTATTATTGTTTTTAAATTTTCAGGGTTTAGCTTTAACAGTTAAAACAGACAACCCTTTTGATGGAGATCTGACATTCATTGGTCGAGTTATGTCATGTTTACCATTGGATATCAAATTTAGCAAATTAATAATTTTTGGATATGTATTTCATTGCCTTGAAGAATGCATTATAATAGGTACATAATTTATTCAAATACATGTTTCACAAAAACATTAAACTATTATTCTCTCTAAATTTTGTAATTGTAAAATTGTATGATTTGTTAATAGATGTATTTTCATAATTTTTTTTTAAAAAAAAATAGTTAAAATAAATTTTAGTTATCTTTTTTCCCCCTGAAATATTTGTATAATTCTTATATTTATTTGTTATCAAAATATATAAAAAGAATTAATGAGGAAATATATCTAATATATTATTTTTTTTAGCTGCCAGTTTGTCGTTACAAAGTTTTTTTGCTCGGCCATTTCAAAAGGCTTTAGATGCTTACAAGTGAGTTATGCAATGTTTATGGTATCGAATAAATTTTTATAAACATTATGTGAATTCTCCCAGGGCTTTAAAAATGCTTAACTATATATATAAGGCTATATAGAATTCCTTATTCATACACTTTTTTTTTCATATAATATATTGATTTTTATGCCAGGACTAGAAAATTTGATTATAGTTGAATCACAAAAGTACCAATTTGAAGTTACATTAAAATTTTAAAATGTGTGTGTGTGTATGTATTTCTTAATGTATTTATTTTTGAATATAATTGTAGAAATTTAATTTCACAAGAAACTAACTTATTCAATAGGACATAAATCAAGTTAAATGGAAAAATCTTAAAAATTGTAGATTAAATAATCAGAAAAGATCAAATGTTTGACACATATTTGTAAAAAATCCCACTTAAATGGAGCTATTAACTTCGAATACTTTATCTATTAATATTTTAAAAATATTTGAGCAATTTATTAAATATTATAATCAAAATAATAATGTAATGTAACATGTGCAATAATAAAACAGTTTTGATAGAAGTTTTAATTTCAGATTGTTTTAGTCTTAGTGCAGTGTGATATGTAGGTAATATATAAATTTTTATACTATAAAATTTCACCGCCATTGTAACGTTATTTAAAATTCAATTAAAAGAAGAAAATGTTTACATATGGATTAAAAACATAGTTAGTTTTATCATCTCCTTATAGTATAATTTTTTAATTTTCATTTCTTATAACTTATTTCACTATATAGTTACTATCCTCCAAATTTTGGACATGATAGTTTATAGGGCAATTAATTAAAAATTTCAGAATATAAAAAACGTAATCCAAATTACATCCTGCTGCATAATATAATTTTTATACTAACTTGCAGTTATGCATATTCAAATACAGCATATTAATGATGTGTTTATTGCTCATTATGGGGGGAGGGTTTAAGGTTTAAACCTTAAAAGTTCTTTGTTGTAAAAAGTATAAAAGTTGATTGTTTTTTGTAAAAAAAAGTATAAAATTTAAGTTTGTGAATTTCAAATTCAGTATTAGTAGTTGAATATTTAATGCCTTGATGTTGTAATGCAGTTTAAGTAATAGTAATTTTTCAAATTATCTAACAATTATAATGCAAAAAATATTTAATGAAACTAAGTTTTTCATATTAATGTTTATTTCATCAAAAAAAAAAAAAAAAATACTAGTATCATATATATCTATGATCATAAATCTCTAATAATTATGTAGCAATATCATAAACTTTGCTTTAAATTGTGACTGTGCTGTTTGTACTAAAGTTAAAACTTAGCATGCAGAATAATACAGACTATTATTATACATTCAGTTGATTTAACATTAAATTCCTATAGTTGTGTGTATAGATATTGATTTTATCATCCAATCAGAATTTCAAAGTTTCACTTCAGTAACTATTTGCACAACTAGCATATTAATTAAAGTGATATCAAATCAAAACAATGTATTTTTTATAAAAGAGAGTTGCAGCGTAATTTCAATAAAAATCTTGAAATTTATTCATATTGGCTCATAAGAAGATTAAATATTTTTGTTTTTATTGTAAAAATAATTTTTATGGCAATGTTATTTTAAAAAAAGTTGATGAAATAAAAAAGCGATTTATTGAAAAATGCAAAATAATACTAGAAACTATTTAGACTATGATAATAAATAAATAAACCTTTCAACAATGTAAAAATTACTGTCAATGAAAAGCAAGATTCTCTCTATCAGTATATACTTGGAGTTGTAAATTTTCTGGTTCAAAAGAATTTTTTGTTGTTCTTGTTTTTGAGTTTCTATACTGGCATTTCTGTGACTCAGTAATTTGAAATTTTTGACTCATATCGACTTCAATTCCCCTTCCCCCCCCTTTTTTTTAGATCTAGACTTGCATGGGCTGATAATACATTTAGTGACTGTTTGTGTTATTTGAATGCTTATAAGGTAATTTTTTTTTTTTTTTTTTTCAGAATTCATTTTTTACCATTAATTTAGAAGTTTTCATTGTAATTTTGAAAATTTCTAATCTTTAATAGAGTTTTTCTTCATTTGATTGTGTTACTAACTATGCAAATTAATTAAGGTGCATAATAAAATTCGACTGCGACAAAAGTATTTAAACATTAAATTTTATTGTTATGAGATATAAATATTTTTGTTGATTTATGACAAATAAGTCTCTTATTAAAAATGTTCTTCAGAATGATTAATTTCTTTGAAAAAAGTGAATCTTCAAATTTTAAGTAGAAATTAAAAATCTAGCTATGTGCAGTGATATGTTAAAACAGAATTTTTTATTGATTATTTTGATAGATTTTATAAAGCAGAAATGTATATTAATGAATTTCAACTGAATCAAGGTTTTCCGTGTTGATCAATAATTGTTTTAACTTTTAAATGAACAGTGCTCCTTCTTGTGGCTAGGGTTTAATTGGTGGTAAATGTTTATAAAGACAAGTTTTATCAATAATACACATATCCTTTTCTTACTTATGATAAATATATTATATAAAAACTGACTGATAAGCATTAAAATATTCTATGTTGTGAAAATATATCTAAATTTTTAGAGAGGAAAATAATTTGTGGCTATCAGTGATAAAATGAAAAAAAAAAAAAAAAAAATATTCTCAGTGTCTAAAATATGTCATTTTAAGAAACAACCCTACATTAACCTACTAGCTGGAAAAGTGCTAATGTTGTAAAGCTTTGTTTCACTTATACATTACACATTATCTCTTATATTTTTACAAATACTTTTTTTACTTGGTGTGCACATTAGTTTGAATACATCACTACACTGTGAATGTCAATCACAATTTCATGTGTACATGCCGTTTCTTCAAAGCTATTCATGGACTTACCTTCTTTAGGTTTGTTAGTACAGGAATTGTGATCAAGGGGTATTTTAGTAATATATTTTTTTCCATGGAGTTTACTGTGTCTTTGATAAATACAAGGACCTGCCCCTGAGATACTGTAGTCATCCTTTTCTAATTTCAATCCTTCTTGTCTACCATTACCCTCTCTTTCTTTCATCTTTCTTACATTTAGATTACAGTTATACATGATTTGGCACAACATAGCCAGATTTAGCTCTTGAGCAATAAACTCCACTTTTTACTCACTTTTAAAGCAATCTTCCAAGCGGAAACCAACATTGTACTGCTCATACAGATACTCAATGCTTCTTCATTTAAAAAAAATCTACCTCTGATTTTACAATTATTAGATGGTCACATTAAAAAGATTCCCTTGCATGAAATAAATATTTACTATTTGTGATGAAATAATAGTTTCTGTAGACAAAAAAAAAAAAATGAAATAAACTGAAGTATGAAAAGCTTCTTTACATGCCACCACTGACTTATCAATTTGTAACATGGAACCAAAAAGGATCTTGTGACGTTAAAAATTATCTAATTATAAACTAAAAGTATTGCACTCCAGAATTTTATCAAGGACATCATTGTTTTGAATAAACTGTTGATTTGCACATTGAATGATGAATAAAATTCTCATAACATTTTCTTTCATAGACAGTTTTTAAGGAGCCATCTAACATGTATTGTGTTTAGATATATCCAACAATTCCTGGTAACCTTCAGTGCATGTATCTAACATTCATTTTTTAAAAGTTAATACACTCAAGAGTCATCATTTTCTACATCCTTTCTACAAAATAAATTTTTAAACTGTAGAGTAATACCTTCAAACCATTTTTTTTTTTTTTTTTTTTTCTTTTCTTTTTGTAAAAATGAGAAAGTTTATCATAAGCATTCAAAAACATTTTATTTCTTGTTAGTGAGTTTTGCACTGAGCTGAAATCAATGTAATAAAAATTTGATAAATAAATCTTATAAAGGAATTTGTTTCCTTGATATAAATAAATATACTTTATTTCTCTTGGTATTATTACCATTATAATTGCTTTTCATAGTAGATGTCATGATATACTATAATAACTTTTTTTATAGGAATTTGTATTGAAAATGGTTGAATTAATATTTCCCATGCATTTTCTCGGATATAAGAACCTTAATCTTCATAAATATTTTTAAATAATTATGTTTATCGTAAATTATTTTATTACTGTTATAACTTTCTTTTTTCCAGACATGGAAGCAGCTTTCTTTACAGGGACAGTTTAGAAGACCCGGAGGTCTGCCTGAATATAACTGGGCACAGCTGCATTTTATTCAATTAAAAAGAATTAAAGAAGTTAGTTTCATTTTATAAACTATATATATAGAAAATATATTATATATTTATTTTTAAAGGTAAAGGCAATTGAAATTAATTTTATTATTATTATTTTACAAGGTTGATCTACTTTGCACTGATATAAGGAAGAGATTGCATAATCTGAACATCCGTGTTGAAAGCAGTCAACGATTTCAAAATGCTGAAGAACCGAACATAATGATTTTAAAAGTAATTTTTTACTATACCTTTCTAAGTATGTGTATATGGGAGTGTGTGATTAATCCAAAATTTCACCAAAATCTCTGCTAAAAGTAATATCTGATAAATTCTCAAAAAAGTAAAATTATTCAAAATGAATATAAATTAACGTAAAGTAAGTATACTTCCGAGCTCCAGGTTCCATGAAAGCAGTTATTATCTAGGACAAGTACCCTTTTCAAATTCCTAATGTATTTTTTATTTTCACAAGCAAAACATTCTAAAGTTCAAAAACATTATCAACAAGAACAACAAAAAGAATAAAAACAGACAATTCTGAAATATGAGCAAAACAATAAATTATTAAATTACACAGTACTCTGTTCAGATATTAAAATAAAAACAAATGATGAAATATTATATTAAATATATCTTAGCAATGTAAATATACCATAAGTAAACTAAACGTAATTATTATAAATATAATGTCAATCTTTTGAATTTAATGGTGTGTATTACACATGGTATTTTTATCTTTGTATTTCATTTCTTAATATGTAAGGAAATGTATATGCATATAGTTATTTTTATTCAGGTTATTTTATTTATGTTGCTTCCAAGTTTTGAGTATTATTTGTTGAAGCAAGGACATTATTTTATCAATATAAAACTTGCATTTTCAGTAAAAATTTTACTTGTTTTCATGATGAAAAAATGGTGTATGGCTATCATTTTATCTTATGAAATTAAATTAAACTTAATTCTTAATTAATTCTTAACAAATACATTTGCAATTTAGAGGGACTTTTGTTGTTAAAAAATTTCCTGCTAATATGTAAATGAAATAAACCACACGGAATATTTTTAAATGTATATTCCAGTTGTAATTAAAACTTCTTTGCCAAAAAAAAAAAAAAAAAAAAAAAATGCAATAATAATAAAAATCATATAACTAAAGTGAGGTAACAGTTTTTAATATGTCATTAGTATTATGCTTGAAATGTAAAGTAAATATAGATATATATTAAGTAAAAGTGATTGTTTGATTAAAAACAAATTGAGTTAGATTTACTTATTTGATGGTTTTGATTTACATATGAGACATTTTTTGACATACATGTGGGGGGGTTGGAAGGAAGTAAATTAATGCTAACTCATAGCAATACAAGATTTGTCTAGTATGCTTTCTCATATAAATATATCAAGAAGGAACTAACCAACCAAACAAAAATTGCATCAGTTATTTTAAAAACGTCCATTATTTGGTTCTTCCCCCTCCCATCATATCTGGAACATTTTTATGTAAAGTAAGATTATGTATTCATCAATGAGATACTTTTTTTTAATAAAAATTTTATTTTAAATTTATTGAAAATTTTTAACACCGTAATTTATCACTACTTTTCCTTTAGTATTAAATGGTAGCCAGATCGTGCTACTTGTTCTTTTAGGGTTTGGAAGAAAAGGCATACACATTATGAAGGAGAAAGACTTCTTATAGTAGGATGATGTAGTATGTTCTTGAATCTGTGTTTTATATATGTTTGGTAAACTGTCTTGTGTTGCAGAATGTGTTGAGTATTAAGTATTATTCGTTTCTGTAACCGACCTGGCTCCAAGTATTTTGTCCTGAAATAGTAATAACACTGGAGGAATTCATTGGCACCCAAACGCGTGGCATGACCCGTCGGACATTTTTTTTCTATGGTCAACTGTGTGTGCAATTTTCAGTGTGTGTTACCCCAACACTTATTTTGAAAGTGCTAAAAAGTTAAGTAATATCAGACTGATATTTAGTTTTAGAAGAAAATTGTCCCAGATTTATTTATGCTGGTTGTATTTAAGAAATATCATCCACAATATTTTTAAGTGAAGTAAGAATTCTTCTTTTGTGTTGCTCGATTTATATTTGAAGTTAATATCACCCAATATTCTCATCGTGATAAGAATGCATCGTGTGTTATGTGTAGTGCTTGATTTTTATTTGAAGAAATATCAAATATTTCAAGTGAAATAGTGTGTTAGTTATATTTTAAGAAATATCACATAAGATATTTTAAAGTAAAGTAAGAATTCATCATCTTTTGTGTGAAGTGCATGATTTGTGTTAGAAGAAATGTCAATCGATACTTCTGTGTATGAGTGAAAGCAAGCATCTGTGTCGCTGTAGGAAAATATATTCTAGAATATATATAATCTCAATAGGAATTAGTCATTGAAATCCTTACTCCTGGAATTAGCGCAGAAAAGAAAATATTAAACCTGTGAATAGTTGCAAAAACAAATTTTTGTACATGATCATTTGATGAATACTAACAAATTTAAATTGTGAAAGAAAAGAATTTCTGTTTTCAAGCAGAGAGGGAGTGAAAATTCTTGCTTGTTATAATCATACTTTGATTTATATTTGTTATTTTATTCCTTCCATGCTTGATATATTTATAGTCTTCAGAAAATTCTATTTTTGTGGTTTTAAAGATCATGTTACTTGAATATATATATAGATCGTTAATTGATTTATTCTGCACCAGTTTTCTTAATATTTTATTTTGTGTTTTCATTAAAGTTATTCAAACTATATTGGTCAACCAATTGCAATAAATGTTTAAATAAGCATCATATTTTAAATATTAGAAGGTATTATAGTATAATTTGGTTAGGATGATAAGAATGTCACTCTTTCTTGTGGTGATTATAAATGAATGATTATTAAGCATTTTAACAATTGATTGTTTATATTTTGATTATATGATGTGTACAAATTGTGTACAGAATATTATATTTCTTTTATCAAAAGCTCATAATTGGCTGCATTTAGTTTTGTAAATGTTTTGTGTATAATGATCAATTATATATTTTTAGCATCACATGATATTTCATTACAACTGTTTCAATATGCTATTGGTTTTCATCTTTATTTTATACTTTAATATTATACTGTTGAATTTCATGAAAATTTTATTTAGGTTTCACAAAATCTATATATGTCGAATAATTTTGTTTATGTGCACATCCATGTGAAATTTTCTATTAGTTATATTTTCGCATCAGGGAAGGTAGTTGTTTAATGAGTATTTAATTATTAATCAATTAGTTAGGAATACTAATTTAATTTATAATTTTAAGTTTACGTAAAAACTTGCATTTAAGTAATTGTATCAGATAAAATGGCATTTCTCTCAAAAGGCAAGAAGATTGACCTTTATAATTTAGCATTAGAATAAAAAGGTTCTGTTACTTCTGATAATAAAATCGTCGATTTACGCGACAAAACCACTGTGTGCATATTTTTTAAGAATAATGAGCAGTTTGTCAAAGAAATGTTAGATAACATAGTCGAAAAACGTAAAATGTTGGAAGAGGAAGCAATAAAGAAAATAGTAAGGGAGTGCAAGCAACTAGCTGAACAGAGAGCATTTGAGCTTGAAAAACTTAAATTGCAGAAACAAAATCCTCTAACTTCCATAGATAAGCCCACTCAAATCAATTCTAACCCCATGAGGCTTGATTTGAAAACAATGTTACTTACATTTATTCCTGATGCAGATGACATATTATTGTTCTTAATGTTTGTAAGGCAGAGGAAGCTTTTGAATGTACCTGCAGATTTTTGGGTATAGCATTTAGTTGGAGTTTTTCCAAATGATATTGCCAGGTTGATAGCGAGAGAACCAGAAGAGATGTTCAGAAATTATGCCCACATTCACAATATATTACAAAGATTTAAGCTGACAGCAAACTGCTTTAGAGTTCTCTTTAGTCAGCATCAGAATCATTCCACTCGGAAAAGATTTCTTTTTTTGAACTTAGAACTTATCTTGAAGATTGGCTAAAGGAATTAGAAATAAATTCATTCGACAGATATAAAGATCTTGTCATTGCAGATCAAATTAAGAAAAAATGTCCACCAAAATATAAGAATCATTATTTAGATAGTTGGGAAAAACTTCATGATCCTGTTGTGTTAGCTGAAAAGCTGGACTTATATGAAAACATAAAACCTTCTTCACAAAAAGTAGCAAATTTCCCCAAATAACAAGAGCTATGCAAACCTCGGTTTCCTAGAAATACAAATATTTAAGAATTTAGGAAAATCCATTCCACCAAAATGGAAAAGAATATTTTGGGTAATCACAACAGTACTTTTGCTAACTCTAACTGCATGCAATCACAAAATGTCAGCAACACTGTTTGCCACCCACCTATTTCTTGTTATGGTTGTGGCAATCCAGGGTTTATAAAAGCAAACTGTTCAAAATGTTCATTAAAAAAAGAGAGTACTTCTATTAATGTCATACAGATGTTCACTTGTGTTACCTCTCCAGTAACTCTACATAACACTGAAGTTTATGAAGCTATAGGCACAGTTTGTGCTGACACAGGAGCCAGCCAGTCAGTTAGTTGAGAATTGATGTTTAGATTTTGATGAACTTCATCTTTCTATGTGTCTGGCTGATGGTCAACAATCCACATCACTTGTTCAAAAAGCTACTGTGCCAATCACTATATGTGGGTGAACTTTTCTAACTGATTTAATTTTTCTGCCAAAGGGAAACTGGACTCTTCTAGGTTTGACTTTTTAAAGACATCAGTAATTGTAATGAACATGCGTAAGAACTATTGGTATTTTGTTGACAAACCAAACTGCAGAATACCTTTTGCAAAAGATGTTCCCTTGCCTGTAAATGACAATCCTGTTTAAATGAATAGTAGCTCTTGCCCCGCACATTCAATTTCTAGTGATGTTCCAGTACAGAGCAGCCCTGCTAATGAAACTGAAACCAGTGATCTCCATTTGCATGAAGGACAGGCCCTCAATGAAGAAATAAATTATTTTTACGGCCTTACTTAGTGAAAATAAAGATGTTTTCAGGCTGGGGGAGAACCAACTTCATTCGTAAAACATTTTATTAACACAGGTGACCACCCGCCAGTTTTAACTGCCCCTTACAGACAGTCTCCAAACTGGAAAGAACTTTTAAGGAAAGAAATTGATAACCTGTTGGCCAATAATTTTATAGAGGAATGTGAGTCACCATATGCAGCCTCAGTAGTTTTAATTCCCAAGTCAAAGGGAACTGTTAGACTGTGTATAGCTTATTGTAAGCTAAATGCAATTACTATACCTGACAAATATCCATTGCCTGTCAGGGATGTCCTTTTACATGATGCAAAATCTACAACTTTTATGTCTACCCTGGACTAAAAATCTGGTTATCATCAAGTAGAAGTCAAGCTAGCAGATCAAGACAAGACTGCATTGGTCTGTCCTTTTGGTACATGTAGGTATTAAAGAATGCCATGTCTGATATTACATCCCCTCGCCAATACGGCCTTTGGAGGTGTAGGAGGAGGATGTAACACCGTAATTAAATGCTACCTTTCCTTTAGTATTAAACAATAGCCAGATTGCACCACTTGTTCTTTTAGGGTTTGAAAGAAAAAGCATGTGCACAATGAAGGAGAGTGACTTCTTAGTAGGAAAATGTAGTATGTTCTTGAATCTGTGTTTTATATATGGTTGGTATCCTGTCTTATGTTGTAGAACATGTCGAGTATTAAATATTATTTGTTCCTGTAACCAACCCGGCTCTAAGTATTTTGGCCTGAAGTAGTAACAACACTGAAGGGATACAAACTGTACTTTTATTTTAAAAATAAAATCTTTTAAAGCTGTTGAAATATTATTGAAAATTATCACCTTTTTTAAGAGGTTATATGCACTAGATTTTTAATTTTTTTAAAAGATTAGAAAATGATTATGAAAAAGAAATGCATGTAAGTTTTCCTGGTATTTCAGAAAAATCTGGGAAATTTTCTTTTAATTGAATACTAATGTTCTAAATATATTTTGGGCTTAATAGAATAACTCACATGAAATGTATTTTACTTGCATTGGAAAGTCTGGATGCCTGTTGTCATTTTGCTTTACTTTGTCAAAATCATGCAAGATTTTTCTCTCAAGTAGTTCTTTTTATTTTAAACACTTTAATTTGTTGATGTTTTTTTATATCTAAGTTTAAGGTTTGTATTATAGATGGTAATTGCTGGGGCATTTTTTCCATTCTACTATGTTCAAGAACCATTAGATGAAAAGGAAATCCACAGAAATATAAATGAAAATGACCCCCTTTCTACTGTTTCGGTAATTATAGACAAATTATGTAGTAATATACATAGTATGCATTTTTTTTAAAAATATTTTTTACTATTTGTATGTTAAAAATAATATTATATGGAAGCTGTTTTCAAATTAAAGAAAGTGAAATAAAACATTTCATACAGATATGGTGATTTATACAAGTTCATATCAAAGAAATCCCTGTTTAAAATTCTTAATAGCAAAAGATTAATATATTTAAAAGAAAGTTTTTAAACGGAAATTAATATATTGAACTTATCTGTTTTTATGATGTCATTAAATTGTAGATGTTTTAATAAATATTTTGTTTACTGGTTTCGAATTTCTGAAATTAAATTTCTATTATTTACTCTCTGAAAATAAGATTATTTGGATAGAGAGCATATTCATGTAATTTTGCATATTTTAATATATGAATATAATTTTAAAATACCAAAATTCTGCATCGTAATCTGGTTTAGATATTTTGTTTAATAAAATGCTTTTAATATTTCAAATAGAATCCAACAAAGGCATTTTCTGAAATATACTGTATTTGAAATTATAAAAAATGTTTTGTGTGTGAGGTTTTGGTTATTATTATATTTAACTTTAATGTAATTAAAAGGAGAAAAGAATGTTTCACTGCGTGTGAGATGTTCCTCTAACAAATCAACTAACAAAAAAATGAATGAATGAAGACATCAAATTTGTTTTCTATTGGAGCAGCAATCTAGTTATGGATAAATAAATTCAGATTTATTTAAAAATAAAATTCTCTCTCTCTTTTTAAATTTTGCTCAAGACATAGAAATATGTAACAAGTTTTAACTTTTACATTATTATTAGCATCAAAATTGTTTTTCATCGATTTGAAATTCAAGACTTCTCATGGAATACCATTAATTTTTCATATCAGATTACTGGACTTCCTCCCAAACATGGTATTTTATATGCTACTGCTCTGAAAGAAATGTTTGCTTGTTGCCACGAAAATATATCAATTGAATTTGAAGAATCAAGGTAAGTGATTGTAAGATTTTGGTTTAAAAAAGAAATATGTATTATAATTAGCTTAATCTATACAAATTGAATGTCATTATTGTTGATGTTAATTTGGTGAAAATTTTACTATATTATATTAATTAAATTTATGAAATGATTAGTTTGAAAATGAATATTGCTATCATTTGTAGAAAAAATATTGTAGATATATCTATAAAAAAAGTTACATTGTTTATATTTTATAGTTACAAAAAAGCATTTCCTTAATTTCAGAGCGTACGTGAAATTTTTGAGCAGTTATGATAAAAGTACATCTCTTGTTCATCCAGCTGTATATATGGCTGTGAAAATGAGGTATTACTTCGTATTTTTCCTCTTAAAACATTCTTTAAAACACAATCATATTTTTGTTTCCAATACAATTATTTTTAAATCACTTTCTCTTCTTATCCTACTTTGTTTTTATTTTTTGAAAGCTGTAATTAAATTATATTTCATATAATCTTTTAAACATCCCTACTCCAGAAAACTACGGATTCCATTGGAGCTTTCTGTCTTCAGTCATGAGGAAGCAGAGAGAAAAATTAGTCAATTATTGTCTTCCATAAGTGGGGCATCTAATATGCTTGTATCAAATAGGTAAGATTTCATGATTTTCTTTCTATAAAAAAATCAGATTATGAATTTTCATGTAATTTATTTGAAATGTAGAAATAAGAGATTCAGTAACATAATTGTAGGCTGAGAGACAGCTTGTTAAAAGTTACATTTTGGTGTTGGGGTGAAGGCCCAAATTTATTGATGACTGTTGCATATAGTAGTTGTTGAAAGTGCTGTATAGTATGAAATTCTTCTGAAGTTCAAAGTCTTTGTGCAGAATGGAACAGAGGAAGTTGAGATCTTAGCCCTCATGGCATTCCACTATTTAGCTCAGAATTACAAAGTTATCATTACCAACCTATTGCAGTACCATTCTACAGTATGCTGTTAGTTCAAAAATAAATTTATCAATTTTGCATCTTAGTTTCTATTTTAATTAAATACCATTAAATTTTTGCTCAATTACATTACAACAAAACAAATTTGACTACTTTCAATATTATTTTCTTGCAATCAAGAGTATTTTGATTATACTAAAGCATTACTTTAATATTAGTTTAAAAGATGGGAATTAATTACCCATGACTATTATAAATATTTGATTGCATACTTAATTTTATGTCCAAAAGGCTACACCAGATAATCAATCGGAAAATAGGAAAAACTTATATATGTATATATTCCAAATATAGATCATGTGGATGCCAAAAATAAAATGCTCTGTGAAATTTTGTTAGTGAATTTTTTTGTGACTCCATTGTGGATCTTAATTAATTTAATGCAGTTTGTGTGTGTGTGATCTATCAATGAAATTAATTAGTTCAATAGACATTATTTCTTTTTAGCAAAATCTTAAAAGCAAGCGACTTAATTTTTATTATTTGGAATTATTTCTGGAATCTTTGTCAGGAATGTTTGCATCTTAATTTCTTTATGGATAATAAATACAGGATAAATATTTGAAATTGATAATGATGGGTTATTTATGTCTATAAATCACACTCACATAAAAGAAATGCAATCAATAGCATCTCATTACAATAATGGATATCAGTTTAGAAGAGCTCTTTATTAAATATATATATATATTTAAAAATTTATCTTCTGAACAGTGCATTTTTATTTTTCTTATTTTATCTCTTTTTTTTCCATCTTTATTCTTTCTTTGCTTCTGTCTTTAATATTAGAAAATTAATATTTTAAATAATCACCCAGTTCTTCATAAATATGATTATTTCTATAATTTATGTATAATCTTTGATTGCAATGGGTTTTTTCCTCCATAACTGTGAGGCAAAAACGTTTCCTTTTTAAAATTGGTAATTTATATTTCATATGAAGGTTTCATTTTAATCTTGTGTCATTCAGAGTAGTGTACTTCACAGTTAATCAAATCTTAATTTTTTTAGTGCTAAAAGAAATGTTTTAAAAACAGTTATAACAGTATATAATTTCTAAAGATGATTATTTTTATTTATTTTAGTTGTTTTTATTATTGAATCAAACATTTTTCTAGGATCACCGTGTCAGAAATGTCACTACTCAAAAGAATAGCATTACCACCATTAGAGATGTCATTAATACAAATATTCATTACTCAGGTATATCTTTTAATACTTTTTATGTGAATATCTATAAGAATATTTTTATAATATTTTTAGAAATTTTCATATTTGTTCATTAATATGTTGCATTATTACATTGTTTTTACTTAATAGGTTAACAATTGTGGACATTTTTGGGCACGATATGTAACACCAGAGATAAATAATCATCAAAACTTTTTACAAATTACTATAAATAAAGAGGAAGGAAAGAATCTAAAAGTAAATATTTTATTTTTCTTGTGTGTATTGCTATAACTTTTTTATGTTTCTATAAATAAGAAGGAATAAAAATTACACAGGGCTGCTGAGAGAGAATCTGCTTTTTCTTTTTGTACCTTATTCATCAAATTGATATTGAAAACTATTGTTTTGTATTCCATGTCTAAATAATTCTGAATTGTCAGAATTTTTATTGTTAAATCTCATCAAAACATTTGTACATTTATCAAATTCTTTAAATTATATTTATATTATTTTAAAATAATCTTTAAGATTGTAATTTATGATTTAACATAAAACATGTTTTAAAAATAAATTCATGAAATTCAAAACAGAAAAATGAATTGCTTCTGTACTTCTTCATTATTTTTCTCTTTTTAAAAAACTCCTATGTGGTAAAATGTTCTTCAATGCCCTTTTGATTAATGTTCATTGTTATAAAAATTTGCATTTTTCTGCAAAGTAAATGCCTCTCTGATTTTTTCCCATTTAGATGATTCCTTATGAGATTTTTATTAAGTTGAAGTCTGATAATTAACTATTAACTTTGTTTCATTATGGGAATAAAGGGATATTCAGACTGTAATCTACATATTCCAAAAGTGAGATTGACTGAGATATAAAATCTTATTAGAAGAATTATTTGAAGTTCTTCCTCATTGGCTCAAAATGTGTTTTGTATTGTTAACATTCTTGTAAAATATTACACTAAGTGCTAAATTTCATGTAGTATGTTATATATTTAGTAAGTTATTAAATTTTATCTTTTCAGTTTGGAAAAATGTTATTATTTAGGATGTTGTGACATTTGTATTTTTTAAGGAATTAAATGCCCTTTAATTTTTTTAGTTGGATTGTTTTACTTTTATGGATGAAGTTGAAAACAAACAATTTTTGTTTTAAGAGGAAAAATATCTTTTAATGAATTTCCAGTTGTGAATAATATTTTAATATACTATGTATTTTGTTTATTTGTCAGAAATAAGATAATCTTGGGATATATATAGAATTTTGATAAAATGTTTAGAATGCTTATTCCAGTAAATTTATTTTTAGGATGAAAGCTTTTTTAATATTTATTTTCTCTTTGTAGAAATTGACTGAACAACCTAGAATAAATAAATTATATCTAGCACCATTTGTTCAAGGAAATGATAAGTCATTGTATTACAGAGCCCAAGTTCAAGAAATACAACTACCTAAAGTTACAGTAAGCTGCTCATTTCCTTCTCTTAGTGTGTATCTATTATTATTAAATTACAGCATATTAATTTTTTTAACTTGTATAAATATTTTGTTCATTAATATAAAGGCTTTTCTCTATTGTCCCCTTTTCAAAAATGAAAAGAACTTGGTTATTATAGAATTTTAAAAAAATTTATGGAAAAAAAATTTAATTGCAAAGACAACAAAAATGTATTTTTTGTGTTATAAATAATAAGTTTCATAATAATTATTTTTTTCGTGTAACAAAAATAAAGCCTTAATTTTTTTTTCCCTCCCCATTTTACTATATGATTAGAAGTTAACCATTTTCAATTCATCATTGCATTCCAGTTTTTCTTATCCAAGCATTGTGTATTTACTCTCAAATGAAATATTTTATAATAATTTCTTAATTATGATGCATTTTTATGCATTCATATATTATCCTCATAATGATTCTTTATTAATCTTTATTCGTTTATTTTAATTTGCTTTTTACAATCTCTTTTAGATTTAAAAATCTTTTTTTTTTTTTTTTTTTTTCATATTTCCCTTAATTCACTTCAGCATAATGCTTTTTCTATTATTTTTTATTTGATGTAAAATTTCTGAGTTAGCTTCAGGTGATAAATAATTAGATGGATTGAAAACAAAAAGAAAGAAATTGGATAGCAGTTGACAATTAGAGTATTAAGTTCAAAATGCAAAGTTTTGAACAAAAGTAGTTAAGTAACTGCTTTACACTGAATTTATATTTTTATAAATAATACAAAAGTACTTAAAACTGGTTAAAATGAATTTATAAAATAGATATGTAATAAATCTATTAATTATTTTTTACAAAATTTGTTTTTGAGCTTCTGTATCATAATTCTTCCATAAAATTTACTCTTTTGTTGCTTTATATTTAATGGAAATATATGATGCTATACCAAAAATTTGCAGAATTTTAAGTAACATTAATCAATTATAAATTGCATGCACCTTATAATATTTTACAATTCTTTTACAGATCTTTTTTGTTGATTATGGTAATGCATTAACTATCCATATTTCTGAATTGAGAGAAATTCCAGAATCGACTCCTGATGTTGTGAATACTCCTGCATTAGTATGTAGCTTACATAAATTGAGATAATTATTTGAATTTGAATAGTATTAAGGTACAAATTTTGAAAACTTAATGAGAGCAAAATGTAGATTATCTTAGTATTGTGTGATGAATACTTTTTTTTTTGGTTTGAATTTAAAAGTTTAAAATTTATCTTCTTTAATGTGTTTTTTTCCAAACTTTTTTAGTTTTGAGGGGGGGAAATTATGTAGATTATTTTCTGATACAATGAGTATTCAATATTTCATATTTTGATCAAATAGACAATAAAATTTAATCAGTATAATTCTTTATTTTGATTGAAATTGGTGAAAAATAAACTTTCTACTTTTTTTTCACTCTTCTTGGAAATCTTCCTGAATCAGCATATATTGTCAGTTTTACCATTTATTTAAAATATTAACATTTCTCGTTTTAGATTTTTTTTATAAATTTTTATTTATTTCTGAATAAAACATTTTATGTGACATATTTTGCATTTTGTAATTTTTTTTTTTTTCTAAATTTTCAGATATACAGAAATTTAACTTATGTGATATATCATTTTCAATATTATTCGAGTATCAGCTGTTTTATTATTCGAATATAATTCTCTAATCTGAATGGTTACACAAATCAATAAAACAGCTAAAATAATTGAATAGATAATCACCTTTAAAAAAGCGTTTAATATCATTATTATACGAAGTCTCATAAGACACTGAATTGTAAGAGATCATATTAGCTCTTATATATTTCATTGCGACACATTTACTTCAGATCATTCTTCTGTTGACTGCTTCGTCACAGAGACTTTCTTTTAAGAAAGTAATTTAAAATTTTCAAGGCACTGACATTATGAAATGTTCAGTTATTAATGAAAAATCTATTATAATCTTCAAATGACAATGATAATATACTATTATTTAAATACTGAGTATTCCAGCAAATTTTTTTAGTGGAATTAGTGGCCCAGTGGCTGGGCCACTAATAATTTTTTATCATTTACTTAGTGCTTTTAACATTTCCACAAATTTTAACACTTGTTTATTTCGATTAAATAACCAAAACAAGTAAGTGTTAAAATTTTTATGGCCAATTAAAATCTGAGTTAATTTAAAATCCCTTGAAAAGAAACTTGAATTTCTGAATATTGGAGCAGTTTTTGACTCAAATGGAGTTGATTTCTCTCAAAATCTATTCAATACTAGTGCTGTATCTGAATTGATTTCTTCACAAAAAATAATCTTATTCAGTTATTTTGCAACTATAGTTTGAAAACAAAATTTGGAAGTATGTCATTGACTGAATTTAGAATTTCAATAAAAGATGAATACCCCCATCTGTGTGAAAAAGGGTTTAAATTCCATTTTTATTCCTGCAAAGCTTGGTTTTTGGCAATCACTGTGATAAATTGCAAGTATTGAGTAAAAGTATGCGGAAAATAAAAGGAGAATGGTCACATATGCAATTTGATTCTAAGATTTTAGAAAATATACAATGATCAGCAAGCTTTTTCACAATTTATCATGCTTTGATAGGGTGAATCTGTGCAAGTCAAAAAAAGTTTTCAATGCATTATACATTTATTGAGCCTTTCATTTAAGGAAGCATGCAAGTATGTTTTAATACATAAGTATCTTTAAATGCACATGCATTATTTTGAAATTGGAATAGACAAATGTTAAATGTCCTTTGTTTAAAGATAGAAAAGAAACTGTTTATTTTAACATAGCATGATCTTATATATATATATATATATAATTACCAATCTGATATTATGCTTATCTGCAACAGTTCTCTTATAAAGGAAAAGAGATATTTGCATAGTTTTCATTTGTCAGCCAAGGAAAGCTTGAGCAAATGACTCCTTAGCTTTGTAGACTGATTTGGCTACCATTTTAGAAAAAAGGCAACAAAATGTAGGTTCTTGAAAGTTTTGGAATTTAGGTGAAAACTCAACAGGGAAGAAAGTATGAACTTTGCCTGAATTTTCTCCAAGATATCACATCTGGCAAGAACAGGTATAAATACACCAAGAGCCTGAGACAGAGCAGTCTGTTTGTCTTTGGTGTCTGTTTTTGAGTTGACTGGGAAGCTATTGGCATTTGGATGTGGGAATCTGCTGAACAATAACATGGTGGAATGAATTTGTTGAAGCAACTGGTATTTGCCTTCAAAATGCAGAGTATTACTGTGGAAGTTTGTCCATAGTATGAACTAGTAATCTGGTGAGCTGAACATTACTGATACTACTGTGATTTAAATTTTAAGTGCTGTATATGTTCCTTTATCTGTGTTGCTTATCTGTACAAGTGCTATATTTTTTGTGTGTGCCAATACCAAGTTTTACTTCATCATCTTGTGCAGAATATTTGTGAATAAAGCATCATTTGTCATTATCCTTTGTGTTGGATTGATTTTCACTTGTTTACACCCACATACAATTGGAATTTTTTTTTTAACAATATATATATATATACACTTTTTGCTTCAGGTTTAACATAGATTAATGTCTATAAACTTGCTTTTAATGCTTTTGGGAGATCATAATTCCAATCATTCGGAGAACATTTTCAATGCAGAAGGAAATTTTTGTATTATCTTTAAAGTATTACCATAAAATTCTCTAATTTTTCTCTTTTTATTATCCTAGAGGTGTAGAAAAACTTTTCTAGATAATTGTTAAGATTATTACCTAAATTATTACGTTTATTTTTTATAGACTCTTTTGAACCATTCTGAGTGTGCTGTTACTCTACTACATCATCATTTACTGAGTTAGAATCTCTTATTGTAATAAAATGTTCAAAAACTACAGTAAAATGTGTTTGAATTGGGATAAATTAATATAAAAGCTTTTGAATAGTTCTTAAAGGAATTATTAAAGTTGAGATTCAATTTATTTTTTATCAATTCTTTTAATGAGTATATTTAAATGTATAAGGATGTTCTTTTAAAAACTTACTTTTATAAGATGTTTTGTATCCTACATTATTCATCATTAATCAAAACAGTGTATAATTTGATCTAGTTCTGTTTTTATGGATTTCATCAAATTTTATAGGCATTTGAATGTCATTTGGCTGAAATCAAACCATCATCTTGTAAAAGTTCATCTGGAAATTGGTCTTCTCAAGCTAATATCTGGTTCAAAAAGCAAGTTAATGGGCAGACACTTTATGCTCAAGTAAGACATTTTTACTGCATTGAAAAACTGCTAATTTTTAAAAATCATTTGTTGATCATGTACATTATATTTTCAATGCATTAATTGTATTTCTAATAATGATTATAAAGATGCTTGTAAAATTTGGTTTTTTTTTTTCCCCCTTCTTGATTTGATATCTTAAAAAATTACATTGCTTAAAGAGTTTTAATTGCATATAAAATTGTTCTCTTATCTAGATATATTCTGTTGTCCAAGGAACTGTAAGATTGGAACTAATAAAATATGCTCATGATGGAACTAAACAGAATATTAATGAACAGTTGATAAAGTTGGAATTTGCTGAAAAGGCTGAAGAAAGTTTTGCATCTAAGGTTGAGAAATATTTGCAATTTTTCATACTTCATCATTTTTTTAAGTCTTGCTTTTTCTTTATATTTTTCAATAATTCTTCATGACTTAGTTTTTTAATTTCCATGTTTTCCTCATTTTTATATTCTTTATTTACATTAAAATTATATATATACATTATATATACATACATAATAAATTTGTGCTAAATATTTCATGTATCAGTTCTTACAATTTATTAACTAAATATGTTAATTTTATGATAGTAAAAATATAATTATATTTTGCAATTCAATTTTTATTTTTTGTAACAGTACTTGATAAAGGTTTGTTATTTGTATACTACAGATTTTTTTTTGTGTGTGTGTGTGTGTAGCAAAATCATGAACTCCGTTTAAATGCCAAGGATTATTCTGCTAGTAGAATTGTGTATGAAAGTACGTCAAGAGATCTTGAACTGTCTTGGAATGCAGCTGAAGATGAGGATATTAAAAAGTCTGGAAGAAGCGTGAGTTATTTTAATATTAAACTTACTAGTCTTACTAACTGCAAAGAATTTCTGAAACATGAATTATATGTTACGTCTTCATAAAATTTTGGTAATGTACGGAATTTGTGTAAATTTCATGTGATGCTCAAATTTTTAATATTATGAAAATCTAACCATCTATTTCAAATGATAATCACTCCTAATATACCTTCCAAGTATTTATTGGTTTTGAGTAGCTTCGATTTTCATGTTATTATACTGAATTTGAATATTGTTAAAAATGCTGTATTTGAACTCAAACAGTTTTGGGTTTGAGTGCCTTGCTAAAATGCGAGAACCAAATCCTTAGAAAAATATAGAAAACATATTATTTTACATATTATTTTACATAGATTTTTTTTTTTATTTATTTTTCAACTTAATCTCCATTCAGTTCTATACACTTTTCCAAGCTGCTCTCCAAATTGTTCAAGCCATCTAAAAAGTAAGATTTCAGAAGGTCCTTAAAATAGGTATCTGTTAGGGCGATGACTTCTTTGTTTGACATGAACCATTCTGCCAAGCCATTTTTTAAGGTTTGGAAATAAAAAGTTCACTGGGGGCTAAATCTGATGAGTACAGTTGATGTTGTAATAATTCAAACTTTAATTCCTTGATTTTAGCCATCAAAACTGCATAGGTGTGCTCCCTTGCATTGTCTGGATGGAAGGGGATATTTGTCTTTTTCAAATGATAACATTTTTTTTTTCTTGATTTCTTCCCTCAACCAGTGCAATAAGGATGAATAATACTCTCCAGTTATTGCTTTCCCCTTTTCCAAGTAATCAGTGTTGATGATTCTTAGTACATCCCAAAAAATTGTGGCCATCACCTTGCCAGCAAATTTCATTTTCTTTGCTTTCTTCAGAGTCTGTTCGCTTTCAAAAACCCCATTGTTTTAATTGTTCCTTTGTTTCTAGAGTGTAGTTGTGTATCCAGCATTTTATTCACAGTTATGCATCAACGCAGAAACTTGTAAGGATTGTGACGAAAAAGTGCCAAATACCCTCAGATGATTGCATTACCAGTTAATTAATTAATGAGAGCAAACACAGCTCCCATCTTACTGTGTTTTTTTTGACACCCAATTTTTATTCTAAATGGAAAATACTGCACTTTGCAAAATGCCAGTGGTCTCAACTATTTTGCTTGCTGTGATTCTCGTAGATCACTCAAAACTGTATTGTGGATTTTGTCAATCATTCCTGGAGTAGTCACTTCTAATGGACATCCTGAATGATGCTTCTCTTTTGTGGATGTACAGCTACGTTTAATCTCATTTTCCCTGCTGTAAACATTTGCAAACACAAAAGCAGATGTGCCATGAACTTCATTCAACTCAGCTTTGATCTCTTTTGCGGTGTTAAGCCTTTTAAATATAAATGTTTAACCGCCACTTGAGACTCACTTCCCCCCCTTTTTTTTTCTAAATAAATACAAGTTTCTTGCTTCAATTGACTATAAAAATTAAACTATGTGAAGGAAATTACTTAGACTTAAACAGCTGTGTAGCAATTCATGATGCTTACTAAAAACAAACCATTTTTGATGCTAATGGAAGTATTAGGTGCCACCTCTTGGATTTTCTAAGGACTTATTGAATGACCCTCATATTTAGTGAATATGCTCTTAGGGACAACTGTACTACTAAAACTTATATTTTGATTAACAAATTTCGTGGGCTTTTATACATTCAATTGCTTTTATATATCTCTGAATTTCACATTTTTTTAAAGCCTGATCAAAGTAGTTTGTATTTTTAGGGGGGGGGGGAAGAAAATTGAACTTTTAATTGAAAAAAAAATATTACTGTAAAAATGAAATTATTAAGCCTTCTCATATTTTGAAAAAGACATGTTTACTTAATGCAACAGAGTAAAATTAAACAACTATCCCTTTTCTCTCATGATTTCTTTCTTTCTTTCTTCTTCTTTTTTTTTGGTTTTTGTCTTTATTAGTAGGAGAAAAAGTATTTTTTAATAAGTTCTGTAAAAAATGTGTAATAAACCAAATCAGGAATTATTTATGGGTTAAAAATGTTAGTTTATGTTCTAGAAAATTTTAAAATAGTATTATGAATGTAATATTTTATTTATAATTCATTTTATTCTTAAAGAAATTAGCATAAATTAGTTATGAATGTTTTTTAAACTTGTTTTTAGTATTTAACCCAAAATGTTTATTGAGCTAATTTAAATGTATTACAAATATGTTTTTGTGTGAATCACTTTATTTTAGATACGTCTTCATGGACCATTTAATCCTTTGGAAATTTCCTACAGTGGCTTATCTAATCTTGAGCGTTACACGTATGTTATATACAAATCTTTCTTTCTTTTTTTTTTTTTTTAAGGATAGTTTATGTTAAGTTTAGTGTGTTGAAATAATTTTTTTTTTCGCCGGGCGGCGGTCTACTTCAAATATATGTACAAAATATAAGAAGCTTAACAATTAAAACAATGAATTTTGGATAATGTTTTTAAAAATAAAAGCTGTTAACTTATCAATTAAGGTTTGAGAGAATTTTTATGCAGTTTAACATATAGAATGATTTTGAAAAAAATTAAAGGAAAAAGCAAAATAAGGCTTAAGGCATCCAAGACTAAAGGGTATTTGTATGTTATAGGTAAATTAAAATATTTGTAAGTTATTAAATGCATGTAAAAATGATGTTACAAAGGATGTAACTAAAATGTGGGGTTTCGAATTAAATGAATTAATTGGTTAAGTAATTAATTGGTTAATTAATTTCTTATTTTTGTTTCATTTTTTAAATTAATAATTAATTAAAACAATTCCTGGTCATTCACACCAACATAATGTCTGCTAAGCTATACATTTTGTAAGAATTCTCATGTACTCTAACGAATATTTTAAAGTTATTTTATCACTATGGTGGGTTTTTGAATGTTGATATTAAATTGATGAAGATGTATATATGTAAACATATTTTGAAAAAAAATAGAGAGAGATTGATTCAAACAGAAATAAATAATATGTTAAAATATGTTGATCTTCATACATAAGTGAAATTGGATTACAATATTAATACTGGAGCAGTTTTCTATTTGAAAAAAAATATCAGTATTTGGGTCTCATTTTTTAATACCATACAAGGAAAGTCAAAGCATTCATATTTTTTTAAAAAATATATCTATGCATCCTTGTTTATTAAATAATGTAGAAATAACTTTTCAATTAGAACTAATTTAGATATTTGTATTCCTGAAATTCTTCATATTTTGTTATTTTCCAGATGTACCAAAGTAGAACGTGATAGCGTTAATTCTGTTTCTTTCAATGCTGAACCTCAGGACTCATATTCTAGAATGTTAATTGCTTCAAATGTTGGAATAGGTCAGAGCAACCAGGAACTGATATTAAGAAACACCACTTTGTTACCAAAAATACGTGGTCTTCCAACTTTGATATGCTTATTATTTTCTCCTTATGCTGAAATAAGGTATGCTTTTCATGTCACTTTCAAGCTTTATTCAATGATTTTTATATATGTGTTTGTTTTAACATAGCTTATTAAATCATTAATGGTTTGTTTTGAAAGTATATGAATGTCATAATATCCATATCCTTGGAAATATAAAAAAGGGGGAAATGTAACTTAAAAGAGAATGTTTGAAATATATCTCAAAATTGTATAAATATGCTTACAAAATAAAAGTGTTAACTACCACATAAAAAATGTGTACAAAAATTTTCATCTATTCAATATAAAATGTGCAATAAATAGTCTAATCTCTATAGCATTTCAGTTTTAGCTTAGATAACTTTATAGTAGAATTATTTCATTAATTATTGTAAAAAATCTATTTTTAAGTGCATCATTTTTTATGGGAAAATGGAAATTATTTAAAAGCATTCTTAAAGATTAATTTGTTTCTGGAAATGGTTTTCAATATTACGAGAGAAATAGGAGATCAGGACATCAGTAAAAGATGAGAGCTTAAAGAAGAAAGAAACAGGCTCAGTTTTTGTGTCCTCAAATAAGATTATTTAAAGTGACAAACTAATGCTGTATTCAAAACATTTTAACCATTTTTTAGTCACCTTTTCTTTCATTCTAATGTGAACTTATTCCCTTTAGAAAGTTGCTTAGTTTAAAAATTTCTTTCGATGTTCACATAATTGATTTTCAAAATTTATCGTTAAAGGATCACTAGTACATTATCATGTTCGTATACAACAGTAGTTAAATAAAATCAAGCTATAAAAATGCATTTTTATGAATTTAAATACCATTAAGGAATTTTCATCATATGGGAACGATGATGAAAATTCTTTAATGGTATTTAATTCCAAATAATTAAAAGTTTAGAAAGTGCTCTCTATATACACCATGAAACTGAAATTTAGGCTTTATAACAATGAAACTAACTAAACCTGTTATATTGAATGCATTAAGCATCTTTTCACAAGATGTAGAACAATGGTTCTTAGATTTTTTAATCATGCACCCCCACTCCCACACTTAAAAATTTTGAATTTCACCCCTCCCTCCTTTTCTACCATAAATATACAGGGGGAAATGTTATGCAATTTTTAATAAAACTTTTTTTTTTTGTTAAATTAAAATGAAATTACTCATAATTATATTATGCATTGGTAAAAAACAATTTTAGTCTGATAAAACAGTAAAATACAATCTTATATTGTTCTTATGATGTACACACTTGTGTTGAAAGAGAAAAAAATTGACTATATACCAGAAAAGTGTTTTTTCACTAATTATAATGGCACTAAGACTTACCTATGTCATAGTACGATACATATTATTCATTTGTGGTCATATTTTGATTCTGGAATGTGATGCAGTTATAATAATATATATTGGCATTTTTACTTTATGTAAATATAATTTACAGCTCTCTGTATTTCACAGAAAATGTTATGTGTTAAATTGAAGATAATGAATAGATTGCAACCAATTTTTCTTTTTTTTTAAAAAAAAAGTCAAATATATCTAACTTACATTTTCATGACCCCAACATTTCACTTTGCTACTTCATTTGGAATAACCACCCACTGTTTAAAAAGCACTGGTGTAGAAAATAGAAAGTAAACAGATTCTTGTTTACAACTTAATTGTATTTTTTAAAACTAAACAATTGTATATTAGCATTTTAGTACATTTAATGCTTATTTAACCATTACTACATTCCATTAATATCTTCCTCATTTGCCTTGAAAAAAAAATTTTACTGACTAAATTATGAGTACTTAGATGATATAATCATGTACATTACTTATGCAAAATAGAACTTGTAGCATTGCTCTATTCAGCTCTGTACAATAATATTTCACTGTTTAATAGGAATCACTACTTTAAAAAAAAAAACTGGAGAATCAGGAATAACTTGATTACAATAAATGCAGCATGTTTGTTACAATTGAGAGTGAACTTGCCCTAAATATAATTTGTATTTGATATATAGATATATATATACACACACATAAAAATTACATAGAATATTTCTATATGTATGTGTGTGGATATATTATATATATATATATATATATTCTTATGGTTTTTTTTTTTTTTTCTTGCTGTTAATAATTTATTTTACTAAAAAAATAGAACAGATAAAAACAGGACTGCATATATTGGAGCACTTTGTGGTTTGGGATTTGATGCACTGACTGGAAAGTCAATCTATCCTGACCATGATATTGAGATTGAATTCGATGTTGAAATCAATTTAGATGACATCCGAGAGGTGAGTGCCTTTCTTTTTTAAATACAGAACAAAAAAATTTTGAAACTTTCCAAGGCCATTTATTCTGTCATACAGTCTATTAAATAAACAAAAAATTTAGGAATAAATTAAGATTTATAAGGTACATATTTGTCCTCCGTATTTCCTGATAACCTCAAACACTCTGTTTTTCAACGAAATTATAAGATGGTTAAGTTCAATTTAAAAATATTGTGCTATACTTTTATTGTGGTTACTTTAAGTTCATGGGTTAATGAAAACTGTTTATTATTAGCACAAATTTTGCAACATAATATACCACAAAGGTTTTTTCACGGGTCTTGACTTCCACTTGATAATTTTTCATTTTGACAAAACATTTTTTTTTAAACCATTAGAAAGTAAATTTAGTTGTATGGAAAAAAACATTGTCCTTCTTAAATATCTAATTAGCACCACTTAATAAAAGAGCCAAACAGTATCAGATAATCACATGGCATACTTTGATATTGTGCAGAGTCCATATACCCCAAAATTCGCTGTAAATCGCACAGTCCACGTGACGGTAAAGACTCTCCAAACCATTTTACAGATCCTCCTCCCATTTGTTGACTGAAATATTCTTTCAATTCCTTCCTGAAGTCATGCTAATAGTGTTTGCAATCATCGAGGTTAAAAAATTTTTTTCATCAAAAAGTATAATTTGTTTCCATTCATCATTCCATGGCATGACATTTTTAGCTCATATCGATCTTTCTTCTCTTATGTTTCAATAACTTCTGTGTTTTTCTTCATTTTCACAAATTCTGTGTCTGTATTAAGACTCTTTTTAACTTTGACTTGTAAAGGTTTTTTTTTTTTTCTTTTTTTTTTGCTGAATTGTTCTAAAGTTTTTCAATTCAAAAGACCTTTTTTTAGTTGATAGTCAAAAAATTTATCAGTTCTTCCTTGTTGTCTTCCAGATCATTTTTGTTTGTTTGAATCATCTTTTATAATTATGGCATTATGAATGAATAAATTGTGGATAACATAATCAAAATCTGCTCTATTTCTTCTCAGATATGATCATGAAATATTAATGCATGCTTTTTGCAACGATTCTGACGTAACATCTAGTATACTAATTTTCTCAGATGGTCCTATAATTTCTCAACTATCATTATATTCAATTTTTAGAAAAATGAGTAGATCTTTATGAAATTTAGATTAATTTTTAAAGTTGAAATTAGCAGAAAAAGTGTTTTCCAATGCAGTTTAAACACACACGCTTAAAATTGCCATATTATATCTCTCTCGGAAATACCTAAATTTATTAGTAGTCGTATAATTTCATAATGTACTGTATTCATTATTATATATTAAAATTGCTGTTTATTTTTCATTCTTAATATTTCTATTAAAATAAATTCAAATTTGAGAATATGCTTAAAGAAGGAATAATAAAATCATGATAATTAAGCTTATTTATTCTATATAATTTCTAAAATCATCCATTGTTTGTTGTCAGTCATCTTTTATTAGAAATGTGAACTATAATTGTAAGAAATTATAACAAGGGTTAGTAGATTTATTTGATTGGATATATTTTTTGCATAAAATTTATTTAATGTCATAAATACATTATTTAATCATTAATTACTGCAAATTATTTAAAATTATGATGCATTACCTAAAACGCTTGTGAATGTGTTTATCTATGTTTTAAATGTATAAATACTTGCAATTGCTTGTGTCTCAGAAACATTTGTACTAAATTTATATTCATACTGAAATAATTATATAGAATTATTGGTACTACTACTTTTTTGACTGTCGGTAGCAAAAATTGTGCTGAATAATTTGATACTACTGTTCAATTCCAGAACTTGTTGGTATATTATCAAATGCTATAAACATCAACAATATTTAAGTACTTAGTATTTATACACAAAAATTAATTTTATTAAATTTAGATGAAAACAGCTTATGAGAAATGTTATGTCTAAGAAATTTACTAGTTAATATATTTGAATAAAATATACTTGAGTTTTTTAAGTAATATATTTTCAAATTATTGCTTGATTTACAAATAGTACTATCAAAATACAAAGCACTTGTCTTTGATATAAATTGAAGCAATTTCTTGATTTTTGAGTTTATGTCAAATTTTTTTTTTCCTGTATTTTATATAAAAGTTCCATAATTTTTAATTTTAAGATAGCCTTTCAAAGATATTTTTCATGAATACTATTAATTTTAGAAGATATTGTTCATCATTAAATTACTCATTGCAATGTGATAATATGTGGCAACAAGAGACGTTTAAATTATTTGTTCTTTAATAATTATCTGCTACTATTGAGATCTGTTTTCCTATTACACCAGCCATTAATTTTTTCTTTGCAAACAATATTTTGTTACAGATTTATATAAATGTATTATGAGTAAATATTGAATATGTATGTATGCATTATAGATGTATTTATTTTCCTAACTAGATAAATGCAATTCGAATGGGTTTCAACCTACTGCTTAATAATGAAAATGATACTCTTCAGTATACATCAAATCCTGTTAATTTAATTCATGAAAACACTCGGAAAACTGTTATTGAGTAAGTTTTTTTTTTTATATATATATATATAATTTTGATGAAAATAGAACTACACAACCTTTCTCCCTTTATGTAGGTTTTTTTAATATGAAAGTGATGTAAGGGATTTTAAATATATTTTTTGATGTTGAGCTTCATGTGTTTAAAGAATCTGTTACAACATTTTCATTTTTTAAGAACATGTATGCCCTTAGAATATCATCTCTTGTATTACTTACCCATTTCTCATGTATTACCCATCTTCTTTCATGTATTACTTTTCTTTATTTATACTTCGGTTGTTTTTTAATAGTACTTAAAGTATTTTATTTTATTTTTAGCAATTTTGTTACTTTATTATTATTGTGTAAATAAATGAATGGCAATATTTCATAATAAATAAATAAAGAGTATAAATATGTTACAAAAAACCTGAGCAAACTTTTCTTTCCCTGAATTAATAAATATAGTTATTTTTATTACTAATAATAAATTGATGTTAAACAATGACTATTAATTAAGTATATTACAATGAAAAAAAAGATTAAATTTTGAATTGTTAATTAAGGATGAAAAAAAAGATTAAATACTTGTGCTTTCATGGTCTTCGCAAAAATTAAAATGGAAGTAATAACAATCGAAATTGACAAAATCTATTAGTTATATCATTGAAGTATCAATTGCAAATGTGCTTTAATTATTCAAAAAGTTTGTTGTCTTTAAAAAAAAGATTTTTTGCTTTTTGAAGAACTACAGTTTCATATTAAAAGGATCAAGATATGGTAAAGATTTATATCTTTCAGAGCAGTGCAAGTAGTTAAATTTTTATGAAACCTTATATTCATAACTATTACCATATTCAGTTTTGAACAGTGAGTGACAATTATGCTAATTTATTCAAAATGATTTGTTATTTAATATACAAATTACATTGTTGTAATTTTTTTAAAGTAACAAAAATTTTGACAAACGTAAGTTGATTATTATTCCCTTTCCCAAAATATATTAACTATGTAGAACTTAAGTATTATAAAAATCAATTCTAAAATAATAAGTTCTATGGATGGCAAACATTGTAACAAATGCAGTACAGAACGTTGAGAAAGTAATTCATGTAAAATTATAAAGTATTTTCCAATATTTTATATTTAATGATCAAAATATTTGGAAGTAAAAATTACAATTCTAAAATGTAGCAGAAGGAATGAAAAAAATTGTAAAATTTTTCGAAACATGATTGCTTTTGAAAAATAATTTGAATTTTAATAAAATTGAGAATGTGTGTCATATGGCAAGTCACTTTGATTGTGTTTCTACAGTTAATTTATGATATTAGTGCCCTTAGTGAATTACTTTTTGAAAAATATGACACTTTTTTTTTTTTTTTTTTTTTTTGTAGATGCAATTTCATTTAAAAAAATTTTGTATTGAATGAAAAGAATAATTAAAGAAGCGCTAAATACTTCATAAAAGAATACAATTTATGGTTATATCAAAATTATTTGGCCAAAAATATTTATATAAAAAGGAAGCCAAATAAAAAATTTTCTTCAAATTAAAGCAATACATTAATCAATGGGTAAAAAAGAATACTCTTTTTCTGTATAAATTTTATTTGATCCAGTCCAAAGTCCAAAACATAAAAATAGATTTAGTGAGATCTACATTTGAAAACTAAAGTGATAAGTTTGATGTTGACTCAAACAAATCCTCACACATTTTCAAATTTCCAATTTTATACATGAGATTTATATATTCTATTTGATTTACAACCTTGAAAATTTCATCAAGTGCTTTTTATAATTAATTTTAATTATTTGTGTAATGTTATTTGATTACTCAAGTTACTTTCTGTTGAGAAAAATATTTTTTGTAAAAATTTTTTTTCAAGATTACTAAGAAAAAAAAGACTGCCAAAAGAACCAGTTCTCTTCAATAAGGCTGGTCAGTGGAATCAAATTGATCCTGAACTTTTATTAGAAGCATTAGTTGAAAGTAGAGCTGACTGTACAAATGTCCTTCCACTACATAAACCTTCTAGTCTTATTACATTTGAAGTGGATAATATGTCTAGACATTTAAAAGATCTGTACGATATGGTGGATTCTGGAACGTAAGTATATTTTTTAAAAAATATTTGCAACAAAATAATACAAAATCATTGTTGTTCTAAAACTTTCTCATTGGTATGGAATAATTTGTCATGTAATATATCTCAAAATCATTAGGAGAAAAGACCATTATCTGTCAGTAGGTTGTTAGGGTGGATCTTAAATTAGCGTACTTCTTGGCGGTTGAAAAAAATTTTAAAAGGCGATAAATCGCCAATTTAGTAACCCATCCAAAAAAGTCCTACAAATCTTGTTTTTGTGGTAACCCTACTATGAAAGGGGATCTCGTTTCTGACGATTGATTTATTCTATTTCTATATATTCTAATTCTTATTTATATTATATTATACTATATATATTCTAATTCTTATGTATATTATATTATACTAAATATATTTTAATTCTTATTTATATTATACTATATATATTTTAATTCTTATTTATATTATATTATACTAAATATATTTTAATTCTTATTTATATTATATTATACTAAATATATTTTAATTCTTATTTATATTATACTATATATATTTTAATTCTTATTTATATTAAATTATACCGTAACAGGTCAATTGAAAAGTCCCCGGCCTACCATAGTAAAACATTTTTTTTTGGCGAAATTAGTTTTTTTTTATTCAACATAATTTCCTTCAAGGGTGATACACTGATTATAGCGACCCTCCAACTTTTCGATACCATT
This sequence comes from Nephila pilipes, assembly GCA_019974015.1. Taxonomy (NCBI): domain Eukaryota; kingdom Metazoa; phylum Arthropoda; class Arachnida; order Araneae; family Nephilidae; genus Nephila; species Nephila pilipes. The sequence continues at coordinate 800,094 of BMAW01118669.1, forward strand.
TTTGTAGCACGATTTGTCCTTTGCTTCAAAATAGGCCTCAGTTTCAGCGATCACCTCTTCATTCGACTAAAATTTCTTCCCAGCGAGCATTCTTTTGATATCTGAGAGCAGGAAATAGTCGCTGGGGGCCAGATCTGGAGAATACGGTGGATGAGGAAGCAATTCGAAGCCCATTTCATGGATTTTTGCCATCGTTTTCACTGACTTGTGACACAGTGCATTGTCTTGGTGAAGCAGCACTTTCTTTTTCTTCAACTGCGGTCGTTTTTCGGCGATTTCGTCCTTCAAACGGTCCAATAATGCTATGTATTAGTCGCTGTAGATGGTCCTTCCTTTTTCTAGGTAGTCAATGAAAATTATTCCATGCGCATCCCAAAATACAGGCGCCATAACCTTACCAGCCGACTGTTGCGTTTTCCCACGCTTTGGATCGGTTCATCGTGTGCAGTCCACTCGGATGACTGTCGATTGGACTTCGGAGTGAAATGATGGAGCCATGTTTCATCCATTGTCACATATCCATGCAAAAACTCGGGTTTATTACGCTTGATCATCTTTAAACACTGCTCCGAATCATCAAATCGTCGTTGTTTTTGGTCAAAAGTGAGCTCGCGCGACACCCACTTTGCACAGAGCTTTCTCATACCCAAATATTCTTGAATGATATGATGTACACTTTCAGTTGATATCTTTAGAGTGTCTGCTATTTCATTCAATTTCAATTTACGACCATTCAAAATCATTTTTTGGATTTTTTTAATGTTTTCGTCGGTAACAACCTCTTTTGGGCGTCCACCATCTCGGTGCTCATTTCACCACGTCTAAACTTAGCATACCAATTCTTGATGGTTGATTTTCCTGGGGCAGTGTCCGGAAACTCGGCATCAAGCGAAGTTTTTGCTTCAACTGTATTTTTTCCTTTCAAAAAGTGATCAAATTTTTGTGATCAAAAAGTGATTTTTCCCTTCAAAAGTATTATTTTTTAATTTATTAGTTATATTAGCTAATTATTTTACTTTTTAATTTATTATTTAATTATTACTTATTTTATTAACTTTATCAACACGCGAAATTCCTTTTTATCCATTTTTTTCACAACAAAAGTTGCTTCACTCAAAATGCTATAATTCACAAACTAATGATCCGACAGCTGTCAAATTTATACATGCATCTTTTGAGGGTTAGGGCTAACTAAAAAACATATGGATTTAATTTTAGTAGCGCCATCTATGTGTCAGGCCGGGGACTTTTCAATTGACCTGTTATATATACTTGAATTTTAATTCTTATTTATATTGCATTATACTATATATACTTGAATTATACTACATTATACTATATATTCTTATTTATATTGCATTATACTATATATACTTGAATTTTAATTCTTATTTAAATTATATTATACTATATATATTTAAATTTTAATTCTTAACTATATAATATACTGTTTATATTTGATTTATTCTACTTCTATATATTATATTTCTTACTTATGTTATATTATTTATTAGTTATACTACTTATATATTTTTTTTTATTTATTAGTTATACTACTTATATATTTTTTTTAATTTATTAGTTATATTAGCTAATTATTTTACTTTTTAATTTATTATTTAATTACTTATTTAATTAATGCCACAGAAAATATTGTAAATGATGATACGTTTAGAGATTTCCTTCGCGCGATCGTCACAGTTTATCCGCCTGATCACAGACATCCCTCCATCTTAAGGTTAGTGCTTTTTTCACGTTTTTTAATATTATTTTCATGTCTTCCACAAATGCAGATTTACTACGTTTTTTTGTCTTTCGGTTATAATTTCACCGTATTTTCTTAACTTTTTTCAACATTTCGTAGTTATGTTATATATAAGTTTATTTATTGAAAAAAATCTTATACTTATTTTAAATATATTTTATATAATCTTAAATATATTTATCTAAGTTTTATTATTTTAAGTAAAATTAAGATCTACCCTATTATTTTAATGTTTGCCACTAAACGTTGATTTAATACGTTTTTTTAACATTTCTACCACTTCGGCTGATGTTTTTTCTATATTTCACAGTTAACATGTTTTTTTGTCCAACGGACATAACGCCATCTCGATTTCCGACTTAAGACTTTGAGAATTCCGTATTTGGCACAACTTTAAAAACACGTCAAGAAGTACGTTAAATTAGTACTTTAGCGGTTGTTATAATGTTAAAAGCAAGATAATACAGATTTAAGCAGCATTTCTTTGTAAATTTGTATTATCTTGTTGAAATTAATTTTTTTTCAATTTAATGTATTTGCATGAAATTTAAAATTATTTTAACAGTTTTTGTAATCAGTAAATTTCTTTACAGCAGTAAATTAGCCATAATCAGTCTAAAAATCAGCAAACTTACCCTATAATATTCTTTTTCATAATTAATTTTTCAAGAAACTCTTTTAAAATTATTTCAGATACCTATTTTTTTTAGCATACAAAGATTGTGAAATTTACAAACCACTTTTTTAAGTGTGTTGATAACATAACTTTTTTTAATGACAAAAAAAGATTTGATTGTTAATGTCCTCATAATTATTTTGTATTTTTTTAAGTTTTAATAGTAAAAAATAGAAACAACCTATAAGAGACTGCTTTTATATTTTATGTTTTAGAGGACTTTGAAATTGATTATATTTTTGAAAATTAGAATTAAACTTTTTTATCCATTCTGACTGCAAAATTCATATTTGTATGAAACTGTCCCATGATCTAACATTTTTTACACTTGTTTATTACTTTCTATTATTTTACTGCCTCTAATTTATACTATATCTAATTTAGTTTCACTTCTATTTTATGCTTGTCATGGAAAATTGTATTTGTGATATTTTTTAGCTTGTAATAGAGTAGAAAAAATTACTTTTTTTCAGGGAAATGAATATCTTTTTGTGCATTTAAAAATAATCGGTGTATGAAATCGTGTTGTAATGTAAGCTGTTGTAAATTAAATTTAAATTAAAGAGGGAAATCCAATTTTCAGAAACCGAATTTTTTCTCCAGAATGTTTATACCTATAAATTAATGTAAATTTGAATATTAAGGGCTTTTGATTTTGCACCCTCTATTTTTAGATTAATGCTATAAGAGGGATGTCTTGTTTTAAAATGATGATACAAGTAATATATACATTATCAATTTTTGGCTGGTAATGTGAACAAAATAATAATAATCCTTTACTTTTTTGATCAATAAAAGTATAGCTCAATGTCAATTTGCTTTTTGTTGGTTGACATCATTTTTTAATTATTAGGAAAAACAAGTTTCAGAATAATTACTTTTGCCAAGCAATTGCTTTTGAAGATCTTTTCATAGAATTTGAAAAAGAAAATTGCAACAAATTTTATTTTCAATCTTCAATAAAACTGATATAATTTTATCAAATGAAAAGTGTACATATAATTAGATATTTTATATAGAATTAAAATATATGTGTATAATCCCTCAATTTTATCACTAAAAGGATTTCTTTAATAATTTTATTTTAAAGAATTTTTATATTTTATAACCCATTCTTACATCTTTATAACTTCAGATATTTTGGAATTTTCACATCTTCTCCAATAATAATATTTCTTTCTTATTGCAGGAGTTCAGATTTTCGAATCATTCGATGTAAATTGTGTTCATTAGATGTTACCAATACAAGAGAATTAATTCTACATTTAGACTCTGATAAGCATCAAACTGCAGAAAATGTTTTCTGGCTTGGATGCAAAACAACTAAAAAGTAACATTAACAGATGAGAATCTCATGAACTTCGCCATAAGTTATTTGTATAAAGTGAAATAAAATAATTTCATTGGTTATTTTTACAAAAATATTTCAATTTTAAGGAATTCGTCCCACCCCTCCCAACCTTAAGAATCAAAAAGTTAAAATCAGGTTTTGAAACCATATCAAAGCTCTCAATACATCTTATTTTAAATTTAATTATAAATGTATCACATTTTTATTCAAATAATTATGTTAAAAAAAAAATTCTCTTAAGCTTTCGAAGCATCTTTTGTAAAAATTCATAATATAGTACAGTATTATATAATCAAACATTTCATCTTTATGGCCCTTTTGTTATTAATCCAGCATTTTTACGAAGGCTGGTAAGTCACTGCTTATCACTATGTAGAGTGAAAATGCATTCTCTGTTTTTAATCAATCTATTCCATGTCAGAATAGTAACTGTATGAATGTGCAATTTCTCCCTAACATGTAGTATTTCATCAGTGTATTTAAAAAAATATATGAACCATGAAAACGTAAACATTAAAACACCATCTCTTGCGAATAAAAATGTGATTTTGAAGCAACTTCAAAAAAGTGATATGTTAGTCTTGCTAAAGAAAGTGGAATTCGGTGCTCTACACTTGTGAATAGACTATGCATACAACTGATGATGTTCTAAAAACAGATGACGTAGGCGAATGGATGACTAGTGATGAAGAGGAATACAATAATATTTGTCAGATAATGACAAAATAGTGGATGCATCTTCAATAGAAGAGAACAACTGTCTAAATAATACTTCACAGTTTTGCCATTAATTTATTTCCTACATCCAAAACTTGGATAGAAAAAAATGTGTCTATGGAAATAATATTATATTGTTGAAGTGACTTCAAGCACAAGTGTTGAAAATGTGGTTTAACCCATTCGCTACCAGCCAAATTTAAAATGTCATGACCTGAATTTATTTTAAAGAAAATATGGAGTGATACAAAAAATCTAATAATATGAAATTACAGGTATAGTATTGAAATGGCATTCACAGTAATTTGAAGGGAAAAAACCACTATGTAATAACTTGAAAAATTTCATTGAAAAAAAATACTACATGTGCATAGTTTACTTATCATTTGAATCGAAATAGAAAAAAGTCTTCTAAACCATATATAGTCAGAAACTACATTTGGGGAAAACCACCCATTGCAAAAAGAGTGCACTGTACTTCTTCAGAATCTTCCAGCAGAATATGTACATGTTTGGATACTCAAAATAATTGAGGAAATAAAAGAAATGACACTACTTCAATTTAGAGAATAAGTTATTCTGCGCTTAGTTGATGGCAATGCTGGAGAAAGTAGCATCTGTAATATTCTGAAAGAAAATTTTGCAATATAGTTGCATGTTAACTTACAAAATCCATATTTTTTTTGCCCAACAATAGTGGATATCAAAAAGAGTTTAGGATTATAAAACTTGATAAAATATTACACCTTAAATTATTGATAGAAGGATGAAAACATAATTACATATTTTGTTCCTTATTGGAATTAAGATAGTTGAAAAAACCAATAGTTGCTATAGATTTATTTGAAATAAGATTTTATAATATATCAATTGGATCAGGAACCAGAAAGAACCTTGTATTTTTACCAATAAAGAAATGTAATAAAACAAAAGAAATTAATATTAATTTTTAACCTCATGAATGAAAGAAAGATATATTTAAATATTCTATAAAATGAAATCTATATCACAAATACCTGTATACAATTGGACACATTTTAAGTTGTATAAAATGAAATTTAATGAAAATTTTGAGAATCATTTAAACATATGTTCTAAATATACTTAACTGTTTATTAAATTGAAAAACTTTAATTAGCAATTAATTGAACACCTCAATTTTAAATAGCAAAAAAAAACTAAAATTTTTATTGTTATTTTTCATGTCAACATCACAATTTTACATACATAATTAAATAATATTGTACATAATAATCAAATTTTTACAGTACAAGAATATAACAACATTTAAATCCTGCATCAATCTCAATTGTTTTTTTTAAAGCATTACAGTAATGTATCACAGTGAATCCATTTTTGAATTTTCAAACTTTGCAAAAAAGATTCTTTTTAAAATCCACTCTGTGACTTAAACAATTGTGATTGCAAGGCACTCAATACATTTTTTTTAATGAAAATGTTTTCAGGTTCATTAAAAAAAATTACAGATTTCTAACCTATAAGCAATGGTGGTGGGGAAATAGAAGGAAAAAAGCATAATATATTTTTTGAAGTAAAATGTTTCTCAAAATCAAGTTATATATTGAACTGTAAAAAAGCGAAATCATCATCAAAAGTCACTAAGTTAATCAATTAACCAGGCAAAAAAAAAAAGGCTTTATAAGGATTTCTTATAGAGAAAATTCCAATAATTAGGAATGTAAGGTGAAAAATTCCAAGATAGAAAAGCTAGTACTTGTTAAACAAAGAAACAAGAAGTAGTTAAAAACAGATTCAGATGGTATAACTATTAATTTATTGAACCAAGATTAGAATAAAAAAGCAATTTTCTTGATCACAGAGTGGCTATTTGAATCCAAAAAGATGATAAACACTTTTTTTTTTTAAAATTGGCAACAATGGGTATATAAGGCCATAAATGGTTAGAATTCTGGATTGGATAAACTCGGTTCAATAATTGGAGATTCTAAAGGCACTTTTTTCACGGATGTGCTTGTTATAAAAGTTTTGGAAGAAAAGCAGAAATTTATTTTCGAGTCTTTTCTCGTCGACTACTACTGCTGCTGCTAGCACTAGTGAATGTTGAGCTTTGGTTTGAAACTCCTTGCACCAATTGCTGTAAAAAAAAAGGGGGAGAAAATGATTAAAATGTCAATTCACTTGTTTAACAATTTGCTATCATTAAATGAATTAAATTTCTAACAGTATTATAAGATTAAAATGTTATAAATTAATGAAATTTTGCAAAATATAAAAAATAAAGTTTATTACAGTATTAAGGTCTTAGAATTCTCCTCAAGTGAGTTTATTCATATATTTGTCATATTAGTTTTGTAATTTTTTAACTGAACATTTTTTAAGATATTTCTTCAATAAGGCAAATGGATTGATCAAATTGCTTCTGATATATAAATAATATTTCTTTTAATGTGGTTTGATTTTTCTTTCCTTGCTGACTTCAAAAAATAACAGACTGAATTTTTGAAACAAAAAGTTGCTAAATGTTCAGAAATTGATCAAAATATCAATAGAAATGGTCACATGGGTGAAGGTCAGTAGTCCATCTCCAAAAATTCATTTCAAGACTGTTATTTAGAAAGCCTGGACACTACCCATCAGAATTTCTTTTCAAGATTCCCAACCTTCCATAACTTCTATTGTAATAGACAGTCCACTACTAAATTCAGTAATTCGACCTTTAGTGTGTCAGCAAACTGTTTATAAATGAGTAAGGCCTACATGTTCAAAAGTCAATCCTTGCACCTCAGAACAAAAGAAAGCTCCCATCTAAATTGGTGTCGAGAATATTAGAGCACAAGTCATTCTTCAGAAACAATTTGATTAGGTTTTGTTAGCATCGTGCTCGAAACAACACAAGTGCTATTGGCGACGGACCTCGTAATTTTGAACCGCAATCAAGTGGTGAAGATGGCACCACCCTCTCCTAACTTGCACACCATGCCAACAGAAGGACATTGAGCTCAACAGATTTATGTGCATCAACCCTGGCTAAATGGTGAGTCTTGAGAGGTATCAAGGCTCGAACCCACAACTTGACGAAAACTGCTCTCAATGACCATGACCAATAAGTAGGCTACCGCAGCCACTCAGAGACAAGTCGAAGTTCACTTTAATCACTAATATTTTATGTTTTCACCAAAAGAGACAGATTGGAATTCAAAATATTTTCACTGCTAGTAAGGAATATGATATGATGTTATAGATCTGATGGTAAGATGAACATATTCATTTGTATTGGTAAATACTATTTTAACAAACCCCTTGGCAACGGAAAACATCAATGGTGTAGAAAGCACATTTTTCAAAGGCGAAATCAGAATGAAATGGCTATCTTAATAGGGTTACTTCAAATCCGCGACTTGACAAAACAACGGCAACTAAGACCACCAAACTACCATGGGCTAAAAGAGAATCCAAACCCTTGCATCAGTTTTATTATTTTTTTTACCAGAAAGAAAAGCTGAGGAGACATCAAATTTCAGCTTTAAAAATGTATGCAATGTATTTTGGAAGTTCACAAGGATTTGTTCATCTTTTTACAAATGGAAGTGGGTAGTCATATCAGGCTGAAGAATTTCTTGAAAGTGAAGAGAGCAAAATCTTCTGAATAAAAAATGTTAACACAAAATCTCAAATTAATAAATGCGCACTAGGAATAGAAAAGATTCCAATATCAATAAAATATTAAAATACGCATTTTTCTTTTATCCCATTTGAAATCAATATATTTTTGTTTTTATTAAACCATGTTTTGAATTTTTTATGTAGAAAAATCTGTGTTTGTGTCCATTCAAAGATAATTGTGAACATCGATAAATGTATTGTAACTTCACGAGCGTAAATAGAACTGTGTGTTAATTGATTTAAAACATATAGAGCACAACTAAGGCTATTATCCCCTTGAAAATATTCCTTTTATTCAATAGACATTAAAAATTTCATCTACAAGAATATTCTGAATACTCATTTATTAGCTACTGCATTAGTCTAAAGCCCTTGAAAATAGTATTGTATTGTATGGCTCTATCTTGAGTATATCCAAGAAGTGATTTCTATGGAACGTGCATTTTTTACAGATCAAAAGAATATGTTCCAAATTATTTATTCCATTATAAGTACAACATGTACATTTTCAAGTAAATTAAATTTGTTTAAAAGCCCTAGAGTTGCAATCACATTCTGGTGATGATTCGTGTGCTTAAATATTTCCCAATTGAATTTTGCCCCCCCCCATTCGGATGTTATATAGTGTCTCTTGAAAGTGTTCGCGCACTTAAAAAAGTTGTACTAATCTTACTTTAATCCAAGATTGAAATTCGAATATATAATCCAATTTCATTTCGTATATTCTCCATGTGATTTCAAATGAGACTTATTTTTTTTAAATATATATTCAATTTGTTTACAAAAGAATTAAAATGCAGGAAGGTGGAGGAACAACATGTCACAAAAGTAATAGTACTCAAAAACATTTTTTGGATGATTTTCTTTAACAAAAATATTGTCTGTTTCCCCCTCCCCATTTCTGCATTGTGGTAACATACAAAAAAAATCATTTGCTTGTTTCTTTTTAAATATTCAATTCTTTTATTATTGTACTATATAAAAGGGCTCATAGTCGTAAAGAGACAATGAAAATTGATCCACCCCCCTTTAATTAAGGCAAATCAGTTCAGAACATTGCGAAATTAGTAAATTGTTCCTCATCAAACAGTAAAGTATGTGATAAAGCGTTTCAAAGAAGGAAATAGAATCGATGACAAGCCAAGAAAAGGAGGTCCAAAGAAATTAGCTCAATGTGATTAACCATTTATTGCTAGAAAATGTATTAAAAGTCCACATATGAGTTTTGCAAAAATTTCTACAGAAACATTTTTTACTTCAGTTTCACCTGAAATTGTTTGAAGTACACAGGCCAGCCGGATTTCAAAGTATACACCCAACTCTTTTTTTTTTTTTTTTTTTACACAATTTCGAAATAACACGGTTCACCAAAATATTTATTTACGTGAATTTTTTGCTCAAGCACGAATTCCCCCCCCCCCTTCAAATTTTTTTAAATTCTAATTTTGACAGTGTAATCAGAAAACGGACGGTTTATTCCCACACGTATTGTTTAAATATATTTTAGACTCAGTGGAAGTAAGAGATTTGACTGTTGTGGAAGCATGAAGAAAGTTTATGACTATGGATTGTATTACACATGCTTCTTTTGCCATCAAACAGTTGTGCCAATCGACCTTAAAGACTTGTTGGGAAAAAATTTTGTCCACTTGTGTCAAAAGTGAAAGTTTCATACAACAAAAATCGGCTGTATGTTCTGAAATTATAGCTTTAGAAAATGCAATTAGTGGTGAAGGTTTTTAATGTGCAAATGGCTGACATTGAAAAATTGATGTCAGGAAGCCCTTTGAATGAAGACGATTTGATCGAATTCATGACAGTTTATGATAATAAAGAAATCAATAATGACGAAGTTGAAGATATTGAGCTATTAACAGTTGATTTAATTCGTGAGGACTTGAAATTTGCTACAAGCATGGAACATTTTCTAACTCATAATCCTGACATAAAACATGCTTTAAAATTTCAACGTAATCTTAAGTTTTGTGCAGCTTGAGAAACCAAAAAAAAACAGTCGCTAATAACAGACTTTGTAACAACAACAAAAAAAAAAAAAACATTCATAACGAACGAAATTCTTCTTTTGAATCAAAACTGACAGTTGTTCTAGACATGTAACATATCACTTGGATGATAACATTTTTTATCCAGTTCGTAATAAACATGCACCCTTGTTATCAAGTAGCGATGAATAGTTGTTAGATTTATTCCTAATTTCAATTTGAATTTTTATATGGTATATGTACCTATAGACTGAATTTTCACTGTACACTAATTTAAATTTTTTTTTATAAATATGTAATACAGATTTCATTATTACTTTTTTTTTGCAAGTTTTTTTGGGAAAATATTTAGTTTTTTCATCTTGCACGATTTTTTGAAGTTGTGGAACATTTCCCCAAATTTACCATATGTCGCATGTATTTTTTACTCGATTTTCTTTGTACAGTTTTCTGAAGAACGTATCCACCATGTAAAAAAAAAAAGAGTTGGGTGTACTTTGGAAGACAGGAATGTTTTTGATTATACTTCACAAATATATTTATCTCCATTATATTTTTTTTTGTGCTGCTCATTATATAATTTCTTTTTCACCCACCACAACGAGTGAATCAGCACGAATCTCTTCGTCAAACAAACAGGGGGTGGGGGATTGTATGCATACCATAATATTTGTATAATGATAAAAAAGATGAAACCTCAGTCTCTGTAGGCAAAGGAAAACACATACACTCACAAACTCTGAAGAAACTTGGGAAAAAAATTGTGAAGATAACCAGGCGATATAAATCCAACATAACACTTCTCAACAACTGAGCAAGCAGTAAATAAATAATCACTATTTCAACTATGCATTGTTTGACTGTTTATAAACACAGCACTTAGAAACAACATGAGGTTTATTGGGAATGGATCTCATAATTTTGAACAGAGGAGGAGACAAGAATCACATATGAACTAAACATAAAACAGTCTCTCTGCACAACAGATCTTTCCTTAGTGGGAACAAGACTCGAACACACAACTCAACTAAAACAGCATTAACCAAGAGCCCATGACCATCTGACTATTGTAGGCATACTGAAACCATCGAAAAATGTTCTAAAATATGACAACATAAACACAAATAACTATAATTTATTTGAGTAGTATATAATGTTATTTATTCAAAATCACTCCCATTACATGAAGTAGTCGTGGTAGTCAAGTTAAACTGGCGATGCTTTAATCAAGCTGCAAGTTCAAGGCCTGTTTCCAGTAAAGAATTGTCATGTAGAAGGGCTATTGAACATTCAATCTGTCAAAGCTCTTAAAACTTTATATTGGGCTGGGTATAAAAAGTAAGTTGCCAACTCAAGTGTCAACATAGTCATCTAACCTTGGTTCAAAATTATGAGACGTATTCACTGTGGATAACATGGATTTCGGAGTCAGGCAGAAATATGAAGTCAGAAAACATTCAATAAACTCACTATATCATAAGCATTTGTCGGTGCAGTGTAAGTAAATTCGAATATTGAAATTATTTGATATATATAATTGAAACCTAATGTATAATATGAATATTTAAAGTTTAAATTTTAGATCAGTTTTGATAATTTGGATAAACAGAATAATAAGAGCAATGTAAATTACATTGTAGAATACAGGGTTATTCAAAATGAATCATTCAATTTCAAAATTCCATATTTTCAAAAATAAATGACACAGAAAGATAAGTAATATATGAATACAAAGGGGAAATGTGGAAGTTTTATGTTGAGAACAAGATTTCCTCATGTGTTTTTTGTGAGGCTATTTCATAAAAGCTTTTTCAGAAGCTTTCACAGAGTAAACTAGCCGTTGGATTGGTTGCAATGGTCCAGACCAGTTTACTTGATATTACAAAGGCCACCTGATTACCTGTTATGTCCCCACGCAATTTCTTCTTTTGAAGGTTTATAAAAGATAAAGTGTATGGCATCATCAGTACTCATAAAATTTATGTGAACTTAATGGATTTCTGCTGCTGTACAATCGATTACCATTGACAGTTTACGTGTTTGGCAGGAACTGAATCGAAATGAAATATATCAAATTGACATATGTGTAACTAAAGGAAATTATATATCGAAAACATAAAAAAAATTCAATATTTTCCCCCTTGCATTCAAGAATTACTTATTTTGTGTAGTTAATTTTTGAAAATATGAAACTTTGAAACTGGATGATTCATTTTGAATAATTTGTATATTAAATGAATACAAATTAAAATATTTTAAAATTGCTGCTAGCACAAGTGAAAACAAAAAAAAAAAAAAAAAACATTACTTCAAAAACATCTCATAGTTCAATGTATTAATTTTAAAGAAATATGATTATATGTTTATATATTAGTAATAACAAAATTAAAAAAATTATGAGCATCTAACCTGTTGGGCAGGAGTTAGTGAAAGGGAGACTGGTATAGTTATGAACTGTTGCTGAGAGCCACCTGTAAATATTAGGTAAAGTTATTAAATATACAATTTTCAATGAGTCAAAATTTTAGTTTCAAAATAACTATTTTAATTAATACTCCATTTATTTTATTTGAATGCATTTTTTTTTGTAAGAACAACAAAGTGAAATATGTTACTCTTTCTCTAAAAAACTGTGAATTTGTTATTACTACACATTAAATCAAATTTTCTAATTTAATAAGACAAAGTATTCAAATAAACATTCATTCGTTGAATTATTTATTTATGTTTATTTTATATGTAAGATACTTCAAACACACAGTGACATTTCCAGTTACAATAAATTTGAAAAAGATTTTTAAAAAAAATATTGCCTACTTTAAATAACATATTTGTTAACCATTTTTTCACATACCATGATCAAATGCAAATTTCTGTTAGAGCTACCATAGGGCACAGGCGTTTAATTAAATTGATTATTTGTATAGTGTTAATTTTTTTTTTTTTACACAGAAAAGAATTAAAGCATACATGCGAGTTTATTTTCCAAACAAGATTAGTGAAAGCAATTATAGAATAAAATATTCTTCTTTAAAATCCTTTAAAAAATTCCCATGGAAATTTTTTGCATGCCTCTTTTCAAGAATATGTTTCTTCATACTCTAAACTTAATTTAAATCTTTATTTCATTCCATAAAAAAAAAAAAAAAAAAAAAAAAAAAAGCTCATTTGCATGGTTTTTTGCTTAAACACATTTAACTTTGACAACTCATTTCATTCAATCCTTACACTATTTTTGAATATTCTGAAATCGAATGTTCAAATCAGAAAAAAACGTAAACAATTTTCACTGGTAATTTTAATTTCAAAACTTATTCTTCCTTTAATAGAATCGAGTTTCCATGAGTTAATTTGGATGAAGCAAAAACCTCGTAACTAAAAAAAAATTTTTTAAAAAAATGATGCAACAAAAATAAGAGAAAAACAATGAGATTTTAAGGTAAAAATGCCCAAAAATAAACTTGTTTTAAGTCTACAATAAATAAAAGTATTTCAGCAGCCCAGTTAATCAAAATTTTCACTTAATCCTTTATTTTGCTTTGTATGATTAATCTCCATTTTAAAGTTCTTTCTAATCTTACCAGGTTACCTGTTTTTAGAAAGAGGAGCCTATCATCAAAATTTTATAATTTATTATTTTTTTTTTCAAATATCGAAACATACTTCTTAAGTATAAATTAAGACAGTGAAAAGTAAAAAATACATATGAATAAAATTCTTCTATTTATATATCTGCGTCTTTCAATTTATTGCAACAAAATCACGAATCATGTCGAATATTATTGTAAATTATGTGCATCATGGGTAAGTCGCTAATGTCTATATGTGCATGAATGTTGGTCCCTTATCTCTCACAGCAATGCCATGTGATCTCACTTGGCATAAGTTTTATATGAATCTATTTTTAAGATATGATTTCTGATGGCACCTGAATATATTCAGCAATTTGCCGGTCTTCTGGCACTTAGTATTATTTTTTCTTATTCTTGATATGCAGAACACATTTTAGAAATAATCATATTCCCATTATCAGAATATCTTGATCAATGTTTCAACTATTTACTTCAGTCCCATGCTTTTATTGTTATTTGTTATCATAAATTATTGTGCTAAAATATTTTTTTAAAAAAGCACTAGAACTCTCGAAATAATTTTACATGGTGCATATTTCTTCTCACCCCAGACCAAAAATTATATTTCACTCTATGCATAAAATTTTCAATAATATTAAATACTTTAACTAATATTGATTACCTTGTTCTTGGCCCAAATTCAGTACTACACCTTCTGGTAAATTTGCTGGAGTGGCATATACTAAACCCTGACCTGTATGATACAAAACTGCACTATTATTGGTTTGTAGAATCGTCTGAGGAAGAACTACACTCCCTGGAGAAAAATTCATATTTTATAATAATGTTATTAAAAAATTTTATGCACTTATATGAAGAGTTAAAAACTATAAAAGCAACAACACATGTAAAAAATACATTCAATTTTATAGAATTTGATTTAAACAACTTTCATTAAGTTATACACATATGTGTGTATGTATAAAAGTATTTATATAATTATTAATATTAAATAAATATAATTTTAATGCCCCTATATAAAATCAATAAATTACAAATAATAACTATTAAAAACCAAAACATTAAAACTATTAAATTGAAAATATTACAATTATTTTAAACAAGCCCCTCCATATATATATATTAAAACTCAAAATAAAAATATTAGAACTAATACATTACAAATATTATAGATCTAAATGAAACAATTAATAAAATAAAAAAAAAAAGAACCAAACTATTCAACATAAAAATATTATCGAAATTTATAATACTCAAAGTGTTATAATGTAAAATAGCCATAAAATTACTTAAATACAATATAAAAGAATTCAAGAATGTATAATATAGATGATAATTTAATTCAAAACAAAAATAAAATCAATAATTAAAAGAATGACAACCAAGTTAAATAAACATAACTTTACCAAGAAATGCAAAGCATATATCAAATCAAAAGAATTAAGAAAAATTCAACAAAGGTAATTATGCAATTTAAATACTATCTCAGACTTTGAACTGAGATAAGAGCGTTTAAATTAGTTTCACTGATTCAACTAACACAATGTCAGTAATTACATTATCATTCATGATACAGACCAAGAATTAGCAAAAATCATTAAACCGAACAGAAATTCTAACACAGAATAAAAAAAAGAAGACTAAGAAATAAATAAATACATTTAAACTGTAATTAATAAATGTAAACATTAAAAACATAGTGTATACTCATCTAAAACACTGTTTAACTAAATAAGTTATAAAAGTTTTACCTCCAGCAAGCAAATTGAAGTTTACAAGCCTTCACTTAAATATATATATAGTTACATAATTGTGGAAACCTTGCGAAATTTGTTCCGTTTTGAGCTTTAATGGTTTTTTAAAAGTTAAAACCATAAAATTATACATAACTGGAAAGATTATTACAGTTCACTAAGAAATCGTAAGACCATTTTAATTTTGAAAATAATGAAAAAAATAAAGGTTCCAAATATAATTTGAACAAATGAAGTATGTTATTACAGCATATTTACTATAATTAGGTTTCAATAATTCTGAATAAGGTAACAAAGTCCTCTGTCTTTCCTAATAACCTCAAACACTCTGTTTTTCATTGAAATTATTAGGTGATTAAGTTCAGTTTCAAAAAAAAAAAATGTGCCATACTTTCACTGTGGGTACTTCCAGTTCATGGGCTGATGAAAACTGTTTGTTATTAGCACAAATTTTACGACATAATATACACCAAAAACTTTCCACGGGTCTCAAGTCTAGACTTCGACTTGACCACGGCAAAACATGTCCCCCCCCCCCTTTTTTTTAAACCATTCCAGGGTAAATTTAATTGTATAGAAAGAAGCATTGTCCTTCTGAAATATCCCATTAGCATCACTTAATAAAGACCCAAACAGTAACAGATGATCATATAGCATAGTTTGATATTGTACAGAGTCCATATACCCCAAAATTCGTCACTGATGCACGTCAAATCTGTCGAGACCCAAAATCCTCCCGTTGGCGAAGTTTGGAGGGGAGGGGGTGCAGCTCAAGTGTCGCTTCCTCTTCACTTGACGAGGTCCGTCACCAGTAGCCCTCTTGTTGCTTCTAGCGCGACGTTAATAAAACCGACCACCCTTCTTGAAGTCATGCTAAGAGCATTTGCAGCCATCGGGACAGTCCAGGTTAAACTTCTTTTCATCAGTAAACACAATTTATTTCCACTCATCGTTCCATGGTACGACATTTTGAGCCCATTTTAGTATTTCTTCTCGATGATATTTCAATAACTTCGGTGTTTTCTTCATTTTCATAAATGTTACAGGGCCGCGGTAGCCTAGTGGTCATGGTTTTGGATTCGTGGCCGGCGATTTTCGTTCAGTCGCGGGTTCGATCCTTGGCCATTTAAGACCCACCGTGTAGCCGTGGCTGATGCACATTAAATCGGTCAGGGCCCAAAATCCTCCTGTTGGCGCGATGTGGATGTTAGGAGAAGGAGTGCCAGTTCAGGTGTCGTCCTCGTCACTTGACCGTGGTTCAAAATTACGAGGTCCGTCGCCAATAGCCCTCGAGTTGCTTCTAGGCCGACGTTAATAAAAAATTTCATAAATGTTACATTAGTATTTGATGTGAGACTTCAAAACAGTGACGTGAAATTTTTTTCCTGAAATGCTCCAAAATTTTATGAGTCAAAGGATCCTTTTTAGTTAAAAGTCGAAAAAATTCGTTGATAGTCCCGAGCTGTCATAGCCCTATTTCTTCTAAGTTGGTTTAGTTTGTTTAAATCTCTTTTTTTTTTTTTATAATTATGACAATGTAAATGGTAGTTTTAGAACATTTCATTAAACTAGCTATTTCTCTTTTTGATTTACCAGAACCCTTACAAAATAAAAATAAAAAAAAAATTCACCCTCAGATAATTATTTATCCCACGGCTTCTTCAAATAAATCGTTGATAACATAATCTAAACTTGCATCTTTGCTTTTCTGGTAATGCAGTCATGTAATATTAATGTGTGTGTTTTATAATGATTCTGATGTGCGACGTATAATACGATGATTTTCCTAGACGGTTTTAAAATTTCTTAACAAACACTTTTCTCTCTTTTCAGAAAAATGACTAAATCTTATTAAAATTTACATTAATTTTTAAAACGGCATTAAGTAAATAGCTACGTGATCCATTTTAAATACATGCGATTAAAATTTGCACATGTCTTCTTCAGAAATGCACAAATTCGCAAGTAGTATTACAGTTTTCTAACGTATTGTAATCGAGAATGTAATGCAACAACTTTTATACAATTTTTTTTTTATTGGAACAGCACTTAAAAAGAAGAAAATTGAAACTCACACAAAAAATGAAATATACGAAATTTCTCACATGTCAATTAATATTTAATTTTGAAACTTTTAGTCTCAATTACAGCCTAACAACCCATTCCCATGAAAAGTGAACAACGGTTACTTGTTCTTCAGGTGTTATAATATGAAGCCGATATTGAATTATTACTTCTATTAATTTGGTATTGTTTCCAGGTGGCTTCTGTCTAACAAGTTCCTTTAGACGGCTCTATAAATTTTCGATCAGTTTAAAGTTTGGACCTTTACTGGACTAGTCCAACTGTAGAATGTGATTATCTTGAACAAATTTTACCAACACTTTTTACTGATATATAAGCTCCAGACCATAAAAGTAATTGTGTGTTTAACAATAGATGTAATGCAGTCAGATTGCAAACTCAGCTTTTTCTCCTTACTTATTTTGTACCATCACTACCAAACAAGCTGATTCTTGTTTCATCGCTCCAAAAAACATTTTCCTGTTGTTCTGCTGCCCATTCAACAAGCGTTTTAGTCCAGTATAATCTTTTCAACCTTTGTTTGAGAGGGAAAAAATTGGCTTTTTTCAAGAAATTCTAGCAGAGCAATTTCCTGCAGTTTGAGTCGAACATGTATTGTTCAAATTCATAAAGCATTCTGACTTTTCATTTTGTTTACTCTAAAACATTTTTTTCTCAGTCATTTAGGAACAATCTCTTAGTTTTTTCTATCATTTGCTGCTGTAGACTTTTTCTGCTTACCAGTCTGGTTTTGTAGTGATTGAGTAGTCTTGAATGTTTAAAAAAATTTAGAAATGCAGCCTTTTAGACTGTCTTCAACAATTGGTCTTCTAATTTCTTTTCATCGTCACCTTGTTCATTTATCAATGCAATTTTAAATCATTTACAGGATGACCAGTTAACTTTTTGAGCTACCTGTATGATAGTCTAAATAATTGTACTCACTGGCTTCAACAAATGAAGGAAAAGTATCTAAGCAAGTTGTGCCTCCTTTTTTTTTTTTTCTTTTTTGGTCATTTGTTAAAATTCTTGTTTTAAAAAAAAAGGTGATTAAACAAAATTTATTGCATTAAATTATAGATTAAATGATCGTTTCTCATTTATGTATAATCTTAGTTATGAATATTTTGAATTTGTACAGAAATACATTTTTTTCAAAGGGTTTCCACAATTTCGGTTACTAGTGTGTGTGCATACTTATTTTATTTTTTCTGGATCTTACCTTCTTAAAATCACATTTCCATAATTAAAGAATTTAAATAATTATCTTCATAATTATTTTCTACACATATGAATAATAGAAGTATTAAATTTGTTTTGAATCCAGTATAAAATTTTACTTTGTGAACAATAAATATATTTGCTTAATATGGGCATTGTCTTAATTCCTACCTATACAAACTCTTAGAAATATTTAGGTAGAATATTTGTTAAAGTTTTTAAAGACCTGACCTATAGCAATGGCTGTTATAACTTTAGATCTAAGTTCCAAAGAAGTATACTCCATCCATGCCCACACACACATGAATTTTTTTTTTTTATATGTGAATTAAATAATCTTGTATAATTCCTTTTCTTTAATATTTTCTTCGACAAAGAATGGTATACAAAAAACACTATAAGATAATCGGAAAGTTTTCGTACAATAATACTTTTTCTAACTATCATTTTAAAATAGAGCCGACTCTTAACCATTCAACAACAAGGAAGGTTTTCATCGTTTATATCCTCGTAAGTATTAATAAAATAAAAAGATTGAAGACCAAAACAAATAAATAAATGTAAGAAAATATAAGTAATAAATTATTTTACGAATGTATTGGCTTGTTTCATTTCCTAATATTATCCATAAATTTGAGCTTTCTACAATGGAGGGGGGGGGGAATGGCAACAATATTTAATTGCAATAAATTCCCTTAATATAAGCAGTAGCAGGAAGGAGTACTACTATACTGAAATACTGGACAGCTCAGTTTTAGTTAATTATAGATTTCTTTCAACTTGCGTATTATATTGTGATATACTTAGGTTTTAATACTTGATATGTCTAAATTAAACTACCTTAATTATCTGTTACAAATTGGGAATTATCTGTGGACCAAATTTTGAATGAACATCAGCAAAGATGTGGTTTTCTATTGAATACACACCAGCTGAAAAACAATTTTAGATGAAATAAAGTAAAATTTTATCTCTATACATTGGTGCGGTGATTATTGAGTTTGTATTCCCCCATTAACGTACAAAGGTAATATATCTATAAATAAAAACTAAGCATTGCGCTTAATTTGGAAGGTCTATTAATAGAATATCGAATCTTCTTTCATCCAATTACTGGACTATCTCTTTACAAGAACAAGATAATAAGAAATATCAGAGTTTCTTTATCACCATATTTCAACATTTTCTATCACACAAAATCAACTAAATATTCAATACATTCATGTTTTACCATAATTTTTTTTAAAAGCATTACACAAGAAAAACAAGTGTAAAAAATTATACCTGAAACAACAGATAAATTTGGTGATGAACCTGGAACAAGTGATATGGAGTTTTGACTAGATGAAGAGTCAGATGTAGCAAGTGCTGTCTGATTTTTTGAACCACCTGGAAAAAAACAAGCAAACATAAATTTTTAAGATTAATACATGAACCTATTTCTACCACTCTTCAAATACACTTTTTTGTTGTATGTCTAGCAACAAATTTATATTCCATACCTCAAAAGTTTAAAACTACAACTTTCTTCTGTTACAAAAAAATGTATAGTGTTAGTGTATATATATATATATATATATATATATATATATATAGAGAGAGAGAGAGAGAGAGAGAGAGAGAGAGAGAGAGAGAGAGAGAGAAATAAGTTTAATAATATGGTGCCCGATAGACGTTCCAGGTCCACTAGCGCCACCTGCGGAAGCAGTCTGTTACTAATCGGGAGACGACAACGATGATGCGAAAGACGATTTTTTCTTTAATTACAACGACGAGGACTTAAGATGAATGACGTTCTTTTTATTTTCAGACGCGTTGTTGTAATGTTAATGACGAACCTTCAAATTAATCTTTGTTGTATATTTTGGTATTAACTGTGTGTTTTCTTCAGATATGAAGTAAATACTTAGGCTCAATAATCGTATTTCTTGTCGTCGGCCATCACCCGAACCCCTAATATATATATATAACACATCAATCAATAACTCCCGAGACTAACCCAGAGATGGCGCTCGTAGTAAACCAGTAACCAGGTCTTTCTAGAGTACTAACCTTTGCTTGAAACGTGTCAAAATTTTAAGTCGATCGGACCAGAAACAGCTGAGTTATCGAGGTTGGAGTAAAGTCGTTTTGTAGTTTGTTTAAAAAATGGAAAAAACCGAGTTTCGTGTTCTGATAAAACATTGTTTTTTAATGGGTAAAAACACCGTGCAAGCGAAACAATGGATTGAAAAATGTTACCCGGACTCTTGTCCATCAAAAGCAACGATTTGTCGGTGGTTTGCCGAGTTTAAACGTGGTCGTACCGACACAAATGACGCGGAACGCTCGGGTAGACCTGTGGAAGCCGTTACACCGGAAAATGTGAGTGAAGTGACAAAAATTATAATGAAAGATCGTAAAGTGAAGCTCCGTGAGATTGCTGAGATGACACAGATATCATATGGAAGTGTATTTACTGAAAAAGGTTTTTTGAAGTGAAGTGAAAAAGGTTTTTTTCCAAGTGGGTGCCGCGATTGCTTTCGATGGAACAAAAACAGCAACGAGTCGATGATTCAGAAAGCTGTTTATCGCTATTTACTCGCAACAAAAAAGATTTCTTGCGGGAAAAAAAAAAAAAAAAAAGATTTGGAAAACGGTTGGAAACGATTGTATCACCCTAAAAGGTGATTAACAAAAGGTGTTATGTTGATGAATAAAAAAAAAATTTTGCAAAAAAAATGTTGTTTTCAATGTTAGTCTCGGGAGTTATTGATTGATGTGTTATACATACACGTGCGCGCTGAAGTGCCAAAAGTCATAGGATAACAATATAAAAATATCCAGATGGCAATAGAATCGCTAAAAAGTGTATAAATGGCCGATCAGAAGACATTCATTTCTACTACAGACCTCCAACGTGAAATGCTGATCGGAGGTAGAGTGCCTGGGGCTTTCTATTTGGGAAATTGGGAATTCCACATTTTTCGATCCACAGTGTTAAAAGTATGCGGAGAATATACATTGCCTCCCACCATGGATA
This sequence comes from Nephila pilipes, assembly GCA_019974015.1. Classification (NCBI taxonomy): domain Eukaryota; kingdom Metazoa; phylum Arthropoda; class Arachnida; order Araneae; family Nephilidae; genus Nephila; species Nephila pilipes. Next base: position 821,905 of record BMAW01118669.1, read on the forward strand.
ATGCAATGGCCGTTAATGATTGAGACAGCCGACGTTTGCGTAAAGTAGTCAATGTTACCAGACAAGCAGCACTGCTTCAAATAATAGCAATAATTAATATAGGTAGGACGACAGAGTGTTCGTGAGGACAATGCAGTGAAATTTGGTGTTCATGAGATATGGCAGCAAAAGACTAATTCGAGGGCCTTTACTAACACCTCATCGGCTGCAACACTGCTGGGATCGTGAACAAATCGGCTGGCCCCTAGATGACTGAAAAAATGTTGCTTGGTCGGACGGTAGCGATTCAAGTTGATAAGAGCTAGTGGTTAGGGTTCGAGTGAGGCAAAGAACCTACGAGGCTATGAACCCAAGTTGTCAACAAGGCGCTATGCCAGTTGGTGGTCACTCCATAATGGTAGGAGCTATTATTAGACGGCATGGATTGGATCCTCTGGTCAGACTGAATCATTCATTGACTAGAAATGGCTATGTTCAGCTAGTTGGAGACTATTTTCAACTAATTACGACCAGCAGCAACAACACTGTCACAGTTCAGTGCGGCTGTAAAGGCAGTATGGCAAAATGTTTTAATATCTTTTTAAATTAATTAAATATGTTAAAATAATTTTATTACATAATTTTCTTCTAAATTGCAACCTTTTAGAGCCTATAATTCATACCAGAGGTCGCCTCAAACTCACAGCGATCTGGATAATCCTTTCTTTTCACACATCAACACCTCGCGTTTAAAAGACACACAAACTTTTCGACTTTTAAAACTCAAAATTTAGCATCGAGCACGGGACTTAATATTAATCGCAGAAAAATTCTGACTTCAGTCTGTGATCCTGCCTCCTATAACGTTCTGACGAATGGGATAGGTGCTTCGTTAACTTGCTTCCGTAGCGTTCAATCGTAATTCGGTCTCTCATCCCTATTTCTTTCCAACATCTCAGCAGTCCTCACATACCGAAATCCCAGGTTCTTTGCGCCTTGATCCCTATATTTGACAGAAATTAAACAAACTATGGAACAATCTCTAATTACAAATTATTAATTATGATGAGAGGGTAAATTTTAAAATAAAATAGGAACCTCGTAATCTGTTGTCGCACCGGCAAATAAGTTCCATACAATATTAGGAGGTATCCAAAGACTTTTGTCACTCCAGTGTATACAATCATATCCAAAATTATCTTCATATACATAAAATCACAAATTTCTCAGAAAATATAAACTATGATTTTATGAATTTGTGTATCACATCAAAGGGGAAATTTTAACAACTGTTAATTTTAATAATATAAATTTGTTGCATGAAACAATAAAAAAGGCAATAATATGCAGCAAGGAAATTTTTTTTATTTAAAAAAAGAGAATATAATTGAGGGGGAAAAATTAAAAGACATATAAATTTAATATTGAAAGTGATCGTCCCGAACTTGTACAAACATATTACAGTCATTTAATGTTGGCTATAATGTTGGTAACCACAGTTTGGGGAACTAGCTCCACTTCTCCAGTAACGCGGTTTCTTATGGGCATTTCTTTCTTAGGAGGAGGAAATCTCTTAATGCAACTGCTTTTCAAAGGTAGCCCTCATAAGTTCTATATAGTGTACAGATCGGAAAATTTTGACTCTCACGGTATTCGCACAATGATTTCACTTTCAAGGAAATCGTCAACAAGTTTTACTCGATGTGGATGAGCGTTATCGTCCATAAATAAAAATAAAAGATAAAATAAAATTATAAAATCCATATGCACCTATGTAAAGCCTCACACAAGATCCTCAAACCTATTTTTGATATCTCACGGGTTTAAATAATTGTTACTTCCAATTGTTAAATTTTATATTATACGAGTATCTTCATTTATTTGATTCTGATTGTATTAAATACTACTTTTCATATTTTGAACCTGAAACTTTTTTAAACATTCATTTTTATTTAAGCGAGGGATAATTATATGCATTGAAAACCACCGGTAAATGTAAACATTTTTACTTTAAATTGTTGTATTGTATATAATATCTTCAGTTGTTTAATTATGTTCATAGTAAGAGTGAATTGTATTGCCTGCGATAATAATACTTCCTTTTTCATTTTTAGGCAACCTATTGAATTTCGCTTTCATAATTACTTAACCTAATTTCTCTTAATTTTTCTCTATTTTAGATATTTGTTTGCTTCTCTAGTTTATTGCATTACCTCTAAGCCTATTTAATAGTTCAGTGGTATAATATTAAATGTGAGATATTTTGATGCATTGGAGGTCACAGGTAACAGTAAGCATTGTTCCTTTCAATTGTTAAATTTTATATTATATTTCCAATAATTTAATTCTGTTTCCCATATTTTGAGTCCGTGCCCTGACCCCCTCTTTATTTTGGAGCATTCGTTTTTAGCCAAGCGATGGACATTTCTATGCATTGGAAAAGGCAGATAAATGTAATCAATGTTACTTTCAATTGTTTAATTTTATATATCTTCAGTTTTTGAAATCTGCTAATAATAAATATTGTATTCACAATAAGAATGTTTTGAATATAATTACAGTTAATTATAATTAATTTTTGTGTTTGAGATTGCCTGTTTATTTATTTGTTTCGTTGTTTTCAATGTTCCTGCTTTATATAAACTAACCATAACTTTTTCAGCGATCTATTCTAATTTATTTAGAGTTTAAATATAGTATTTTAGGCTGACATGTTGATTAATTTTTTTTATTGTTTTAACAATTCTGCTTCGTGGAAATTAACCCCTAACTATAAGCTACCTGTAATTAGTGTTTTTTTTTTTTTTTTTACTTTATTATTATTATGATTTAAGATGCCTTTAAATCGATTGATTTTCTTAAGAATGGAGTGCCAAGTAGTCAGAATTAATATTAATGGCTCGAGCCTTTTTTTCTTCCATTGTTTATTTATAGCACAAATATCAGCTTTGATATATCAGGCACAGTTATTAATTACGTTCGACATAAGGTCAATAATTTCAATGGTAAAATTTTATATTACTTTCAAATTATTTGTCGATGTATTAAAGATCTCGACGTTTGTGGTTAATAAGACTTACTGATACTGGATAAATAAAGGAGGTAAATAAACGTCTGTTTTATGAAATAATAGATATAATGACACAAAATTGTATAGGCAGATTTTCAAACATTAAATTTTTAGAATTTTTTTTTACTTTCAGATGTTAATAATTTTAAGGAGAATTCTTTAATTTACGTAAATTATGTAAATAGTTATGTAATTACGCAAATTGCAATAGTTATATCCAGACTATATTGGCAAGTTTCTCTCTTACATAAAAAACATAATTAATGACGATCTGAACAAAGATATACTAAAAGAATTACAGAGTTTAATATCATTAATTACGGTTCCGTCTACGAGTGCATCTTTCGAGCGCAGTTTTTCAACATTGAAGTAAATTCATACATTCGCAAGGAACACTCAATCAGAATAAAGACTGTCAACACTAGCGTTGAATTCAACCAAAAAAAAAAAAAAAAGTTTTGAAATACTTCGATGAAATCAACAACGAGCGATTTTTATAATACAGTAATTAAAGACTTTGCGGGGAGGGGGGATGCCGTAACGAATCAGTTTATAAAAAATAATTTTAAAAAGTTTCTTATATCTTCGTTGAAACAAATCATGACAATGTTTCTATTAGAGAATCAAATAAATAAACTGTTTATTTTTTTTTTATTATTTATTTATTTTTTTTTTAATAATTTTCTTGAAAACAAAACTTCCATAACAGCAAATGTCAACGCACACCACTGGTTTAAACAGATATGTCAGTGATAACCACTGGTTCAAACAGATATATGCATGCATATTTGAAATCCCGCCTAGACTGAATAAGCTAATTTGTACTAAAAGAAATGGAGGCAAACAAACTTTTATTAAAATGCAAGGGAAATTAAAGTATTATTTACCAAACTAATTATCTTAAATATCTCTGTTAAAGAAAAATATACGAGTGTTTTTTTTTTTTTCCCTGCAGACATGAGAAACATTATTGTCTTCTAATATTTTTGTTACTGACAGACTTTTCATAAAAACTGGTTAGTGTACCCAACCTTCGCTCGGATGAATTGAAAAATACACCTATCCAAATGGAAGGATAAGAGGTTTTTAAAACGTTTTTCTGAATTTCACTTGGTGTGTGTGTGTGTGTGTGTCATCAAATTTTCGATCGTTAATTTAACCAACTTCCCATCAAGCTAGAGCTTTGAAAATTTGGGAATCGTTCGTACTCGCCTAACAATGCAATATTTAGACATTTGCGACAAGTTTTAACTAATATTTTCTTTAATAATGCAGTTTAGCCCAAACACTTGGCGCGATTTCAAAAATTGGCACCAAACTTGGCGATTGTTTTTTTTTTGCTGAGCGTTAAATTCGTGAAACGGAACAGGGTAGCCACATTTGGCAAAATACTGCCAAATAATTCTTGTCGCCAAGGATAAACCTTTCCTGAATTCTGGTTCCCATTTTTTTTAATAGAATGACTTACAAACTTTCAAATGCATGTTTTGATTTTATGAGTATTATGAATTTCTTAATATGCTCACAAATGTATCTTTTTAAGTAAATTTTAAAGTTAAAAATAACTAACAGTTTTAACTAATATTTCAATAATTTTCTTTAATAAACTTTGCTACCATATAAAAACGTTATTTTTAAAAACGTTGGTTTTTATATCGAATTATTTTTAATAAAAATAATGAGGACCAATATTAAATACCATTCAAGTGAAATTCAAATTAGCCTCCAAAGAAAGAATAAATTGCAGTTTATAAAATAGCAGTTAATAATTTTTTAAATAAAACTGTTAATTTTTAAATGTTGCATTAAACTCTTAACAAAATTTAAAATTTTATAATGTTGATTATTTATTCGCACAGGTGAAATTAAAAGTTAACAATTCTATTACGAAGTATAAAATATTTTTAATGAATAATAATATTTTAACAAAAATGCATAATATATATATATATATATATATATATATCAATCATATGCAAATCCGAAGCTTTCTTTGAAGGAATATTGAATGAAAAATTATTGAATATAAAATTTGTGAAATTCTATTTTTAAAATTATTAGTTATTCAGATTTACTATTGAATATATTATACTTACCTGGCACTGGAGTTATCCTTGATCATTTTTATTCACACTTTGTGGATTAATTGTTTAATCGGATGAATTATAGATTTCCGCTTATTTTTTAATTTTTATTTTACTGTAGTTTTATTTGAGAAATTTTTTTATTATATTCAATTAAATACTTTACGCTTGGAGGTCGGATTGTTATGTTTTTTTAATTCACCAGTGCAAAAATATTAAATGTAGCGTTCAGTATAATTAAAGTTTAATTTCTGTTAAGAAGAGTTAATGTTATACATTTTTCAAAAAAGGTTACAGCTTCATTAAAAAAATTAACAATTGTTATTTTATAAAATACAATATTTTTTGAAAAATTAATTTTTTTTTAAATTATGAAAACTAAAAATTATTTAATTATTCTTTCCTTTGAGACTAATTTTCACTTCACTTAAAATTATACTTAACAGTTGCTCATCATTTAAAAAAAAAAAAAATTTGTCCATTTGGATCGTTATATTCTTCAATACACCCAAGCAAAGAACGGACATACCAGCTAGAGTAAAAGGATAAGTTTTATGGAAGTTATGTAGAGAAACCGAGGAGTGAAATGGAATTTGAAGTTATTAACTTTAGGCAGAAACTGCTTTCATTTCATAGCCTTCACAATATGTGTGAGTGCTGTTATCATACGAAAAAATTGTGGTCTAAAAATAAATACGTTCCAGAATTTGATTAGCAATAACATTCAAACATTAATACAGAAGTATTGGTTAATTTTTTCCCCTTCATTTTTCTCTTTGTCAAATGTGACCCTTGCAAAATGTTAGAAATTGTACTGGTAGTCAATAAACTCATAGAAACTACTTAATTTTGTTAGCATAGCCCTCGTCACAATTATCATTTACTCCACTCAATTACACAATCACTCGTGCACGTGTTTCCCCGACAATATTTCAGCGTTGGTATGTTCAGAAGTCGTTCATCATCGTCGACAGATATGCAGTTTTCAAACACGGAATCACTCACTCCTGTCAGGGTAAGCGAGTCATCAGTTTCCTTTCCTTTGTCGGACTGACAACTGACAGAAGGGAATTTTTTAGGGAGAGAAAAGGCTAAGGAAATGAACCGAAATATAACACATAGTAATTTTATTCCTCATGAAAACTCCATAAGGATCGCCCCTAATTATTATGGGGTAAATGGTAAATATCCTAAAATTTCAACACAGCGATTTTTTAGAATATCCCCCCCTCCCTCTTTTGATATATATTTCAAAACAAGCTTCTTTTTGATGCAATATATGCTTCATAAGCATTTTGATAAGACTACGAGTATAACGAGATATATATTCCATGCAATTTTACTCGAAGTAAGCTCTCTCCACGCGTGTCTTGTTATAAATTTTTTCTGAATTCTAACAATAATTTATGTTACATTCCGTGCAGTAAATTTTGTAATGATTTTGCTTATATTAACAAAAAGCATGATCGTTAAGCTGCAGCGATAATAGCAAGAAAATCATCAACACACTTGAATAGGCGAAACTTTTCAATGTATTTCACTGTGAATCAGGTAAACTCTACAGCCCATCTGTGACAGCTTTTTCATGGAAAAAAATTTTAAAACGTTGGTGTTTCTGATGTTACCTTTCTCTAAAGCTATGGTTTCTTGGGAAAGCGGAATCGTTATTCGGCGGTTGCAATATTGCGGTGGATGCCGTCATTAATCTTTCAAATAAAGTCTTGTCTGGGAAACCATAGCTTTCCGGTTGGGGGTACTTGTGATGAGTTTTTTTACTTCAATATACACATTTGGTATTTATGTTTTAGCATCGCTATGAAAACACTATATTTCATCACTTGTAACCATTAATTTCCAAAAAGTTTGGGTCATTTTCAGCGGCTGTTAACCATCGAGACATTCCTGCAATATACTCTTCTCATTGAGTTTTATTAATTGGTTAAAGCGGGGGAGCACAAATTTAGACTTTTGTTCCGCCCAAATCTTCATGCAGGATTGTTCGAATCGATTCTTTGTTAATATCCAAAGATTCTTCCATCATTCTCAGTGATGCATAGTGATTGTTTGCTACAAATTTAAGCACTTTTTCAACTAACGGTCTTCCGGTAAGCTTATTATCTTCTAGTTCATCTTTACCGTTCAAAAAACATTCGTGACACAGGAAAACATTTCATTTACTAAAACACAAATTATCTTAAGCAAGTTTCATCAACTTGTATGTTTCAGGAACAATTTTATACAGTTTTGCGTCAAATTTAATTACAGCTATTTGTTCCAACTTAATAATTCAACATAAAGATATTATACTGCTTTGTTTTGAGAATCGAATGGGTGGCAGTATCTTTTACGTTTAATATGTTTAACAAATGCGCAGGGCTTTTGGCAATGCCCAATAGATGACCAAGGTTAATCACGCATGCCCGATAATACAGGTGGCGCAACTGTCGCCTGAGATCTAGCGTCAGTCTTAAAATTTCTTTGTTGCACTGTATTTCTTTAACAAACATTCAAGCGGCCTCATAAGGACCAAATTTCCCGTCTAAAGTAATAAAATATACATTTGTCTCACAACACATAGCTTTGTCAGATCATTTCATTTATGATTTTCTAACAGCAAATCTAAGTATGATTTAAATTATTTTTAGAACTCCCCCCCCCCTTCTCCTACGATAGAAGCAAATTTATAGAATAAACAGTATAGCGTTTTTAGAAATCATCGAAGGCACTTTTTCTGGAAAAATGTAACAGACAACAGCACAGACAATTCGACAGATTAGAATGAGATGCTCGATTTAATCGACAGTTGCATCAATTAAATTTTTGAACATGAATGTCCAAGTAATTCCAGCAACTAATACGACAAATAGAATGATTGAATTTTTAAAATTCATTAAGTGTATGTTTATTGACAGAATGGTTATTTATTAACGTCGCACTTAGAAGCGACACAAAGATTATTGGTGACGAATCTCATAATTTTGAAACATGAGTCTAAGGACAAGGAAGACACCTCAACACAGGCACTCATCTCTCAAAATTTCTATACAATCCCCAAGTGAGATAATTGAGCATCGATAGACTTTATGTGATTCACAGTCCCGCTCTTTCAACACCAAAAAGATTATCGCACGAAATAATAGAAGCTGCAGCACAATAATTTGATTTCAAAGTCTCCACGTGAGCGGAAATTAGAAGAATGAGGTACAAATGCAGGTGTTGTCTTCGTCATTTTACAGTAATTCAAAATTATGATATGCATCATCAATAACCCTCGTGTTGCTCTCTACACGTACATTAATACAAATTATCAACTAAATCCAACTACAAAATAGCGGTCATAAAATACGATATTAAACATTTTCCATTTAAACCATGAAGATCAGGATCATGTTCTTTGGCATTTTTTAAGTACTGTATTGATATGTTAGTATTTAAAAATTTGCTAATGTCAATCTAATTCTCGTAGTAATTTTTTTACCTACTAATGAATGCATCAGCTTATAATTTTTTTGTCCAGTTTTTACTAATATAAATTCCGTTTATCACAAAAGCAAAATTCATACAAAACAAAATTTTACTAGGTAAACAAGAATGAGATTTGCTTAAGATTCTGTTATAACAAAATCAGAATCGATCATTATTAATTTGCTCCAGAAAGTAGAAAAGATAATTAAGAAAAAGCGATCGAAAGACCAATACGTACTTTCTCAGAAACAAAGGATGTGAAACTATAAGAGTATTCATTCTACGTTAAGAAAAAAAAAAGGACACATTATAAAGAAAAGACCTTAATATGCCATAAAAATGCAGTAATTTGAATGAAGAAAGGGAAAAATCATGAAACAGCTTTTATAAGTATTTGTTGAAAGTATATTAAACGAATCATTTTCAATGTAATGATTTAAAATAAAACAGTTTTCTTAAAAAATTATTCTGATTCAACCATTAAATTTAATCAAATATTCTATAATTTAAAATATTTTGAAAATTTGTTGGATAAATATTTTAAATGCATACAAGTTATCCGAGTCCAAAGCTTACAGCACAGATATCAAAACTAAAAATACAGTAATGGTTCACTCACAGAAATATATTACTACTTAAGTGAGGTTCAATATTACGAAATCCGTCGCCAATGGCTCTCGTGTAGCTTTAGACCGACATTACCTCAAGCCAATCAAGGTTTAACGTTCTCAGTATAAATTATTAACGATGATATTCTGCAAAATAAAATACTTTATAAGACAAGCAGGCACGGACTATGTAGCTTTGAAATAAAGACTAAAGAATAATTTTAAGTTCAAAAGACGGGAAGGGCAACTCGCGAAATTGCATTTTGTAACATGGTTAACTAGAATAGATTGTTCGACAGGTTAAGAGGAAAAATTGTTTATCAGGAAATTTATTTACTAGAAAAAACTACTTTTTTTTTAAAAAAAAAAAATCTAAATAAAATAAAATTACATTTAGCATATTGACTCCCTTTTTTTTAAAAAAAAAAAAAAATTAAGCGATGCTTTTAATTAAAATACCATATGCAACACATAAAGCAATTGAATAAACTCAGAAAATTGAACTACTTTGGGGATTTTATACATTTCAATACACCTAACCTTTATTCTTCCCTCCCTCTTAAAATTCAAAGCATTAAAAGACAAGAATACCTCATACAATAATAAAATAATGAATATTTGATAGCACAGATAATTCAGTATTACTTATTTTGTAAAATTTGTCGACCAATCCGGAATAAATATGAGGACAATGATCTGTACAATAATTCCTTTGTTAAACACAGATTTTCATTTAATTCTTCAACAAAATAAATGGTTTCTATGAAAGAAAGAAACTATAACAGCGAAAAGATTAAACTTAAAGTATTAAATTCGGACCGATAAACATAAAAATTGATTAATTGTTTATTAACGTCGCACTTAGAAGCAACAAGCTATTGGGGAGCTCGTAATTTTGAACTTAGCTAAAGTAACGAGAACGACACCTGACCTCGAAATTCCTTTCCAAACTTCCCCAACACGTCAACGGGAAAGCAAGCCTCGATAAATTTTACGTGGATCTTTAGTGACATCAGGACTCGAATACATGACTCGCCGAAACTAAGCCACCCGCGAGTTCGCAATCATGATCACTAGCCTACCGCGATTACGATAAACATTACAAGACTAATAAAACAGAAAAAGTAAAATAAATACATAAATATATCAAAATACAATTTTGTTTGGAGATATATAAAGAGAAAATTTGTCTGACTAACAAAATAAGGGAAGGCAGAGGGGAGTTTTTTTAAAGATCGGCTTTTCAACAAACAAACAACGAGAAAGCAAGGCAGAAATTTCAATTTTATACAGAGGCGGGAAATGCAATCTTATAAAATCTTACAAGAAGTTCTTCAAAATCGTGAGCATTTGTTTTGGTTTAATTTGATCACGTGGAATTAATTTTGCATAAAACCTTATATGAGTGAGTGTGTAAAGTTTATTGGCACAAGAGCCATAAGATTTAACTATGGTCTAGGCGTCAAAAACTTGAAGAAAAGTCAAAATTTGGTTGACAAGGAGAGTCGAAAATAGAGAAGCATCACTAGGGTAACCCGTGTTTAACAAAGACAGTAAACCCCATAGGAAAGAAAAAGATCATTAGGGTCCCTCGGGGTCATGGTGACCGTACTTACTTGAAGAAAGCAAGTCCCTGAAGTCCCTTGATATAATCCCCAGGGGCAGGGTGCCCGGCTATACCCCCAGACGTTGGGTGTTCATTTTAGTCGCCTTTTACTAACAGGTTAATTGAAAAGTCCCCGGCCTGACACATAGATGGCGCTACTAGAATTAAATTCATATGTTTTTAGTAAGCCCTAACCGTCAAAAGATGCGTGTATAAATTTGACACCTGTCGCATCATTAGTTTGTGAATTATAGCCTTTTGAGGGAAGCAACTTTTGTTATTGTGAAAAAAAATGGATAAAAAGGAATTTCGCGTGTTGATAAAATATTGCATTTTGAAGGGAAAAAATACAGTTGAAGCAAAAACTTGGCTTGATGACGAGTTTTCGGACACTGCTCCAGGAAAACCAACCATCAAAGATTGGTATGCTAAGTTTAGACGTGGTGAAATGAGCACCGAAGACGGTGGACGCCCAAAAGAGGTTGTTGCCGACGAAAACATTAAAAAATTCCACAAAATGATTTTGAATGGCCGTAAATTGAAATTGAATGAAATAGCAGACACTCTAAAGATATCAACTGAACGTGTACATTATATCATTCACGAATATATTTGGGTAGGAGAAAGCTCTGTGCAAAGTGGGTGCCGCGCGAGCTCACTTTTGACCGAAAACAACGACGAGTTGATGATTCGGAGCAGTGTTTGAAGATGATCAAGCGTAATAAACCCGAGTTTTTGCGTCGATATGTGACAATGGATGAAACATGGCTCCATCATTTCACTCCGAAGTCCAATCGACAGTCATCCGAGTGGACTGCACACGATGAACCCGCTCCAAAGCGTGGGAAAACGCAACAGTCGACTGGCAAGGTTATGGCGTCTGTATTTTGGGATGCGCATGGAATAATTTTCATTGACTACCTTGATAAAGGAAGGACCATCAACAGCGACTATTACATAGCGTTATTGGACCGTTTGAAGGACGAAATCGCCGAAAAACGGCCGCATTTGAAGAAAAAGAAAGTGCGGCTTCACCAAGACAATGCACCGTATCACAAGTCAGTGAAAACGATGGCAAAAATCAATGAATTGGGCTTCGAAGTGCTTCCTCATCCACCGTATTCTCCAGATCTGGCCCCCAGCGACTATTTCCTGTTCTCCGATCTCAAAAGAATGCTCGCTGGGAAGAAATTTTCGTCGAATGAAGAGGTGATCGCCGAAACTGAGGCCTATTTTGAAGCAAAGGACAAATCGTACTACAAAAATGGTATCGAAAAGTTGGAGGGTCGCTATAATCAGTGTATCACCCTTGAAGGGAATTAAGTTGAATAGAAAAAACTAATTTTGCCAAAAAAATGTGTTTTACTATGGTAGGCCGGGGACTTTTCAATTGACCTGTTACATGTATGAGCTACAGGGGAACTATTCTGTCATTCACGAACACCACACGGGTCTAAGACCTATACGAATATAACCGCTTTAGGCAACAAATTCCGCATTCCTGAATCACAGTCGGATGACAAAGACGATACCCGAGTTGATATCACACTCACCAAAATCTCACATCAGCCACAAGAAGTTTTTAAGGCCCATAAAAATTTAATATTGCACAAAATGTATGCTTTGTTCATTTCAATTAGCACTGCGTATGGAATCCTTATATTCCAACACACATGTTGTTACACACAAGAAAAGGGGGCACTAGGATATTGCTGAAATTACTACAACAATACAAAAATATTGTAACATACAAAACTTTTATAAAAAGATTCGAAAAAATTTTCGTTTATGAGAGGTTATAGCTCACAATATTTCTTACAATTATAGCAAGGTTTGAAAATTATTCAAGAATTCAGGATCATAATAATTTTATAACAGAAAATGTCATCAAGAAGCTTTAGCAACGGAAACGCCAAACTTCTTTAACTGACAGACGTTTTATAACTAAGGTTACCAGATTTTAACATTTGAAAAGCGGGACAACATTGACGTGGGGGGGGAGGAGTCGTGATTAAAAATTTTGTACCTAAAAAATATCTACCTTTGGTACCTAAATAAATTTCTTACCTAAATCATCTGTATAGCATATTTGTTGACATCACTTTTAAAACTAGAAAGCAGTGAGATGTGTATCGTATGAGAGACAGTTACAAAACTCAATATGCGAAGGCCGTGGGCGATCAACAAACTCCTTACACCCTGACTCTTCTCCTCTCTAAAATCCCACTCCGTTTCCAATTTTTGTGTAAGATGTAATTCCTTTACAACAATGTTCCAAATTATGCTAGATCGCTAACGGAACATGTCGCCATAAGAATAAAATCTGTAAAAGTGTACAAAGTGTTCTCTTTTCGTTTTACAGCTACAAAATGTTTTCGTCGCTGCAAATGCCGAAAAATACCACTGTTCATTAAGTCCAAACAATGGTGGTCGTATTCTAGCAACTGATCAAGGCGAACTTTGATAAGCAGTTCCTGATAATCAGTTCTCAACAATTATTTTTATCAGTAAAGTGTAAAATTATAAAACTTACAAAAATAATATAAAGCTCATATCCTGATGAAATAGCTACATAGAAGCCGAAAACCGCATATTCTCGTCCCGTTTTCTAGATTGCCAAGCATTATTTCTAAAAATCGGGACTTTCTTAAAACCCCGCGGATCGCGGCATAACATGTTAAAAATCGGAACTGTCCCGCTAAAAGCAGGACGTTTGGTTACCTTATTTATAACCCAAATTACAGCTCAGAGACAACAGAACTTTAGGGGCAATAGAAAATTTAATGAACTGACCTGTCGTGAGTATGGTCGTGAATCCAGCACTGGGTATAGATGAATTAGTCTGAGTTAAATTGGATGGCGGCGTGACAGAGGAACTGGATGAGGTGAAAGATGGTTTGCTCCCAACAACCCTCTGACTGGTGGTGGTTGTGGGCAGAGAAGATGCAAAAGACACTAGAGAAGGCGTTAGTAAGGTAGTCGCAGAGGTCATGGAGGAGGGGGACAGCTCAGACGTGTAGACAATGTTCTCAGGGCTGTCGGACATCTGCAAGCAGAAGAGAAAGACAGGATCAAGATATGAGAACACATTCTAAGAATATAGTTTTTTAGATGATGCTATCTAAATAGTTGATGTATTTGTCAAATAAATTATCAGCTGTTCAAATTCAATAAAACTCCATCTCCAATCCATTATAAAAACTATAGTCCTCAACAAGGATTGTCAACTGAAAATTCTTAAATACTGGACATTGCTTAATAAAAAGCAATATTTTATATTTTTGACAAATAAAATAGACGGATTATTTCAATTTGCTTAAAAATAAAAAGACGCACTTAAAAACAACTGCTACAATATTAATGTAACTTTCTCATTTTAATCAGGTCTATTTATCATAAGTTTTTAGATTGTTACAAAAAAATATATATATCGTACTAAGATCGTTACAATAAAGCTAAAATTATTAAAATAATTCAAGATTATACAGAATCAGTTCAAGTAATAAGATTTGAATTATTCATGCAGTCCTGATAGTATAATAAAACGCATACAACAAATAATGTACGAAACAATCTGATAGAAAAATCAATAAATATAATACAGAACGGTCAGAAAATTTTGAAAAGAAACATGAATTCCAAAAGAATTGACAAAAGCAGAGAAAAAGCCTGATACACCTGGTAAAATAGTGTTGATTATTAATTATATCCATACTGCATTCATTGAACGTTTTTATCTATATATTTAAAACAGCAAATTTTATTTTAGAAACAGAGCAACGAAAATACATAACTCATAGACTAAATAAACATCAGATGATAATAATAATAATAATAATGATCCAAATCAACAAGAGAAAGCTAAATTTCAAAAGATAAGTTTTGAAACGACTTAACTGTGTTTAACAAGTTCAAAGTAACAAGCAGATTTTTAAAGTATTCATTTTGAAAAAGGGGAAACTAATTTTTGGACAGAATTATTATTGACCACAACAACCACCACAGTTAAAAATCATTATTGACCACCCACAATTATGCAAGTCAATATTTCTATATGAGCACGCATACATATCAAACTACATAAATTTTTAAAAGATAAATTTGAAAAGATTGGCATTCATTTTATGCAGGATTTTTTTTTTCTCTTCAATAAAATACGATTTTCATTAAATCGTAATATTCTGATTTATTATATTCCACTAAAGCTTTGCTTATCATTTATAAAAACACTTAGATTGAAGTAATTCCAACAATTTGTAATTAAAGTTTTATTAAATTACCATCAACTCAGTTCTTACAGAATTATTAATACAATACGGATACCCATAAAATCAATTTTAATGAAAAGTAAACAGAATTAGAGAGATGAGTGAGATTGAAAATTCAGACTAAAAAATCAAAATCCATCATTTAAAAAACATTCTGTTCGCGTGTGTTAAAGTTAAAATTTGTCTTTCAAAACTCACCATTTCGTCGAGAGTGAAATAAGATACCGTATAGAACAAAAAGAAATTAATTTTAAAATATCAAAAATAAAAATATTAAAAGTAATTAATTCGTGATTAAAACTTTTACAAGTTCCGTATTTATTAAGGATTAAGTTTCGAAAAGTCACCAACTACAGTAAAATTTCGTTCTCTTTTACTCGGATTATTTGGAATCAGTCAGTTCGAGATATCGAAAATCCGGGTTAACTGGAAAATAGGAATAAATTAAATAAATGTAACATTTATATTGAATTAATCGAGTATGAATCGTATTTACAAAATATGAAGACATCTACTTTGTGAACAATAAAAGTGCATTTAAATTTGTATTATTGCATCTTCTATTTAAACAATGTAACATCGTATGCCATACGTAATTCAGGTTTTGTTGACTTAGCACAAAATATTTATAAAAATCCCCTCTCTCTTGTTTATCTTTCTCATGCATTCACAATTGTTTTCAATAAACAAAACAAGTTTTCAAAATACGCGGGAGAAACAAATAAATATGTTACTGAAATTTTTGTCCAGATCGTTCAAATTAAGAAAAAAAAAAAAAAACGCAATCTACGTGCAGACCCCTTTTTAATTTGGATCTGATGCGAATATCCAAATTAAAGGAGTCTGATTAAAAGAGGTTCTTCTGTACTACTTTTCATAAATGAAAAAAATGTACAATTACATAAATTACAGAGAAAATTTATTTTCGAAATAAATACAAGCAAAATCAAATAATAAATTTGTAATTGTGAATTCTTTTGACGCCGTGTTAAGCCCAAACCTTTGTCAATCAAAAATCCTCATTTTTCATTGTTTTTTAATTAAAATATGGCACAGTGTTAGTAAAGGTGGGAAATTCATTTTAAAACAATGACTACTATATAGATTAAAGTATTGAATTTATGATCCCCCCCCCTCCCCTCAAAAGGAGTATATTAAAATAGTTTGTCAAAACAAAAACACTTTTTCTTTTGTTTGAAAAACCAAATAGATACAGAGAAATATCAGTTTCCAAAGGAAAACTGGAAGAATGTAAGAATTAAATTCATCGTAGCAAAGTATGCAGTTCGAGTATGTTAAGGCTATGTCATCCAAAAAGTCGCCAACTCCCACTTTTGTGAGCGAAATGAGGCACAGTGTAAGAAGGCATTTTGTCATCTAAATACGGCTCAGGTGGGGTGGCCTTTGCCCGCAACGGATAAAGCGCTTCCTTCTTCCAAATTTAGATTCTTCCCTTCCCTTCTCAAGTTATGCCTCTTTTGCACTTTAAAATTGCGACCGGAATGGGACAGTTTCCTACCTCCCAGAAAATGGATGGAATTTTTTTCTCTCTCTCCCTCCTGAGCAACTTTTTTAAGCGGGGAGGATTCATATTATATTCGAAAATATCATTCTAAGAACTGTGAAGATTGCTGCCGAGTTCTTGCGTAATTTACTTTCGAAAGGAGTTCGTTTTACGGTCTCTTAATTGCTTTCGAAATGAAGGAAAGCAAAATAAAATATGTGCATAAAATGACTCACAAACAATTTTTTGTACAAATAAATCATTTTCAATATACATAAAAAGGACGTATATTATATAAATAAGTTACTATATATAAATAAAGTAACTTTTCATCGACACAAATCTCAAATGTAAAGTTTCATTGTTCATAAGAAATTGTACAGGAAAATATTACTTATATCCTACTTAATGTAATTTATTTGGTAAACAGGAATCTCTGTTATATGTCGAGAAAATCTCAACTTAGTTTCTTTTCTTGAAATACAAATCCATTAGAAAATCTGTCAACAAATTGTTGAGAAAACAAGTTAGCTTCACATTTATATGACCAAAGTAAAGCAATTAATACTCGTGTGTAAATTTTTTTTAAAAAAAATTTTAATTAAATTTGAATTGAAATTTTTGGTATCAATAAATAAAATTAAGTTTTTATACATCATTCTCGGAAAAAGTAATAGAAGTTTTACAAATTCACTAAATATAATGAGCATTTCATTATCCTACAACTATTTCTTTTTTCCAAAGGTTTATATTTTTAACTTCGTAACGGGTTCTCGCGCACATTTCTCTTTAATTACCCTCTGGGGTTATTGTACTACAATGTTTAATATGAGAACCTCGACTCGTGAAAAAAACCACGATATATGTAAATTGGCATTACTATATAAGAAATGCAATGAATAGGATTGAGGGGAGATCGGAGAACTAGAGAGATTTATAGAAACATTATAATATTAGTTGGAATAACTGAGGTGGTATACTAAACGTATGTACCCGACAATGGAAATCTACTTATCGGATCCATTGATTTGAAGTCGACTGTTTAGAGTTCCCATATAAGTAAAATCCTTCATTATAATATATGGTTAAGGACGCGGTTAATTAACCATTCCCCATTACTAATTTATTATGATACTGTTTATTCAAACTTGAATAAAGTGGTTAGTTTTGGCTTACTATGTCTCTTAATCACAATGCGTGACAACTTTTCCTTAAAATGTTTTTTTTAATAATAATTATTATTATTACTATATATATAAATTTACACACCTTCAGTTAATAACATATATCAAAGAATTAGGAATATTCTAATAATATTTAAGAATATATAATTAAAGTAAGTATTTAAGAATTGTTTTAAATTAAAAAAAGGAAAGAAATGTAATAAATTGATAGAGGAATGTAAGAGTAAAAAAAAATTAAATGACAATATTGATAAAAAAAATACACTGAACAACATCTTAAAGGGTAAATATTTTCTATATTTGCAATAAAAGATTATTTAATAAATGAAATAGAAAAGAAAATTTTACGTTTTGCATTTTTTTTTTCCAAGAGAAATTCACTTCTGTGAACTTCAATAAAATAAATTCCTTCATCATTACTAATTCTCATTTGTTAATCTCTCACGTAGCTGATGCCTAAACTAAATATTTTGAATATTTTTTTAGATATCACAGTTCACTGCTGACGCAAAAAAAATTAAAGAAATCTGACAACCATTTCTAAAAAGCGAACAAAATATTAATGATCACACCATTCAAACAAGTTCAATTTTCAAGGCGGAAAAAAAAAGAGGTAAACATAGTCTTCACACAGTCATTTTTTATTTGGCTGCTTCGGCAGGCATCTGGCCAGAAATAAAATAACGCTAAAAGAAAACAGAAGAGAAAAATTTAACACCGCATCAATTTTAAGTAAAGCATACAAACAAATACAAGTTAACACAATTTTAAATCTTGAAACCACGAAAAAAGTCGTTTATATACATCAAGTTATTTCAGATATACTTAACAAAACATTTTGCACACTAGAGTCTAAATTCTAAATGTAATGAGAATAAATACATTTTTTTTTTTTTTTTACTAATGCATGATTTGTGGTTACTTTCACCTAGTGTACTAGTAGAACCTCGGAGACCTTTAACTTGTAATTAAACCGGAAACCTATAACTCGGATCTCCGGATAATCAGGATCGGTTTGCACGAAGATCTTTTTTTAAACTTGAGAAACGATCTGCTAATTTCCTCATGGCTCCCGTCTACCGGCCATTTTGATATGTGTGTGTGTGTGTGTGTGTGTGCGCGCGCGCGTGCGTGCGTGCAAAAATGTGCATCTGAAAGACGAAAAAATAATGAAGTTTTCTCCGAAATTATATTTTCTCATCGATTTTTGAAAATATTTTAGAACATTTTTTAAATCCCGGGAAACCCATACACAAATCGTTAAATTAGGGGTAAAAATATTTTTAAAAATGGAAGAAAAACTCAATTCCGCAGACATCTTGTTCCCCCCCCCCTCCCCTGCCTTTCGGGGATGCACTTTTTTACATTCAAATGTATATGAGTACGGTAGTAGAAATTCCATAGGATTAATATTTTGGAAAAATAATTTCTTTTCTTGAAATCATTTAACAATTATGAATGTGGGAAGTACGGAGGGGCGCGGGAAGGGGGGAATTAGTGAATATTCTGTTAAAAGTCAACACAATCTTTGTTACACCTCTTATCAGCAGTGACAAATGGCATACGGTGCCTACATTGTCTAAATATATAAGAAATGGAAAACAACTACAAGTGTTCTTCTATTGTTCACAAAGTTGACGTCTTTAAACTTCTGTAAATGTGTTTTATACCCAACTTGTTCAATATAAAGATGATTTTCTGTAAGTATGTTTCATTTTCTTCTTCGTTCTCTCCCCACTCCGATTCTCCGGTAAACCCGAATTTCCGATATAACCCGGTTCTAGTCCCAATTAATTCAACTTAATGAGGTGTTGTCGAAAATAAAGAAACTTTTTCGAAAGAAAGGAAATACTTCAATATTTATTTATTTTACTACTAGTGTATAGAGATCAGAGCCTACTACTGTGTTCAAAAAATTTCCGACCTTAATTTTTCATGTGAAAAGAAATGAAACTAGTGAGGCGTGGTTTGGTTTTCATATATAGGCGATCATAATGCGCATTTGTGAATTTTTATTCCAGCCTGTAGAAGCTATGAGTCGCTGGCAGATAGACCATGAGTGATGATCAGAAACATTTCAATAACACTACTGCATGAAATTTTGAGTAAAGCTTGGCGATTCCCAAGATGAAACGAACCAGTGTGAGTGACAGTGGAGTTTTATGGAGCAAGAGCCGAAGAAGGATATGCTGCGCCAAACATTTGTTAAAATCAATTAAAAGTAAAGGAAATGAACCAGAAATCACCCAACAAATCAAGTCGAAAGGAACCAAATTTCGGTCCAGAGAAAGCGAGGAAGAAGAAGAAAAAAACAACATCTGAAAAGTGGCATTTCTGTGCTGCTTCTGATAGTGGCAGAAATGCTGTATCTGAATACTTTTTTTTTTTTTTTTTTTTTTTTACGAACAGAAGTTGGATACTTTTTAAACATAGTAGTATTTCAATATGCAGCTCATTTTTATTCAAATCAAACCATTCTTTCTTTCTTGCTCCCTTTGGACAATACTCTTTAATACACTCTATAACATAAAAAGAACGACGCACCAAGAAGCAGTAGCCCGATTGTAATGAAATTTCGTATGTAAAGACATTTGGACCGAACATGCAAATGATTCAAATTTGGTGTACAATGAATGAATAGCGAAAGCTACAGCGCATCGGAACTGCGCACTAGGTATATATAAATGTATATACTGCACAGGTGTATATAAGAAACGATTCTCAATCGGAAGGTCAAATTTTCTGTTGCACTGCGATGTAGGATACCTTTCAACGACTGAAAAAATGAGTGAAATCTATGTAGTGCCGACCGCTCCGTCACCTGCCACTCACGCCGGCACACTGTCTAGACAGATTTACAGTGGTGCTTGGCTCGATTAGGTTGGAATGATGCTGACTGGGGACGTATAGAGCTTAGCGACGAATCTCACTTCCAACTGTGTCTTGACCATCATCGAAGACGTGTCTGGAGACTCCCAGGGCAGAGTGCCGATCCTGCTTTCACTATTCCACGCCACACAGGCCCTCAACCAGGATTTATGATCTGAGGTACCATTTCCCTTGATAGCCGGACCCCTTTGGTCGTCATTAGAGGCGGTACGTTGACAACATTCTGATATCTGTTTTGCTACCGTTCCTTCTGAAGTACCCTGGCCTTATTTTTCAGCAGGATAATGCCAGACCACATACGGCACGTGTTGCTATGAGCTGTCTTACAGCTTGTAAAACACTTCCTTGGCCAGCCAGGTCTCTCTCCAATCGAGCATGTATGGCATATAATGGGAAGGCAACTGTATCGACCAAGGAATGTTGATGATCTAGCCCGACAATTGGAGCAAATTTGGCAAGAAATACCGCAGAAGACCATCAGGGATCTTTATCACTCTATGCCACGTCGTGAGGCAGCTTGCGTCCAGGCTAGAGGAGATTCAACACCTTATTGAGCTCGTTACTTTGTAACTATGTAACTCTGAAATAAATCATTCAATTTTTCTGAAATTTTAATCATTTTCTATTCTGTACATAAATATCTTATCCACCAATTTTTGTCTCCTTCGGACAACTCCTTCTTGGAGCGTCTTTTCTTTTTTTTTTTTTTGTTATAGAGTGTAGATTCACTAACCTTAACACCTCATAAAAGTACAATAGAGGTAAATAATAGATCTTATATGTTCAGTAACCTTTTTAAATTAGACTAATAGCTATGTTTTTAGGCTCCTCATTTGACAGCGATCATTGCGCCATCATTAGACTCCTCACTATTTGAACAGGATAAGCAACTTATAAAAGGAGTAGATCAGCGAAAATGTAAGTTAAGCTAGAAAGGAGGAAACGAGCGGGAGTAAAAAGTGAGTCGCCGCAGAGTGGTAACGTTGGTAGATTGTCCACGAAACGTTTATAACACTGAATGAGTTTGATGCCTAGAGATATATCCGAGTGAAAGCTGTTTAGTTCTAGGCTATGATTAATAATTTGTCATTGTATATAATTTCATTTATGGTGTATCGTTAATAAATATAATTAAGTTACCGTATGTGTGGATACATTCTCGGACATACAACATTAACACAAACAATGAAGGAAATCAAATTAGTTTCATTCGAATCTTTGAATACTCAACATCTATAATACTTTGTATGTGGAACAGATTCCTACATGCGTCCGGAACTAAATATTAATATTATAAAGAACTTATCTGAGTCAGTATTCAACTTGTAAATTGAATTCTACTAGATGTCCGTTCACAGACAATTACTCCACACTAACTTCGAATCATCTAATCTCTTTCTTCTTATCAACTTAAACTCACGTCTATCTCTGATTATCTAACCTTCCAATCACTTTCTCTCCCTTTTATTCATTACAATATCTCTATTCTAATTTACGTAAGTCACAGTTCATTTACTAAGAGAGTATGAAATGAAATAACATCAAAAGACAGTCACAAGAGGTAAGTTTAAGAGAAATACGCGAGAAAACCCCGTTACAGTCTTATTCTAGCAACCACAAAAGATACTTCGCCGGATATTTACATCGTCTATGCAGATTCAAAACGTCCGTAAACTCATTGAATACACGTTTTAATCTTTTATATTTTTATCTACTAGTAGAATGATTTATCTTTGGTATTACCGTTAAAACTATATTGACACTCGACAATTCGGCGAAATCGCTAGTCCACTATGGCTGTGGTCCCGAACGAGCTGGATTAAATAACGCCAACAGTAAGGCGATATTTTTTAATCTGGGGGGGGGGGGGATGTCATACGCTTAGACTCTATTCTTTAAGATTAAGCGGGATTATTTAAAATCATTTTCAAACATTAAAAATCTTCAAAACGCAAATGAGATAGTCAAGAGATTACGTCACATTAGTAGGCAGAGATTGCAATTTTCGGACTTCGACATTCAAAAGCTTTTCTCCTTTTTTTTTTTTTTTTTTAAAAAAAAATTTAATTTCGATTTGCCCTCATGACGCAAATTCGAGAACATACAAATTATTTTTCTTTCTTTCTCAGTTGATAACTCGTTATCTTCCCGCGACTCCTCGATCTCATACTTGTGACCACAATCTGCGCTCGCCGTTATCTCAACTAAACAAATCATGTAACAAGGTAATGCACCCTTAGATTTGGAACACAGATAGCTCAGGTGACGTGTCCTCTAAACGTTGACGCCCGAAAGCGAGATTGAGAGGAAAATCCCCAACTTTTTTTAATCTCCGACAACACCGTTTACAGTTTGTTTTTTTAAGATCCAAGTGCCTGGAATAACAACAAATTGCATCTTTTTTAATGATATTCGATAAAGCTACCCAGTAAGATTCCTTGTTCATACGCAAGAATTCCAAAATCTTTAAGCAATAGACATTCGCTAAACAAACATGAAAACGTTTTTACGAGGGCCAAAGTTCATTATAAGGAGGTTTTTCATGATGATTCGTTTTTCTCGCCTTTTGAATATTAAAATAGTTACATGTTTATTGTTATATTATTACACTCATTTTTGACAAAGAGATTAAATATTTTCATATTCTATGGGCGGGACGAGCTTTTTACTTTCCCACCTCATACTTAAGGCAAAATTATACTTTTTCAGAAGCCAGAATGTTATTAACAAACTTTCCATATTTTTGGCACCTATTTTTTTTTTTTTTTTCATAGATTTAAAAATAACCCATTAAACCACATTCATTACATTCGTGAACTGCACAAGATTCCTAATGTATCTTCTAAAAGTGTAGTAGATGTCTGTGGGAACTACGAAAGTTACAAATCAGCGGAAAGACTACTATTTTATTCGATAATACGTGGTCCTCAGAATCATGGATTGATTGATTAGTTTTATTAACGTCGCACTAAAAGCAACATGAGGGCTATTGGCGACGGACCTCGTAATTTTGAAAATCGGTCAACTGACGAGGCGGGCATCTCCTTTTCCTAACTTCTACAACACGCCAAAGGGCGGACTATGAGCCTCGACAGATTCAAAGCGCATCATCCCCGCTACACGGCGGGATTTTAATGACAATAGGGCTCGAACCCACGAATCGACGAAACCACGATCACGAAACAGAGGATTTAATTCGGGGTAGTCCCTCTCGGACTCTTTGAATCTACAAAACTGTGGATGGTGTCACTTGTACTCAAATGCTATGGAATATGTTCGGATCTTTCGGGATAAAAGAGGGCTTTCTTGTCTTTCTTGCAACCCCGCATCCCTCACGGCGGCACATTTAAATATAAAATTCGCTAAGATTTAGTCCATTTCACAGGCTTTCACGCACACTCACAAATACGATTTCTACGGAGATACACAACACACTCGCGAGACACACAAAATGTAGCTATTCATCAAATATCTAAGTTTGGGGCACCACCTGTAATCCTCTAGGTATGTAAAATTATGTAACTATCAACTTTAATCCTGTTTGCTCGATAAATTAAATGAAAGCATCAACTGATGGTCTTCTCCTTAGCATCATTGCTCTCATTCATTATATTTTGTTCTCATCTATGATTGGAATTTCTTTTCTCTCTATAGAATTATACTTTGGCTCAACTAACTTCAAAATTCATATATTTAAATGAATAATTAAGTTAGAGAAGAGAAGGTTCCGCGTCAATAATATAATCTGCAATGAATCGATTTCCTCAATTTATATCGCAATAGAGCAACAGAAAGGGTTTCGTGAGAAAGGATTTAGAATTCTATTTCTCGTTTGTGGGATCAGAGAATGATACCTTAGTAGGTACTTCTTTTTCCTAATTTACAAATTACGACATGAGACGACTTTGCAACTTAATTTACATCTCAAGTGTAACAATAATCATAATTTCATGCGAAATTCTTCGAAGAAATTGCGTCTCTTACCAGTAACCCATATCTAATTGAAACTACGAACCATACTGAAGCAGGGGCCATAATTGGCTACAGACGCCAAACACTCGTTAATTTATTAGTAACATGGTGTAGCATGTAAACAATGATTAAAAAACATATTTCTGAAATCTAAATGTTGGGAGAATGAAAAAAGAAAAAGTAAGTGCTGCATGACCCAAGAGGAGAACGAAAATAGGTAAAGATTGACAGAATATCCTGGTGACATTTTACAAGCATTTTCCAAAAACAGTATACCTCACAGACAGTAGCGACGACTGGAAATTTGCAGTGGGGCGAGGGGAAATTTATAGACAACAAAAATATGGAGGATAGACACAAAAAATAAAAATTTATCTACAAAATTGTAAGTTTTTTCGATACAAAGGAACAATGTTTTTCTTGTCTTACGATTAAATAGACCAATTTCAGAATTCAAAGATGTTTAATGATAATTTCTTCTAAAAAAGCGTGATTTGTTTAAGTTAAATACAAAAAAAAATTATATTTTATCAATATCAAACTTTGTTTACTCAAGGCTTCGTTTACAATCCATTATACTACAAAATAAGCAAGGAAAAATACATAAATACTCTTAAAGAGTGCTTGCGCCTAAAAACATTTAATTAGATGTTCAAAGCAGTTAAACTAATTCTATAATAGAAAGAAAGATATGCAATATAATATAAGTTTCTCAAAGTTTAACAGCCAAGACGTGACACATGGAATATTTCTGCTAATAATTAAAGAAATGAATGAAAAGATAATTGGAGATAAGACAGCAGGGCTTACACGAATGTTTTGTTAACAATTTTTTATTTTAGGTTCCTCTGAAATGGATTAAAAATTGAATTTTTCCCTAAAAAAGTATTAAATCCTCCTCCCTCCCTTTTTTTTTTAACAATAACGCTAAAACCGTTTTTTTAACACGAGAATGAACACTGCATAGATAATGTAATTACAATATTAGATGCATAATTTATTAATTAAATTTGAATGAATTATTTAATGGATTCATTACGTTAATTAAACACAAATTGTTAATTAGTAGAAAATATCACCCAATTAAAATAAATCATATTCAGTTAAACCATAAACATAAATTGTCACTTTAAATTATTTTTGTGACAGCAATATCCATTTTCATCAAATTTTTTTCCAATTTATTACTTTTTTCATCCTTGAAAATGAAAACATAATCCTATGTAACACGAAATACACATAGCAGCTTAATAACAGCACATATAAATACAACAGTACAAGTAGCATTATGTTCGTAATACCAACGATAAAATTCTCTTTTTCTCAAAAATGCCAAGTATTAATTGCCTCTCTTTCCCGCTCTCATTTCTTTATTACATCGCAACTTAATGCATTTATCATAATAAAAAATAACGAAATGAGTTGGGTTTCTTTTTTATTACGAAGTCATTTATTCCCAATTGGCCATATTTTTTTTTTAAATTTTAATTGCGGTGTAGAAATGAATTAAACCAATACAAGTACTTTAAATAGAATAAACCGATAAAATAATTTCTCTATTTGTTATTTTGTGTAGCTATCTCACGATATACATTACCTGAAATAAAATATGATAATTTAAATACAATGCGAATCATTTTGCGTTTTCTAAAACGTCGTTCTAAAATGAAAGCAACCATTTTGTATTCTGAAGTATCCTGGAATTACATTTAATTTATAGCCAGTGCTGAGTACATCAAGAGCTACACTGATGTTTATGTAAACTTCCTTTTGGCGTCGTAATCTTTTCCAATTATTACGCAACTCTTACATAATAATGAATCGCCAAGCATTAGGACAATAAAGCTAGTAAATAACGTAATGATTATGTTCCTCTTATCAAGCTGAAGAAAATAAAAATCTCACTTTCCTCTCCCTGAGAAAAAGAAAAGGCATGAACATGGATTGAATTTCAATTCGAATTACAAAATCGGACAACTTAGTGATTTCTCTTTCACTCCGCGATAAAATGATGATCTACTTAAACGAAAAAGCCGTATTTTATCTCAGCAAAAATGTCGCTTTTTCTGACGTTATTTCTAAAGAAATAGAGAAGAAAAAAACCAAGCGTAAGACAGAAAAAAAAAAAAAATACAAAGATTGTTGCAAGGAAATGAAAACGTGCAGAAATAGCTTTTAAATGAGATTAAAACCGCGATATCCTTTTAACAAATGTTCCTCTTGTAAGGTTAACACTCATTAGCAATATCATACACACAGATACGGTAAATTGACTTTTGTAATTAAGAAAGCTCGATATCGTGAAATAAGTAACTGATTTTTACTCCTAAATTTATAATTTGGATTGTGCTTTATACATCCTTGATAAGATTCCATTTTAAGTTCTTATTTTCTTGGAATGGAAAAATATTGAAAGAAATGTGATTTCATGAATTACTTTACAATTATCATGGATAATTATTAGAGCAAAATCTCTTCAATAATTCCGTTTTTTAACTAAGCGCAATAAAAATGGCGCCAGTAAAAGAACACAATGCTACATACTGAATACATGTTCTAAAAATATTTTGAAATCCTACGCATTTCTAAAATAATAACAATTATAAACTAAAAGTATACAATCAATTCCAAAAATGATTTAAAAAAAAAAAAACTTAAGATTTCAAGCTAGTTCAGAAACATTCTAGTAAATCTTAGAATTTTACGAGGAAATTTGAGCAATTCATTTACGTATATGAAAATTCAAAAATTATTTGGAAATTTTATAATAAATTTTTAGTGAATATTTTGCAATAATTCAGAAATAACATATAAATATCTTTGGATAATTTCACGAGCGAAATATAAATAGCCGAAATAACAAATAACAGTAGTTAAAAAATTTGTATAATAATCCTTAACTGATCACTGACGATTTCAGACTTATAAAATTACTAATATTTATCTATTAAAGCATCGATTTATTTCGCAATAAAAACTTTAAATGTTACTTTCCAACCAGATATGACATTATAATAAATTACAATAAGTACGAAGATAATTCAAAAAGTACTTGTATTTGAAGACAGATGACATCATTAAAGTAAATTGTTATCATTGGGTGCTGCCATCTGTTAAATGAAGCCGAAACAAATTTGATTATTGATTCATAAGATAGTTTTATTTGGTAGTCATTTGCTATCAAATCAAAATTTGATTGCTTCCTAATCGAGATGTCGACGTCATTTTGAGTAGAATTGTCACCGTCGAAGATAAATGGATTTATCGTTAAACACCAGAAACCAAGCAACAATCAAAACGTTGGGTTGCTTGCGATGAATCTGCTTCAAAGAATGCGAGAATGGTCTCATCGGCCGGAAAAGTTATGAAAAATTTTGGAGGTGGGAAAGGCATCATGATCACAAATGAGTCACGAGAGAATTAGACAGCTGTCTAATGGGTCATGATGCTTACAAAAAACAAACCATTTTCGATGCTAATGGTGCCATCTCCATTTTTTATAAGGACGAATTGAACGATGATCGTAATAGCAATTATTAAACCGAATCAAATGAAACTATTTTATTTGATAAGCAAACTCACTGATTACAGCTAGCGCAGTAGCCTAGTGGTCATAGTCGCGGACACACGGTTGGCGGTTTTCGTCGAATCGTGGGTTCGATCATTGATGCCACTAAAGACCTGCCGTGTAGTCAGGGCTCATGCACGTTAAATCTGTCGAAGTTCAAAGTCCACCCATTGGCGTGGTGTGGAAATTAGGAAAGGGGGAGCAAGACTCCGGTGTCATCCTCTTCATTTGACCGCGGTTCAAAATTACGAGGTCCGTCGCCAATAGCCCTCGTGTTGCTTCTAGTGCGATGTTAATAAAACCAAACCAAACCGACTATTTTTGTCGGGGAACATAACCCTCTCGGGCTTTAATCCCCTGTGAATTGGCTATTATTTGAGGTGAGACTGAATTTTGGTTTTACACTTGCCCAGAAGTTAAGATTTAGATATTAAGATAATAAAATAAAATTACAGTGCAATAGCTTTTAGGAAAATATTAAATTAATTTTGAAAAATATGCTGAATATATATTATTAATATTAGAATATCACTAGTTGAAGTACTAGTGTTGTTAAAATTAATCCAAAAGAGAAGATGGTAGAAATTCATGAGTTTAGGCTTAGGATATTGCAGCAGTAGTCTATTGGATTCCTGCTTGCTTGTTCAGTCTGGTCGCAGTGAGAGCGCGCGCTGTGATTGGTCAATGGTGTGGTGTGTTAGTTCTGTATATATAGGTGGGTGCATTGGGGTGAGATTTTGTGAGGAGTGTGCTTGTGTTACCAGTGTTTTTATAATATAAGTGAAATTAAAGAATTAAAATTTCTCGTGGTCTGTGTAGTTGTGGGTTGTTTCTGAGTGGGGTGTACTTTTCTATTTCTTGAATGGTTTTATTGCTCGAGGTATCAATTTTTTGGTAGAAATTCCCTGATAATTTTTTAATGAAGTTTTTAAGTGTTGGAAGTTTAATTGAGTATCTGATATCTGTGTTTCTCATGTACCAGTGTGCTCTTACTATCATTCTAATGGTGGAATTTTGGGATTTTTCTAATAATTCTAGTGTTGTGTCAGCACATTGCGACCAGACTGGGCTAGCATAGGTCAGGATAGGTCTTAGTATCAGGGTGTAGATAAGCAATTTATTACGTCTACTTAATGTAGATTTACGCGAAAAAAGGGGGGAAATATTATTTACTGCAGAATTATACTGCTTTTTAATTCGTAGAACGTGTTGTTTAAAAGTGAGTTTTTTATCCAACGTTACACCAAGATTGTTAATAAAACCAACCAACTAACCACTGATTACGAGACTAGAATAAGCTTTTTTTTTTTTTTTTTTAAATTTTCTTTCTCTGATAAATTACTAAACACGCAGATCGAAAAGTATTTGATAAACTAATAGCAATAACACATAGAATATCAAGAAGAACGAAAACAGAACTACTTTGTCTTAATGTTGAAATTTGCAAACTAGAAGACCAGTTTATCCATGAACGGAATCTGAATTTTGTAAGAGTATAAGAACAAAGTTGAATGAATATAATAAAATGGAAATCAATAAAATACATTAAAATCTCCTGTACTAGTTATTTTGGTACTTATAAAACGTGATAATAATCCTATGGAATTTCTTATCTCCTTCTCAAAAGAATAAGAAAAGATTCCACCTGATTGAATTTTTTACCATTTTTAGCAATGATTTTTTTTTTTTTTTTTATGAAAATCAACAAAAAAAATTAAATTAAAATAAGGGAAAGAAAAGTTTCGAAAATTAAGAAAAAAAAAGTGCGGAGATGGGGATATTTCTTTCTTATTTTTCATTCTTCAAAATGCATTTTTATCGAATAACACTCCCGATTTGAGAACGTAAGCAGAAATTTCACTGGATCGAAATAAATCAGTTCAAATAGCTAATCGGCAAAATTTTAAAGACATTATAAAAGCAGTAATTTAGTTCACTCTCTCCAATAAAGTACGTTTATTGGAGAGAAATGTTTCCAAATGTTTTAATTTCACAGCACAGGATTGGAAAAAGGTCTGTAATCATATCATTCATAAGATTCTGCTTTTTTAAAAATTGTAATCCAAATAAAAGTCAATAAGTTTACAATATATGTCTTTTACATTTTATTACACAATGAACCAATTTAAAAAATATTTTCCAATTCTCTGTCAAAAACTATCGACATAACCCTACGTTTCATAAACTTATCGCATACAACTCATAAAATATTTCCCTCAAATATTACCCGCATACGTGAGAGCAGAATGATGCAACTCTGAAAGAAATGCGACATGCTTAACTTTTTAGATAAACAAAGAAAGAGACAGAGAAATGCATTAAAAGGTAATTCAACAGAAAATAATCTCAGTTGATGGGAACAAATTTGCATTAAAAAAAACTAACAATCTAATAGCTACCAATTAAAACTAACAATCCAAAATAAAATTTTACACAAGAACCAATTTTATGTTGTCATTAACACATATATCCATAATATTCTTGGTATAATTAACACATATTGTTAATGATACCAAGATTATGGATTAAATAAATCGGTTTGAAAATTAAAATGTCTAATACACGTTATGGTTCTTGTGACAAGTCAAACGAGGTTTTATTGACAAACTTAAATTTCCTCTTTAGCAGGAGGGATAAAATATTCTGATTTATAAGAATAACCAAAGGAAATTAATTTTTCTATAAAGGGGGAGGGGTCGAATTATCATTACTTGCTGAAGTCCGTACTTAGCCAATTCACATGGGATTAAAGCGTGAGAGGGTTATGTTCCCCGACAAAAATAGTCGGTTTGGTTTGGTTTGAAGTCTTTACCATTCGTTGCATATAATATTCTCTTGCATATTGCCATTCATCGAGTTTAATTTACATATTAGCATTCGCCTTCGATTCTAGCTCAAAAAATGAGTTGCTTAAAAGACATACTAATTTAAATAATTGTACACTCATCTATAATATGTAGTTAGCGAAAATTATGAAGTAAACATACGAGTATATTTTGTGTAAAAAAAAAAAAAATATTTGCATTTTGAGCTGTAAAGTAATACTCTGATTTTTAATAAAGCTAAATTAGTTTTCAGCAAAAAAATTTGATTATTTTCATGAATATAAAACAGCACAATTTTCAATTATTCTTTGAAAATCTTTTTTAATTACTTATTTAAACAGCCACCACCTAAAGAATGTGTAAAAAATTCACTAAATAGATTGCGTAAAATTTATAATTGTTAAATTATAATTGAAAAATCATTTTCGAGGATTAAATCATGAAATTGTTTCCTATAATCCAATGAAATTGTAACTGTTTCACATTTTCTTGAAAACGATTTTTTTTTTTTTTCACTCACGGGGATTGATTAATCTGTAAGCAGTTATTCTGTTTTTCCTCGTGGACGTCGCATAGCAACAGAAATTTTAAAAAATAAATATAAATAAATAAAAACTTTAAGCTTTTTGATTCCACGGCTGAAATAATTTCGAAAATGACTATTAATATTTATAAGCTACCGAATAAAGTTTTCAATTAGTAAAGAAAAAAAAGCATGATTCTATGAACATGAATACATAAAATTAGGTGATTGATATTGAAAACTTAGGATGAATTCTATCCTCAGGTAAGATCTTAAGAATTTTTAAATGCTTTAAGAGTGTGCGTGGGGGGGGATTCCCAGAATAGATTATTATGGCTAATTAACAACTGATGCCGAATAAGTGGACATATTTCAAAACTGAAAAACGAATTCGTAATTTGTGATCTCCGTTATCATAATTAACAATTACGAATTAACACATAACTAATCATAAACAAGCTAATTAAAACATTCAGTTTCTTTTTTTTTTTATGCATTTTCTTCTTTAACTTCACATATATTAATGTAATGTTTTTATTTAATCTCATGAACCTACATAATTCTTGAGAAAGTCTGAACCCGAGGTGAAAAAGAGAGGACTCAAACCTCAAACAAAACTACAGCAAGAAATTATGATAATTAATACAAGTTCAAGTTTTTATTCATACATCCTTTTATCATACTGTGTCCCTAAACTTTAGTAATATTTAATAAATACATCAATTTTAATTTGAACATTTAAAGTCAGAAACTCACTTCACGTTACAGTACAGAACACAAAATGTAGGAAATATTTTAAATAGGAAAAGAAGGAGGGGGAGCGAAAAATTTATCCTCAGTATAAACGACGGAAATCAAAATTTTCTCTGAAAGCCAATTGAGTCAAATTTCGATGCTGACATTATAACACTTTTTTTAAATGAAAAAATTTGGAGGTAAATGGTTTAAAATTTGGATTAAATAGTAATAAAACCATACACAAATTTTTAAAAAAAGGTTATGAAATATTTTACAAAATAATAATACAATACAATGATTTTTTTTAAAACCATTTTGACAAAAATTTATAATGCATACTTTCATCAATACTTAAATATTAAATTTATTAAACATTATCGAAATAACTTTTAACCTTTACTAAAGACTTACAAAATAATTGTATCACAGAGGGAAAAACTGCCCGAGGCAAATGAAATTCGTAAGGGGAACCTACACTATTTACAAGAAAATTGCAAATAAAATTAAAGCGTATGCAAATAGAAATTAATAAATGTAATGGATTCTGTAACAGAAAAACAAGTACAAAGTTTGTTGCGTTTGTTATAGACAACTGTAAATTGAATATCAGAAACTAATTTCATGGTGAGTTAGGAGTAACACATAATAAAACCAAACGACGTCAAGAAGTGAAATAAAGATAATTACTGAAAAAATAAGTTAGGCCATACTTTAAATAAGTACAAAAATAAATCATATGAATTTTTCGATATGATAATAAAATATAAAAATTTTCGCATCCAGTGATTTTAAAATGCGTACTTCAAACTATGTATCTTCAACATTTAATTTTAAAAACGTTCTATAAATTAATTGCAAAACTATTTTGAGAACGGTAAAAGAAAGAAAAAAAGTGTCGATTGAAAAGAAACAAGAGAAACACATTTGCATATAGTTACTTTCACAATGAAGAATTCAGCAAGGTTACTGGGGGGGGGGGGGGTAATGTTTTGCACTGTTTGAATGTGCTTATTTCAAAAATATCTCCATTTCAATGAAAACAAACTAAAAGAAAAATACTTTATTTGCCTTTTTCGAATTAGAAGACAATCGAATGCGTACAAAATTTCAAGTTGATAGCATTTAATCTGCTGCATACAAAAAGACATGCTTGATTTTTATATAAGGCGGAAAAATAAATTAACTATATTTATCAACTATTTTGGACCGAGAGAAAAAATTAAGCTAATCAGGATTCTATAAATGTACGAAGAAATGCAAAATGTTTAAATAAATTTTGATTTGTGTTCGCAATAAAATGGCAAACACACAAAGAGAAACACAAAAATTTCCTTAATAAAATTTATAAAGCATATTAATACTTTTGGTAGAAGAGTAATTGCATGCTATTATCTTTCAATGCTTTTTTTTTTTTTTGGAAAAATTGCTTTCTAAATGCATCATGCCCTTCCAAGGTTCTACTATTAATTACTGTTAGGAAATTTTCACAAAAACTCTTAACGCTAATATATTCAAAGGCAGTAAAAATCGTAGAAGCGGTTGCTGCACCTCACTACCCCCTCCCCAACCCTCCACGCGTTGACAAGCCGGTAACTATTTGGCAAGCAGGCCCACATGCCGTACCTAAATTGGGCACGGGGCGTGGTCCTCGCTCGATATGGCCAATCCCGTCTCCTGATCGCTTACCCAGAATAGAAATTTGGTTTTCTGCGCGCGCCAGCATTTCTTGCGGCATGCTGCTTTTTGGCAAGAGTTTCCAAGTCAGGGAGGGGGGCATCTGTGTCGCACGTCGCAAAGTTAAAACGAGAAACTGGCGGCTATTTTATTTCAGTGTGGTGTGTTGTGTTTTGGAACGAACCTGCTGAACCAAAATGGGCTGCGTCACTTTCTCCTTTTAGAGCGGGTACGGTTTGCTTTTAGGTAGGAAGCCTTCATTCAGGAGAGCTCTCGGATTGGAAAGATTTCTTCCTCGCTTCTCGGAAGCAACATTTTTTTTTTCATTCTTTGGCATGCAATCTGGGAAGGCATTTCGTGATTGTGGACAACAAACAAATTCAATTAATTAAAAGAAAAAAACTAAAGTAATATAATTGAACACTGACAACTTGTTAACGTACAAATTATGCTGAGTGAAACTTAAATTTATTTGCATCTCAATTCATAATTTTCTATATATATATATATATTTCGTTCTCATTAATTTCAATATTCACAATATTTTTTGAAAAGGGCCTAACGAATTTTCCAACTGCAACAAATGAGTGCTTTAATATCCACAATTTCCTATGTATTATTCATAAATGCGACCGGTAAAATATAAATACAGTAAGACTGGTTCAACAGTCTTTGTGACGCATCCCATTCCGTCTACTTTATGGACCTGAACAAGCAGCCCAAAACTTTTTTACTTATAAGTGTATTGGCGATAAACAAAGATAACAATAATAATAATTTGAAAATTTTTATGGCTTACAAGAAAAAATAATTACGGAAGTGAAAAAACATAATTGCATAGAATTAATTCCTCCTCCTCCCTTCCCAAGTTCCAGATACCATTAAACAACAAAAGAAATATTTTCTTCCAATAATTGCATGCTGCCATTTTTCGGGTGAATAATGAGC
Source organism: Nephila pilipes (assembly GCA_019974015.1). NCBI lineage: Eukaryota > Metazoa > Arthropoda > Arachnida > Araneae > Nephilidae > Nephila > Nephila pilipes. Next base: position 856,810 of record BMAW01118669.1, read on the forward strand.
CCTGTTTAATGAATTAAAACAGGATTCATAAGTGCCAATATCAAGTTAATCCCTAGAAATGTACACATTTATATTTCAATAATTCTTTTACCACTTTTCGATAGCAATCAAACATAATAATTCAGCACAACACTTAATTATGGCCATTCATACATAATCTAAATGTCAAGGAGCTGTTTCTATTTATTCAGTAAGTAACTGACCACACATTTGTACATAAATATTCTTATAATCAAACATAATTTTTAGACCATAACAGATCGAAATTGGTTTTCATTCAAATGCAAATTAATTTTCTATGGCACGTTTTAACTCACCCACCAACTAACTTAAACAGACATTTATAAATTTGTGTTCATATAAGGCGAGCAAAGAACGTCAATTCGGGATCAGTGAATTTATCACCAAGAATGACACCTTTGAGACAAAGCTAGGCGTTTCGTCGATAAACCTGCTTCAAATTATGTAACAATCATCAAACTGGAATTGGACGCAAAAATTACATTACCATAATTATTTTAAATGGTTTTTAAATGCAAACTCTTGCCTTTTTATAGCATACACGCACATCCATTTCGAAATGAATTTTTTTTTAAAAAACTTTGAGTTGGTTTTTTATTAAACGTTTTTTTTTATATATATAATTCAAAAACAAATAAATTTTGATTTAAATAATATTCCCACACATCGAATCTGTACCTGCAATTCTAGGTCGGTACTTTTTGGATCAGAGATACTTTGTAATATTAATTACAGTTGTTCTTTTTTTTTTTTTTTTTTTTCCTCCCAATTAATTTATTTTACAATAGTTTAAAATGGTGAAATCAATCCATGAAATTTGAACACATAATTAATATTAATAAAACTAAAAGAGCTTAAATGTATTATGAATAACCTGAAAGTAAACCAAACACACTATGAAGTCACTCAAAATCCAGCGCCATGATGGAAGCATCCAAATCGAGTGAATATTCACAGTGCGTAAACCGCGATGGAATACGCAAATGATTACCATTTCTGCGCAAATGCACAATATGGGCGCTATTTGAAGAGAGAACATCGCACTATTTTGAAGTACTGAATATTGTTTTTTCGTGCGGTTGCACATCTCTCTACTAAATTTGGCTTTTATATCTCTTGTTTTTCTTCTTATTACATTCTGGATGACCAGCAATGTACATATTGATGAACAATACTTACAGTAATAGAACTTAAATTTTCTGAGCAATCCTCATCCAGAGTGGAGATGACAATAACTGTATTTGAAAGGGACTAACTAATTGGTGTTTTATTAACGTTGCACTTATAAACAACACGAAGGCTTTGGTGACGAACCTTCCAATTTTGAAACTCGATCGAGTTACGAGAACATGTGAACCGGCATTCCTTCATCAAACTCATACATCACACTCCAACGGGGAGTTGAAGCCTCAGCAGATTGAACGTGCTTCAGTCCTGCTGCTACGAGTCTTTTTGGGCATCAAGACTCAATCGCGCCAAAGGTGCAATTATGATTCAAACGCTTGAAAAAAAGAAAAAGTGGTAGACAAGAAGAAGGGTCGAAAATTGAGAAGAATGGCTAGGTAATCCCGGGTTCGCGTCAACTTCCGAGGAACAATACCGGCCGCAAACATGTGATTATGACCACTCACTTACCGCGTCCGTCATGTTTGAAAGGAAAAACAGCTTGTACAATAATAGATAAATATCAAAAAACTTATCTATCATTTATACTATATTTTTGTCATAATTTTGCTTTAACATGTGTGTGTGTAAAATTTATTTTTATAGGTTATAATCTGTGATTTAGTAAAATTCAAAATTATGCCTAACTATAACATCAATAATTATTTACATTCTCTTTTTATATACATACACTGTCAGAAAGCGGTTCATTAAATCGCGCGTCCGTTAAACTCGCGGTTTTATTATGGCTCCTTTTTTAAGAGATTAAAATTAATTCCCCCCCCCCCTTCAAATGATGCTAGGATTAAGAGCAGACAGGACGTTATTTTTTTCTATTTTCTAAACAGAAAAGTAAAAATACCATGGAATTCCGATTTCCAAAAGCAAACTTGCTACTCCAAATGAAAGAAATCGAAAACATAAGAAAGAAATAAGTCAAATGTTTCTTTGGCACCAAATAACGAGGGGGGGGGGGGAAGTAGCACATCGTGGAAAAAGAATATTTTAAAAACTGGATTCCGCAAGTCTCATTATCGTAAAGTGTAGACGGTGACTTTCATCACAAAAGAGGGAAGGTTAAAATCCAAACATTGGGAAGATGAACTAAATATTTTCTTTGAGACGCCTCCTTTGAAAGTTTTGGGCGAAGAGAGAGACGATCATTTTTATCGTTTTTGGATTTGAATGTTTGGATTGGATATGAATCACCATTTAGAATTATTTGTAAGTGATTATTTTCAAGATCATCTAGTCAATGAGATTAGAAATACTTAAATATACATTCAAACTTTTATGGTCAAATTTTAAGAACTGCAAGTTTTCTTAAAAATGATTTCCGTAATTATTAAATATAATGTCAAAAAAGCGTAAACATAAAACAAAAAAAAATTACATCGATGGTGGAATTAATATTATCGCTCAATTTATTTTAATGCTGTAACTTACGCTTTAGTAAATCATGGATCACATGAATCTAAATTTCGGTGTTTAAGCTAAGAAACGACAGTCAACAATTTATTGTATTTTTCGTTTAAGATATGTCTTTTAAATTTTAAAATCAAGAATACTTAAGTAAATTTCAAGCTCCCCAATCCTCTCAATTGAACTTAAAAGGATTTTTAAAAATCATTTCTTTAAAAAGCTTCAAAGCAATGCGTATTAATACATCATTATATACATTCCTTTTTTAGAATAGCAGAATTCAAGCAAACTTTATAATAGTCAAAGGGGAGGGCCTAACCTCGTTAAAACCTGTCATTTGAAAAGACCACCTTTAATAATTGAAGTAACCGAATCTACATAATATAGATTACTAATCCTAATGCTCTAATTTCGTAAAAAAATATATAGTTAATCAATTAAAACCTGAACCGGAGCAGAAGGTCTAATAACGAAGTACCAACACTTGCGAGGCACGCGTCCATTGACGAGCTGCGTACTCAATCACTAATAAATTAATAAGATAAATATAATGTTCCATCAGTCCGCTTTCATTTATACCGTGAAATAATTACCATTCGAGGCACCTGTTTCAAACTATTATATGCAAAAACAAATAACAGCAGCAAAATAACAGCCTGAATCCAACGCCTAGGGGAGATACCCAAGATGAAAAGTCATTACGTTAGATTTCTAAAGGAGTGGCAGGCTGAAAAGAAAACGCACCCTAGCATGCAAAAGGAAAAGAGAGCACAGGCTCTTTTAGCACTCATGTCAGATATTCCATGAGGAAGAAAAAGATGAAAAAAGAAAGAAAAATTACCTTCTGCTCGGACTCGACTAAATCTTGTTTCCCTGCACTTACAAGGTTGACCCCTTTACCATTTATGGAATGGTGGAACGAAAAGCAATCGACCCCGATAGATGCAAACTTCCGCAATAACAAGATTCGTATTGCCAGGACATCGAGTAAAATTTTAGTTTCAAGTTCGTAGGAATGGGCCAATTAAAATATGATGTAATAATACTCGAATTGTGTAATTAATTATCGTTGGGAGTTTTGAGTAGATGCAAATTTATGGGTTAATCAGCGATGGAAAACGAAGAGGTACAGCATGGCATTAAATACTATCGAATTTTGATTCAGCGCTAAAAATAAGATAAGCATTTACCACCTTACACGTATCAAAAAATTCAATAAGGTATAGGTAAATTACAATTTAAATTACAAATGATGAGTTAATTTAAAATAATCACAATTTACATAGCAAAAAAAAGGGGGAGGAGGTTTCCATTTTATGATTGAAAAAAATAAATAAATAAATAGAATACTTCGATCACATACGTGTCGCAATGCAAATTCGAACACAAGAAAAAGAATCATTTTAATTCAAACATCTAATAACAAATACTGAGAATAGCAGAAGGCTTACATTTTTAATTTCACTCTTTAATCCGACAAATATATAAATGACAGGTAAAAAATAATACGCAATCAAAGTAATTATTAACTTATTACAATAGAATATAACACAGTGCAATTTTAATATACTAAAACAATTTTAAAATTTTAATTAATACTTGTAAGAAACCCAGATATATAATTTTAAGCATAGATTTTACCTTAATCCTTGAGAGAAGGAAACTCACTGCAACTTTTCTCCCACTATTTATTGCGAATAACTAAATAGCCTATTGACCCGGAAAGTAACATTATATCTAAAGATTCTATAAATATTATGGCAACTTAATTTTCATACCAAAAAAAACTGAAACGTTCAAGTGTTTGAAAGGATCCACAAATTCTAGATTTAATATCTTCTGCGACTAGCGTATGGGGGGGGGGGGGAGCGCTGCTCGATAAACCTAACTGAACATCAAATTTTCAAAGACATGCGTGAAACCTGAGAGACGAGGTTTTCGTGATCCAACTATTGGTATAACTTCCCCATCATGCCCTTAGAGTAACCAATAGGCAATTTCTTTAAACGTATAAAAGCCCCCTTAATCCGTAAAATTCTTAAGAAGAATCGGTTTTAAACTCTGTTTTTACAAAAGTACTTCAAATATGTCTTGAACTATAAACAAACTAGTCATTTCTTTCCTATTTATGTTTGATGTATTCATAAATTGATACATAAATTACTCTTTCATTGTGATATTAAATTTTATTAATGAACTTCAAAAGGTAATAATACTGTGAAGTCAATCATTAGAACTGTATCCCAAATGTAATACACAAAGAAATATTAAACGAATCTCTTGGATAATATTCTTTACATATTTCACGTACAAACTTCTGGCTTTTCTTCAATATAAATCATAACATAGCTATTTATATTGAACGTGTATAATTTTAATGATTTTTGAACTTGTATATTCTTCGAATTACTTGGAATTATTGAATTTCTTTTCAATGTTAAATAAATATAATATTCAATTCTGCCCTAAAAAAGAAATTATTATCAAGAGCACCATAAATTATCACAAGTAATGAAAATAAATATAAATATTTTTCCTCATCCGTAAAAATAATTTATTTTTGTTTGAAATTAAAAGTAAGAGGCGGTGATTACAATAGCTAAAAAAAATAATAAAATAAACTCTTATAAGAGTATTTTAATCAGTGAAATAAAAAGAATTGCGTAAAGTACGACAAAACAATGCAAATCTGAAGAGACAATCAAAGGAAATTTACTGAATATAAAGGATATTACTATAAAATATTGAATTTATAATACTACAATTAAAAACACATTATCACACGAAATCGGCATTTAATAGTACTCATATAATTATTACTTCAGGGCACGAATATGTGATCTTTAACTATTTTTATCATTCATCATAGTCGTATTTTAAAATAATTTTGTATAGTCCTATTTTAAAATATGCCCTTATAGCTTAAGTTTTAATAGTTACAATCAAATTTGCAGGAACGCATATTGATTTGATAAAATGTTTATTAACGAAGCAGTCGGAAATAACTAATGACGGATTCTGTAATTTGAAACATGATCAAGTGATGAGGAAGACACTTGAGTTGGCATCTCTCTCCAAACCGCGCCAATGGGAGGATTTGGGACCTTGGCAGGTTTGGGTTTTATTAACGTCGCACTAGAACAACACAAGCGCTATAGGCGATGAACCTCGGTCACTTGATGAGGACGACTCCTGAGCTGGCGCCCCCTCTCCTAACTTCTATACCACACCTTGGGGAAGGGGGACTTTGGGCCTCAACAGATTTAACAAGCATCAGTCCCGGCTACACTTCGGGTCTTTATGGCGTCAAGGCTCGAACCCACAACTCGACGAAAACCGCCGGCCGTGACCATGACCACTAGGCTACCGCGGCCTCTAGGACCTCGGCAAATTGAACGCACATCAACCTTGCTATACGGTGGGTCTTCAGTGGAAGCAAGGTCCGAACACACGACTCGACGAAACAATGACAGAAGTGAATTGGCGCCCATGACCACTAGGCTACCACAACCTTGGAAAGCATATTAAGAATATTTTACTAATTTTGTATAATGGAGTTAGAAATCTAAAACTATCCATTTTATAAAATTATTAAACACTCAAAATGGTTAATACCACTTTCAATCAAAGTTCATAAAGTGTTTTTTATTATTACCTTTTGTTCCTCTCTCTCTCTCTTAAGTCAAATTCAATAAATTTATAATTCCAGAATTGGATCAACTTTATCTCTTTATTATTAACTCCTTTTTACTGATGTGTAACACTCGTATGCTTTTAAATAATTGAATTTAAAATAAATTCAATATGCTGCATTCCAATAAAAACATGCTGGAGGGGGGATCCAAGATAATTTGCATTTTCTGTATTCGCTTCATAAAATCATAGCAATCCAATAATTCAATTTTATTTTACTGAATTAGGTAAATACTAACGTTCTTTTTATCATTCACTATTAGAGATAAATCTGCGTCACAGATTTTAAGTTCCATCTCTCTCTCTCTCTCAATGCACAGATTCCTTTTCCAAAATAAATGTTCGAATACTGCATATATGGCTCTAAAATTCAAAAAAATAAGCTCTCTTAAATTTCTCCACTCCCCAAAATGAACTTCTATTGCATTCGTCTCTCGATCTGAAACATAATTATTTGCCGAAACATTTTTCTCGTGCATTACATATAGAAAATTTCGCAATTAAAATTATGACTTCCAGTGTTTATTTATGTCCCTTTTTAATAAAATTGAGTTTTACAGCTAGTAGCCAAGTTTTTTTTT